>BSBM01000070.1:9667500-10095000 GCA_027924585.1 Larix kaempferi
AAATTTTTTAACCATCGAAACTAACCTGATAGAGTCACAAGGTTATTATTTCTCAAATTCATTTAAGTGGGTTGAGTGGAGTATTTTGGTCTTTTTAGGACTCGGGCCAATTGAAATTGAATGGAGTCAGTGAAGCTATCTAATATGGTCATTGATGGTTACTCTATGGCAATCAAATTAGGCCCGTGACTAAATGAAGCTATATAATTCTATGGTAGTCAAATTAGACCCATCACTAAATGAAGTTATCTAATGCAATAGTTGCAGGCTAATCTTCATCATCGTCATCTTTCTCTTGCCCCCTTTATCTCCATCTAACACTTGAAAATATAAATTTGTGAAGATAATAACGCGCATAAGTTATGTACATACAGAACGCGAGGGCGTTCTGTATAGAAAAAACGTGGTCGCGTTTATTATAACATTAGGCACGAAAACAAAAAAATTGAATTTAACTATAACGCGCGTGCGTTATTTGAATTTAAACATAACACGCACACGTTCCTGATCTCCTAATCACCCACTCCTCCCATACCCGCATGTCAGCCACAGTTCTATGTGGTTGGTTCGGACTTACCAAACCTGTGCTATGGAATTTACTAAACCATAGCTAATTAGACATTTCCACCATTTTTCTCAATAAGCCTGTTTTTCACCACTCTTTGCCGCATGACATACATGACCATTATTAACGAAATTTTAGGCATAGATAGAATGTGTTATGCAGATTCCAAATATGTAATTTAAAAAAAAAAATATTGAGATTTTCTATTTATTTCCTAATTTTCTTGTGTCATCACTCCTTAAGTCAAAAAACATACTGTTAGTGTTTATTCCGTAACTTTTTCATTTCACAACCATTTTTAAAAAAAATTGTATGCTGCACTAGTAGACACTGACCTCTACATGCTATAAAAAATCCAGGTTGAAATAACTGCATTAAGACCTTCAAAGGCTGCACCCACATTTGACGTACCGTTCTCGAGGTTTGATCACTTACATTATTAAAAAAAAATTAAAAATTAAACATTTAATTTTGGAAAAATAGTGCTACACTAGTGCTACGGGTTCTATACATGTATACCAATTTTTGTAGCCCAAAACCATCATTTAGGCAGTGAAAGGCTGCACCGATAAGAACATATACCTTATCATTTGCCAAAAAAAAAAAAAAGTGTCTGTTAGAGAAAATGAAATTTGACATAGTTATGTAAATTTTCATTATTTAAAATTTATATATTTGGAAGCATGACTCAATTTCTTATGTTTCATATTTTTTACTTGATGCAAGATATCTTGTGTAATTATCTCAAAAAAACCAAGTAAGTTGATGGATGCCTGATTTTTCAGTTTTTGATTGCATCTAACGTGCCAAAAGTTACCCTCATTAGCTTGCACATGCCCATATATATATATATATATAATTAACTTTTAAATTTTTTAAAAACTTACCTTGCACAAGATCCGTGTGTTGCCTATACCCCTACATATTTGTTTCCTCATAATTTGACAATTTCCATAACAAACCAGTGGACCAACACGAACATATGCATTATGTTTTAGAGAAAAAATAACATGTCAATCTTAAAATAATGACATTTTGGGGTGGTTATACCACTTTTCCATAAATAAAAGTTATATATTTCAAAAGGTGATCCAATTTTCTATGTTTCATATTTTTACACCTAATTCTAAAAATATTTGTAGGTACCTCTCATAATTCATTTTAATGATAAGATTTATATTTTTCCAGCATGTCATTGCAACTAACGCGTCATAAATGGGTATCATTACCTTGTGACTAGCCTGCAATTAGTGAGTTAACTAGTTATTGTAAAGTCTTGAGTCAATATAAATCAATTTAGGATAGCTATCGTGGCTAACTAAGAGGTTTTAGCCTCTTGTTAAGCCTAACTAATCTCATGCACTACATGGACAATTCCAATTGGCTCTAACCCTAATTTGAATTGGTCCTCCTAAAATATTGTAATCCAACACTCATTCATACTCAATGAAATATATCATTCTTCTCTTCTTTCATCCTAGTCTCTTATGCAATGACATTTGCTATTTCATTTATTACATGATAATTGATGTCTAATTTTATTTTCACATTACATCTCATTAGTTTATGTACCTAGATCTATATATTTCCAAATCTCATATTAGACATAGAGAGGGGGGGGTTAGCGGTAGGGGGAGGAATGTGTGTGTGTGTGTGTGTGTTTGTGAGAGAGAGAGAGAGAGGTGTTAGGGAGTTGAGAGAGAGAGAGAGAGAGAGAGAGAGAGAAGGGCAAGGGTTAGGGGTAGGTGGAGGAGTAGATTTGTGAGTGTGTGTGTGTGTGAGAGAGTGAGAGAGAGTGGGGTGTTAGGGAGTTGAGAGAGAGATATTGTCAAAGGTATGGTCATTTTGAAAGGGATTGCATATTAACATAAAACAAAACTGTTAATTATGCTCGAGAGGATGATGATGCTTCTCAAAATAATTTGTTTTTATCTTATGGAAAAACTGAAAATACTATTAAAAAGATGTTTGGTATTTAGATTCGGGTTGTTCTAACCACATGATAGGAAATTGCAAGGTCTTCTCTACAATGGATGAAAGTTTCAAATATGATATCAAACTTGGTGATGAAATAACCTTAGAGTGTTTTGCAAAAGGAGAGATGGAAGTCCATGCTAAAGAAGGCATGAAAAGTGTTAAAGATATTTATTACACTCCACATTAGTTATTAAGTGTTGGGGAGCTGTGTGAAAAGAATTACATAGTAGTGTTTGATGATAGATAATGCACAATTTATGATAAGAGTCAAGGCAATAGGGTGGTTACAGTTGTGCCTATGTCAAAGAACAGGATGTTCCCATTGAATTTTGGATAAATTAGCATCAACCTTGCTAATGTGGCATATGAGGACAAAGGTTGGTTGTGGAATATTGGGTATGGCCATTTGAATTTTCATAGTTTGAATATTCTAACATCAAAAGAATGATTTTATGGTTTTCCTAAGGTTTAAGAGCACAAGGAGGTTTGTGAAGGATGTGCTAAAGGAAAAAATGCAAGAGAGAAATTTCCTAGAGGCAAGGGATGAAGGGCCCATTATCCACTTTAGCTAGTTCATCATTATATTTGTGGGCCTATGTAGAAAAAGAGTTTGGGTAAGTCATCATATTTTATTAGTTTTATTGATGCTTACTCACAAATGTGTTGGGTTTATTTTTTGAAGAGAAAGGGTGAAGCATTTGATACATTCAAGAGGTTTAAAGCCCTTGTGGAAAATGAAAGTGGTTACAAATAAAGTGCTTAAGGACTAATGGTGGAGGAGAATTTTGTTGAATAGGTTTTCAGAATTTGTGTGATATGAATGGCATTAGAAAACAATTCACCACTGCTTACACACCTCAACAAAATGGGGTAGTTGAAAGGAAGAACCATACAATGGTGGAAATGGAAAGGATTATGTTACACACTAAAGAATTAATCAATTCCTTTTGGGGTGATGTAGCTGTTACAGCAGTGTACATTCTCAATCAAAGTCCCACTAGTTCACTTAACATGATGACTCCTTGTGAATCCTGGTATGAGAAAAAGGCTAATGTTAATCATTTGAAAGTTTTTTTGTTGTTTAGCCTATGTTCATGTAGTTGATCAAAAGAGAAAAAAGTTAGCTCCAAAAAGTGAACCATGCATTTTTTTGGATATAGTGACAAAAGTAAGGCTTACATGTTGTATAATCTTCTCACCAATATCATTGTTGTGTCAAGAGAGGTGATTTTTTATGAAGAGGGAGTTTATGGTTATCAAAAGAACCATACCGAGAAATCGAAAGCTGGTTTGGATGGTGATATTATTGATGATATTAATCATAAGAATCCCACTAATTTTTTGGTTCCAAATACTAAAAATCCACCAAGTAGTCCTTAATCTAGTTCTCCATATTCAAGTACAAGTCCTGCAAGGAAAGTAAGAAGCTTAAATGACATTTATCAAAGAAGTACAAGTCTGGCTCATGAAGAAAATCCAAGAGGTGAGTGTAAATTTTTCTTTATTTTCACAAGTTTATTTTGAACCATCAAATTTTGAAGAAGCTTCTAGTAATGAGGTTTGGGTGCAAGCTATGCAAGAAGATATAGATTCAATTCATAGGAATGAAACTTGGGAAATTATAGATCTTCCACATGACAAGAAAAAAAATTGTACTAAATGGGTCTACAAGACAAAGTATAACTGGAAATGTTGAAAGACAAAAAGCACGATTAGTTTCTAAGGGATTCAATTGATTATGAAGAAACATTTGCACCTTTAGCAAGACAAGAGACTATCAAAATGTTGATTTCACTTGCATGTCAAAAGAAATGGAGCATTCATCACATGGATGTGAAAAGTGCCTTCTTGAATGGGTACTTAGAAGAGGAAATATTTGTGGAATAGTCACAAGGTTTTGAAGTACAAGGAAAAGAACATGAAGTCTACAAGTTGAAGAAGTTTTTGTATTTCCTAGAGCAAGCACCAAGAGCCTGGTATGCGAGGATTGATGGATATTTTCAGAAAAATGGCTTCAAGAGAAGTAAGAGTGAACCTACCCTTTACTACAAACAAGAAGGTAATGATATTCTTATTGTGAGTTTATATGTTGATGATTTGTTGTATATGGGTAACAGTTCTAAGATGAAGGATGAATTCAAATTTGCGACGATGAGTGAGTTTGAGATGAAATATTTAAACGTCATGCAATATTTTCTTGGAATTGAAGTTTATCAAAGCAAAGATGAAATTTGTATTTTTCAGACAAAGTATGCAAGGGATATGTTGAAGAAATTTGCAAACCAGGTCCCACTCCTACTGCTCATGGAGTTGTGCTGTGTAGAGATGATGGTACTAAAATAGTTGATGAGAAAAATTATAGAAGTATTGTTGGAAGCTTAATGTTTCTAACCCACAAAAGGCGTGATATTGCTTATTGGGTTTTGAACTCATTGAATTCAATGATTTTGATTGGGGAGGTAGTTCGGATAATCGAAAATCTACATCCGGTAATTGCTTTTCTTTTGGTTTTGGTTTGATCACTTGGAGCTTAAAGAAGAAAAGTATAGTTTATCTTTATTCTATAGAAGTAGACTATGTTGCAATCACCTCAGTAGGTACACAAGTAGTATGGCTTAGAAATGTTTTTGGAAGAAATTGCAGAGAAACAAATTCAACCTATAGTTTTTTTTTGTGATAACCTTAGTGCCATCAAATTGGCCAAGAATCCACTACACCATAGCATGAGAAAACATTTTGACATGAAGTATCATTTTCTTTGAGATTTGGTGCAAAAAAAACAAGTGGAATTGAAATACATCCACACTCAAAAACAACTAGCAGACATTTTCACTAAGGCTGTTTCAAAGGCCCAGTTTTTAATCTCATAGATCTTATTGTGAGCCTTCTTAGCATCAAGGGGGAGTATGTTGATAACTGATGTGGTGCAGAATCATTGACAGTGTCTATTTTATTTTCAACTTGCATGCGTTTTGTTAAATAATTAGCAATAATCTTCACCACATGCTAATGCATGTAAAGATTGAATACTTTAATTAGTTTTCTATGTAATGTAATGAGTATATAAAAAAGGAATTATGTTGTTTTATGTGTTGTTTAGGCAATTTAACGGGAAAACATTAGCCAACTTGATGGAGGCTGTTTAATGATGTTGATTGTCATAGTTATTATCAGGTAAGGCAATTTAATGGGCAAACATTAGTCAGCTTGCTGCAGGCTAAGGTTATTCAATGTTGTTGATGTAACATTGCCGGGAGTTGGATCTCAAGTAGATCGTAGCTTGATATCCAACAAGTACAAGTAGATCTAACTTGATATCCAATGAACAACAAGACTACGCGAGCATTAAATTGCCCGCAACAAGCTGAAAAAATTATATAAATATTAGGTTTAGTCTAAACTTAAAAAAAATATTTTATTTATATTAATATTTTTATATGAAATTGTACAATTTTATATAAAATTTTAAATAACAATTCAAAATCAACTTATTGTAAACATATTAGAAGTATTTGAGAGATGTTGAGTTTAACTTTCCATTAAAAAAAAAATCACAATAATAAATATGCAATTTAATTAACCTAAAGATATGATGCACAAACCCTAAAATGTCAAAATAATAATTAACCCTTTTCATATGAAAAATGCTTACCTTCTAAAAGTGTTTACTATTTTGTCATGCTATCAACCAATTTGTATCATCCCATTTGTAAGAAGATGAGAACTGTCGTAAATGCCTCTGAGATCAGGTTTTGTCATTTAAATTCATACCTCTCAAAGATCAGTAATAATGTGTTTTGCATAAGCATATTGCAAACTAATTCCATTGATCACTCATGTTGTCTTTTTGCCCTAAATCCTATTTGAATATTCCTTTTAACAAGTGAAAATAATGAAGAAACCTACATTCATGAAATCACCGAACCTACTTTTTAACGAAGAAATCAGATCATACTGCAGCAGTTAAAGCCCTCATCTATAAGGATTGAATGTTTATTTTGTAACGACCAGCATAAAAGATATATATTAGCGTAAACATTGGGTTTTTTGAATTTTTGGGCCTGACACCAATCAATGCGTAACGGTTACCAAATAGCGCTTTAAATAATCTAACCATTATATTTAACAGCACATGGCTTTGTTTAATTTTTTCAAATTCGATATTAGATTATTGTACTGTGTTTATTGAATTTTTGTTGAATTTTTGAGACTGATATTAACCAAACAACCATTTTATCTCAAAAATAACCATTAGCAACACCCATATTAATAATATTAATATATCTGAATATTATATTTATATTTAAGAACACATGATCCTGTTTCTTTAGAGTTCGATCCATTTTTTAGTGGAGAGAAAGCGGGACGTTCTTCATACTTCAAGATTGCATGCAGCCTGTTCGTTTAGTAATTTTCTAGGGCAAGTCCAATTGTAGATAGGGTATTAAAAACAGTTAGATGGGAGCTGAACTGCACCAAAACGAGAGTTCTATGCTTAGTTCAGCTGCTAGCTAACTGTTTCTAATATCTTATCTATAAATGGCTTAGCAGCTTTAGCTTTAGAAAATTATAAAATGGATAGGAGCTATCTAATTAGGTAGTGATTGTTTTTTGCTGTTCGAATTAGGTCAACCAATAAAGCCACGGTTTTGAATCTCAAGAGTTTTGATTGATACAATATGAAATATAATCTTTTATATATATAAACTTAAATTATGGTGTAACTCTAACTAAAAATTTGACTCAATTCAAGTTAAAACATCTTTATTTTTAGCAAAATATGCAAAACAATACAAACAGAACTTCAAATCCTACATTAACAAAGAAAGATAACGATAGACTTTACATTTTTCTATACAAATAAAAAAATAAAGTTAAAAGTTCTAACCAACAAACTAACTTTGCAATATCCATTGTATTGCAATTTCATGGATGCAAAATAATTTTGAGTTAATTTCAAATAAATAAATAGGAAATTTTGAAAAATTATTAAATATATATAAACATTAGCACAGTTACTTAAATTGTAGTCTGTAAATATTGATAGGTCACAAGTTAAGTGTTATGAACAAGTTAAAACATATGTTTAGCTACTTTTTGCATTCATTAGTTAAATGGGTTGTCTATCAATACTTGTTATCCATGCATACTTTACAAGTTATCCATACATGACCTACAAGTTATCTATACATCATATTTCTTTTATTTCTAATTTTGAACAAGATCCATACCTCCAATCTAAGAAAAGCATAGACAGTTATCCATCCCAAATTCTAAGATTTAAACACCCATCAATATCAAATACTCCAATCTCCTTAATCTTGCATTTTCCATCTAACATCCACTAGATGTAAAAGTTGTTCCATCCTTTTCTTCCCTGTTTCATCCCACTCCAATTGCATTTTTTAAATCCCCGGAAACCCTACATATATCTCCGATACAGTTAAGAGGCCCCACAGCTACCACTAATTGAAGATTTAATGCCATATTTTTCCCTAACCATATGCTGACGAATTTCGTATATCTCCCTAACCATACGCTAACGAGGATCCTTACTATATCGTCCAGGTCTTGTTCAATCATATTAACCAGCGTAATCACAATCAGCGTTACGTATCTCACACCACACCAACTTTGGGTTCGAATTCTGTTTAAAAAAATCGAGTCATGAAATTTCAATTCGAAAAAAATTCGTCCATATAAAATGGATTCCTATATCCCTTTCAATACCCCTACTGCAATTTATGCTTGCAATCTAAACAAAATCAAATATTTATGGTTCATAATACCATTTAAAGATTTTAATCTTCAGCAATGTTTGGTTAAGATTATGATCTTAGATCAATCTAATCAGTTTGGTTTTGGTTATTATTTGAGATCTAAATAATGAACATTAATTTGATTGGGTAGACATATAGAGCATAGTAACTGTATCCTTGTATCTTATTACTCTTTTCATCTTTGTATTCAACGAGAAAGGAGTATGTTTACCTTTTAGTGGAAGCACCACTAGCAAGAGATATAGGTTTCAATATCCTAGCCTGTAAGTAAAACAAGCATTAACAAGGCTAAACAACTCTAAAGTAATAGCAAGCACCACTAGCAAGAGATATAGGTTTCAATATCCTACCCTGTAAGCCAAACAAGCATTAACAAGGCTAAACAACTCTAAAGTAAGCCAAACAAGCATTAACAAGGCTAAACAACTCTAAAGTAAGCCAAACAAGCATTAACAAGGCTAAACAACTCTAAAGTAATAGCAATAATCTGAAGCGAATGAAAGAATATTTGGGAAAGTCCTTCCTCTCAATGGGCTGTGCGAGGCATTCTTTTCGATTCGATACAGTAGGCATTGAACGTGATTAACACCACATCAATCAAATAAATCTCGGTGTCAAGGTCACATAGCTACACTCACGGTTGGGTGGGAAGAATAACTCTAATAACCTCATTAATTTGGAAATTGGAATTCAGATCTTACGCACTTTGAATGAATCTAATTTAGCCCAATAATTAGAATTGAATTTTTGAATTGATGTATTAATTGGCCATGGTTCTATTACTTCCTGCAGTTGCAGCTGTTGTAGAAGGGCTGACAGTGGCACGGATCAAAATTTCTGCAAGATTTTCTGTTTTTACTGTAAAATGTAATATTTCGAATATGAATAATTAAAAATTTTGATTTTTTTTCTATATAATTTTTAGTTAGATTATAATTTTTTATTATTTAAATTTTATTAATCTAATAATTTGAATATTAATATTGCGTTTAAATTGTACAATCTATATTTACAGTTCCAATAATTTTAACAACTAGCAACCATATTTTTAAATATAGTTGATATTAGGGGATATCAACAATGACCACACATTTAAAAGTGGTTGATAACCACATTTTAAAATGTAGGTGTTGCTAATAGACAACATGGAAAGAAATGCATATTAAGTTTTAAAAAAAAATATTAAACATATTAAAATAAACTAAAGTAAATTAAATAAAAAAAAAACATAATATTAAAAGAGAAATAAAGTAAAAGAAATAAATAGAATAAAAGTAAAGTAAAGTAAAAATAACCTAAACTAAATTAATAAAATAAAGTAAATCAAAGTAAAGTAAATAAAGTAATATAAAAGTAAATTAAAATAGAATAAAAATAAACCAAATAAAATAAAAGTAAAGTAAAGTAAATAAAGTAAAAAATTAAATAAAAGTAAAGTAATTAAATAAAGTAAAAAAATAAATTATATTAAATTAAATAAATAATAAAATAAAGTAAAATAACCAAATAAAATAGAATAAAAAATAAACTAAAAAAATTAATTTAATAAAAAAATAAAAATAAACTGAATTAAATTAAAGAAAAATATAGTAAAGTAGAATAAAAATAATAATAATAATAATTTAAATAAATAAAATTAAAGTAAAGAACAAAAAAATTAAACAATTATTTTTAAATTAAATTAAATAAATAAATTTAAAATATTAATATCGACATTAATTTAAAAGTTAATTTATTTTTAAATGTGGTTAATTTAATATGAAATATTTTTAAATTAAATTAATATTAAATAATTTAATAATATTAGCTTAGATATTAAATAAATTAAATTAATTTAGTTTTAAATATTAGTTTTAGTTTTAGATATTAGTTTTAATTTAATATTAGTTTAGATATTAGTTTTAGTTTTAGATATTAGATATTAGTTTTAGATATTTAATTTAGATATTATTAAATTAATATTAAAAAAATATGTTGCTAATTTAATATATTTTAATTTAAAAATGTTAATATTATGTTAAATCAAATTACATAAAGAAATAAAGTAAAGTAAAATAAAAGAATAAAATAAAATAAAGAAATAAAAATAAACTAAACTAAATAAAATAAAAATAAAGTAAAGTAAATTAAATTAAATTAAAGAAAGAAAGAAAGAAAGAAAAATAGAGAAAAAAACTTTAAAATCTGGCTTCTCAATTCTCGCGGAAGAAATGGTTGACTTCACTCCAAAGTTGCCTTCAATACAAGTTTGACTTTGAATAAAGGTTGACTCCAATCCAATGGGTGACTTTGTTGTGTCATGGTTGACTATTAAGAAAGGTTGACTTCACTTTGTTGCATCATGGTTGACTTTGGTTTATTTTGGATGGCTTTCAATTTTTGCTGGAATTTGGTTTAGTTTGAATGATGAATTTGGTTGCCTTTGGATGACTTTGGTTATTTGGGCATGGTTGACTTTGTTTCAGTTTGGTTGCTTGGGCATGGTTCCTTGTCGTTGCATCATGGTAGATTATAGAATATTTGTTTACAATTGACTCCTAGGTGATTAGTTGTTTGTTGATGTATTTGTAACTTCGAAAGATATTCACTTGTATATTACATTTGTACTTTATTGTATATCCAACAGAGATGTATTATTCCTCGTATTGGAAGTGTGGTCATTTGTATTTGCAAGTGTCCCAAGTTACATTGTAAGTGTCATCATTTGTATTGATGGGTCATTAGACCACCAGTGTGGGGTCGACACTAGTTAGGTCATGTGGTTGGGTTGTTAGGCTTCCTTAAGAAGTCATCTCTATTGGTTTATTGGCAGGTCAAGTCAATGTATAAATAGAGGGTGTGCCTCTCTCATTCTATTCATTCACTCACTTCTCAAGCTCGCATAGCTAAGAGAGAAACTGGTGCATAAGTGGAGGAGGAGGAGTATCTGTTAGAGACATCTCTTTGGGTTTGATCATTGTGATCTTTGTTTGTGGCTTATCTTATCTCTGAGGAAGTTGCGGGGTTTCTCACCTTCTTCATTTTCCCCGAGGAAACTCTGTGTCTCTTGTGTGCTTGTGTTATTGTGTCTATGATTGATATGTTGTAGATATGTTGTACATGTTATTCTCTTAGTGATCCTGAATGATAATAGAATGAAATTATCGAAAAATTAACATGGTATCAGAGCTGACCTAAGAAGAAGGCACTGTGCAACTGCAAAAGCTAGGGATTCTTAATTTTTGGGTTTCTCTCCACAAATAATCAAAGGTAGGAGGCTAGATTGACTCTCCTAGCAAGGGCGCATCTTTTTGTTGAGACAAAATTCAATTATGATCATTTTGAGTTTTGACCTACTCTCTAGTGCGGGAAATTAGGGTTTCGAAAAAAGTTGAAATTTTTGGAATCTTAATCCACGGCTCAATACTCCTCAAGACAATCAAATTTTAGAGAATTGGATCAAATTTTTTGGTTGGGAAAAAGGGTGGGATTTATCAAACCCTATTTCGGGGTTCTATCTAGTGAATACAGAAGTTTCAAAGGCAATTTTGAGGGGTCAAATTTTGTAGATCTCAAAATCTGAGTATACCAGCTTGACCAGCTCAGTGAGGCACATCTTTCTATCCTTTCAAAAGTTTGAAATTGAAAGTTTTAATTTTTAGGTTTTCTCTGACAAACCCTAATCCAGCTCAAGATCCAGTTTTTAGCAAATCAAGTGGTAAGACCTAAATCTTTTATTTCCATTTGAGTTTCTCATTAAAATGTCTCACCACACCAAGCTTGAAGATAAGCTTAAAGTAGCTAATATCTTCCAAACATGGAAGTATAGGATTGGGTTAATCATAAAAGAGAATGACTTGGATAACTACATAAAGGAAGAGGTTCCAGTTCCAGAGGGAGATGAGGCTAAGGCCTTACACAAGAAGAGCTTGGTCCAAGCCAAGAGAATCATTGTTGATTATATGAAGGGCCATCTCATACCCCATGTGTCTTCCCTAAAGACACCTAAGGAGATGGTTGACTCTTTGAGTAAGTTGTTTGAGGGTAAGAACATAAATCTGAAGATGACTCTACAGAACCAATTGAAAGGGGTAAAAATCCAGAATGGAGAGGCCATCCAGTCCTACTTCTCCAAGGTCTCTCAAATCAAGGAACAACTTGAAGCTGTGGATGAAGTAGTGGAGAATGGAGAAATTGTAATGACCACATTGAATGGCCTACCTAGGTCATGGGACTCCTTCATCCAAGGAATATATGCAAGAAAGAAATTGATCTCTTCTAGTAGACTATGGGAGGAATGTTCACAAGAAGAATCTAGGCTTGTGGCCTGAGAAGAAAATATGGGGAATGAAGATCAAGCTCTCATAGCACATACCAAGAAGAGTGAGTTCAAGAGGGAGCCATCTCATAACAAGAGATCTTCACACCATCATTATCATAAAGATAAGAAAGATCTGAGATGCTTTACATGTAATGAGAAGGGACACTTTTCCTTAGATTGTCCTAAGAACAAAAAGAACAACAACAACAACAAATTCAACATCAAGAAGAAGAGAAACAAGAAGAGACATCATGCTCATGCTACTAAGGATGATGAACCTCCCAAGAAGAAGTCTAGAGCAGAAAGTGATGACTCATCAAGTGAAGATGACTATGTCCTAATCTCTGATCTCACAGGTACTATCTGTCATGGATGTGATGATTGGATTATTCATAGTGGGGCTTCCAAACACATGACAGGATTTAAAGAATCCTTTGTAGACCTATTTGAACATGAGTCACGCCATAAAGTGAAACTTGGGGATGACTATCAGTATCCCATAAAAGGAAGTGGTGAAGCCTCCTACAAGTTAGACTCTAGGAAGTCTTTGAAGATGAAAGATGTTCTATATGTACCTAGACTTAAGAAGAATCTTCTCTCCATATCATCCTTGGATGCAAAGGGAATGAGAGTTGCATTTATAGATGGCCAAGTACTCATGTGGCCAAAAGGTAAGACAATAGATGATGCAGTGGTAATTGGAGAGCAAGAGGGAGGATTGTACAAATTGAAGGGACAACCTGAACATGCCATGGTACATGAATCCATGGAGCCAAGTGAACTTTGGCATAGAAGGCTTGCTCATGTGCACTATAGAGCACTTCCAATTGCAAGCAAAGAAGTAGAGGGTCTTCCTGAAATCCAGTCAAAGCATGAAGGTATTTGTGTTAGTATATTCCTATACTCCATCCTAGTCCCACCAGTATTTTGATCATTTACATTTTCAGTCATGCATGCAATTTTAGGGTTTGCATGCATTCCAGTCATCATTCCCACACCTAGCCCTTAGTTAGCCAGCCCCCGAGAGCTTGTCTCAGATCAGTTTTAGCCCTCCTAGAGCTTAGTGTGCCCTTCCTCCTTGATTTAAGGAAGCCACTTGTCCTTTCTCACCTACTAGTCCAGTTTACTTTAGTTAGCCACTAGTATTTTCTTGATTTGAGGCCAGACTGACTCCTCACGGCTGTTATCACTCTGATTGACTTCTGACGAGACATGAATACCTATTCTGACTCCAGTTAGCTCCTCATGTGCCCTCCACTGAGTCTCCTTCATTCAGTTAGTGTCTCCATGTGCCAGTTACATTCAGTTACACCTACCACACTCAGTTAGACTCAGTTTGACTGATGATTGATAGTTACTTGTGCATTGATGACTCCACTAATGATGAGATAGACTACTAGTTGTGCTCTGATGACACTCTAGTGATCCTTTGATCACTCCATGAAGGATAATTTGAATTTCCACCTTAGGCATTCGAATCCTCATGCATTGTACTATTTATTTGTCCATATTGTGATTAATTAATTAGTGTGTGTGAAGTATTTTTGCTTCTATCCGAGTTCTACTATATTATTATTATGTTGCTCATTATACTGCACTGACCACTCTTCTTCTATTTTCTTACTTAATCAATTACTTTCTTGTGAGGTATACATCATCTCTTAGATTTGCTGTGAGGATTTTCACAATTTGCAAAGGATGTGCAAAAGGAAAGAACACAAAGAAGGCATTTCCAAGCAGTGAAAGCAAAGCAAAAGAAATCTTGGAAATTATCCACTCCGATGTATGTGGTCCAATGTCATCCAGTTCTCTAAGTGGGTATGTATACAATGTTTCCTTCATTGATAATTTCTCTAGGAAGACTTGGGTTTATTTCTGGAAGAATAAAGATGAAGTGTTTGATAAGTTCAAGGAATTCAAATCCTTGATAGAAAATCAAAATGATAAGAAGATCAAGACATTCAAATATGATAATGGTGGAGAATTCACCTTAGGTGACTTCAAGAATTTATGCAGTGATTCAGGGATTAAGAGGGAGTTGACCACTCCTTACAATCCACAACAGAATGGAGTTGCATAAACGAAGAATAGAACTATCATGGAAGCATATTGGGCAATGCTTCATGACTAGGATCTTCCTAGGCATCTATGGGAAGAAGCAGCTAAGATAGTTGTATATGTGCAGAACAAAACACCTCACAAGATACTTGACAACAAGACACCAGAAGAAGTTTTCTCTGGTAAGAAACCTGAAGTTAGTCATCTCAGGATATTTGGCTGTCCTGTATACACACACATTCCAAAGGAAAAGAGGACAAAGCTAGATCCTTCAGGAAAGAAGGGCATCTTTGTGGGTTACAGTGAAAGCTTGAAGTCTTACAGAATTTAATTTCCAGGGTTAAAGAAAATTGACATCAGCAGGGATGTGACATTTGATGAAAATTCAGCATACATCAAATCCAGGAAGACACCTGTTGAAGACAATGAAGAAACAAAGGTAACCAGATTTCAAACAACCACCATGAATGAAGCAATTCCAGAAGAAGATCGTGAAATTGAAGATCCACAAGAACCTGTAGATCCACCCCATGAGAAGAACTCTCACAAAAGGAAACTTGCATGGGATAGAGAGCTCATCCAATATGCAGAAAGGTATGGCATTCCAGAAGAAGAACACAGAGAAAGAAAGAGGACTGGATCACATATCAGTTATGTTTCCTTACTCTGTGACATTATGAACAAAGAACCTTCCAGTTATGAAGAAGTAGCGGAAAAGAAAGAATGGAAGGATGCCATGGTCGAGAAATACTAGTCGATCATGAAGAATGATGTTTGGGATGTGGTCCTAAGACTAGAAGGGAATTTTGTTGTGACTTCCAAGTGGATCTATAAGATGAAGCATGTTGCAGATGTTAACATAGAGAAATACAAGGCGAGGTTTGTAGCTCGTGGCTTCTCCCAGAAAGAGGGAATAGATTATGAAGAGAATTTTGCTCCTATAGCCAGATACACTTCCATCAGAACAATACTTGCTATGGCTGCAGTGATGAAGTGGAAGATACACCAGATGGATGTCAAGACAACTTTCTTGAATGGTGTAGTCGAAGAGGAAGTGTATGTGGAGCAGCCACTCGGTTTTGAGACATATGACAAGGAGTCATATGTGTGCAGGTTGAATAAAGCCTTGTATGGCTTGAAGCAAGCTCCTAGGACTTGGTGTGGTAGGATAGACAGCTTTCTATCTAGTTTGGGCTTTACCAAGAGTAAAGTGGATTCCAACCTTTACTACAAGGTTGTGTTACAACTTAATTTTCCACCTTGTGAGCATCAGCACTCTTTGGCCTTCAGAATCCATTTCACTAACTCAGATGCACTATATTCCCTCCAGATACACTTTTCCCCTATTTTTCTTCTTGTACGCTATTTGTTCCACTTTAGCTAGCGTACCCATGAGCTGTTCCACTCTAGCCTATGGGTGACAAGTAAAATAGTAAAAATCACTATAAAATTACTTTTTACTCACAACAAGCAATCTTAGGGTGACCTTTGGCCCTCCATTTTCCCCGAAATGTCTCGATGTGTCCTTTCACTTACCTTTGGAAGGCTATATATTGAGCACTTATGTCATATAGAAGGGAGGAGAAAGAGAGAGCAAGATAACTCTAGTGGATTTTTGTCGTGATTTGAGTCTACACTCATTGATCCTTGTTGTTGTGAACTCCTTCTGTTCACCTTCCAAATTCCTTCCATAGTTTCAGTTTTCCATTACATGGAGGATTGAAGTGGTGGAGGCACAAGTGGAGAGACCGATTTCTTGGTTCAAATTGGTTGCCGGCAAGAGGTTGTATATTGTATTTCTTGTTATTTATTAATGGAAATACTCATTTTCTTGTCCAAAATGATATTGTGAATATTGTTTAATTACATTGGGTTATATTTTCTTATTATATCATGGATCATGCTATTGATTATGCTAATGTCTTTCACATATTATATGCACTTGCTTGTACTTGTTGTTGAGGATAATCTGCAGGTCCAAGTGTAGAAGTTGAAAGCTCAACGGGGATATACATCGAACATCCAGTAGAAGGTTAGTCTTTTCTCCTTTATCTTAGCATTGGGTGAAATCGTGAAGTTGGGAAACAATTTTGGTTTGTTTTTGACAAACAAAACTGCTAAATTTTATGTTTTTCAACTTCGACTTCTTCAAACCCATATCTCCCTTAGGAATTTCAACTTGAAGTCAACACAAAGGTTTTAGATAATTGAATTAGTTTTCTACTCGTATTTGTTTTTTTTTTAATTTATGGACATATCGTGGGACAAATTTGTTGTCAACACACGACATATACTTCAAAATTTTAGGTATGGATAATGAGTGACCTGTGTTGACGATGGGTTTTTGATAGATGGTTATTCATTTTAGGGACAAAAATTATAGTTTCATAATCTACACACACTACACTAGATCCTAGACTATATTTTGAGTTTTTTTAAGACTTGGGAACTATTTTTTATTATTTATCGAAACAACGTATGTTCAGAAAATGGTGCATTATCGACACATGTTTATGTCTTCACATTTTTTTTCAAATATGACTCTTATCAAACAAACTAAAACCAACCCATTGAAGAGGACACTTCAAGGAAAATCCTTGTATTTTTTTAAATTTTTTTGGCTTCGTCATTGTGATGATATTGAATTTTCATTGTGACTGATTTTTCAGTCAATTATTTTTTTAATGATAAAGTTTAATAAAAAAATAGTAAAAAATAGTAATCCTAAATGAAATCGAAAAAAAAATATATTACTAGAAAGTAGATTGAATGATGGATCTATTGGTATAAACTCCGACATGTGGTCCGACCTTGTTAAAGTGACACATTTCTGAATTCTGCAGAAATGGTGCTAGAATTGTTGACCAGAAACTCTCCGGCGAGAAAATATCTCAGGCGAGAGATTTAAATTTTCTTGAGCAAGAAATTTTCCCGCTCCAAAATTAACCCAAAGTTAACGAAAACTCTCAGCTGAAAGATACTTTTAACTCTCTTCCTAGAGTTTATAACACTTCTCACCCGAGAGTTTTGTTTCATAATCCCCCGAGAATCTTTTAGGGGCCAGCACATTAAATATTTAATTACCATGATATTCCCGTAATATTCGGACGGGATGCCCGTGTTTCTCGGCCGAGAGGTCTATATATAATTTCTCGGCCAAGATAGTTTTCCAAATTATATAGTATCTCAGCCGAGAGATTTTGTTTGCAGCCGAGCTTTTGTTTTCAGCCGAGGGTTTTTTCAGCCGAGGGTGTTTTCAGCCGAGCGTTTCACATTTTTATGTAATAGGTAACATACTTTGTATTATTGTTTTGATAGGTTATCCTTGGTATAAATACTATTTATTATTTATGAGTTATTGATGATTGTTTATGAGGTGTTAGACAGTTGTTGTCTCACTCATAATTTAAACCTAGTTATACCTTGTTCTATTATGTGTTCATAACCTCTGTTTTCAGGGCATGGATATATTGTTGTGGATTTCTACTCAAAGGTAGGGGTGTGTTGATGGTAGTTCCTTTTATTGACCTTGTACAATTGGCCATGAGGACATCTACCATTTGGAAATTAACAATTACACCTTTTAAAGATGTTTTGTTTTAGCATTAATTCTTAACAAAGAATTTGCTCGGTTTATTAAAGTGGAAACAAAGATGTTAGTGTTAAGTATTTTTGGAGTTTATATTCATTATAAGGGATTTGAAATTGGTCTTTGGATGTGATGGTGTAATCTTATTCAACCACCCAACCTCAATATTTTGAGATAGATGCAAACTCCAATACATGATTAGCACTTACCACATGCAAAATTGGTGTGTAAGTACCTTGTCGTTTTCCACTTTGGAAAGTAGAGATCAAAATGAGAGCATAAAAAGTAACCATAAAGGGTAAATGCATTAAAAATAAATGTTATTTTCTTTGTTAAAAAAAAATTAGTAAAATCATAAATGATGTAATAAACATTACAATTTTTTAGCATTAGAGGATGGGGTCACGACCCAAGGATGGGTATATTTAAGCACTTTGCAACTTGGAATGTCAGAGTTATCCAATGCACTGATGACTTTGATTTCATTATATAGACAAAGTGGAATTGTATATAAGATTTAAACACATGTGTGTTGTGGTCAATTAGAATGAGAAAAGACAAAATGAAAACAATAACGGAATTGAAAATTTCTTTTGTTTTGTTTTGAGAGTGTTTTTTCAGCTGAGAGTTACTTGTAAGTCGAGAGTTTCCATGATCTTTACTCTTTTCAGGCAAGATCATGCAAAGTTCATGCGAAAATCATAGGAGTTATTATAATGTTTTTGAAATGATATTAGTCATTATAGAAGTTTTGGAAATAAATTATGAACCGTCATAAATCTAGTAAGAATATTGTGCGTCATTGTAAGTATTGTGGAAAATTTTGGAAGAGCTAGGGAATAAGAATATATTGATCCTATAAAGGGAAATACCATTGTTACTACTGAATTCTCATATATTTTCATGCATTGGATTTTAGGTTTTTAATTCTTTCAACATGGGAAACCTAAAGAAACGTAAAAAAAATATGATCGAACAAGAGTTGATGAAGAGGCAAGGAAAGAGAGGTCCCATGTTTCTATGAGAAATTTAAGAGAAAAAAGAGCAAGGGAAAGAAATGTGGAGGCACATGGCGGTGATGAAGAAATTGAAAATGTGAATGCACATGGTGGTGACGAAGAAATGCACATGACAGTGATGAAGGAATGCAAATAGTCGAGGATCACATTGATGAAAGAAATGAGGAACATGGAGGTGACGAGGAAATGACAAATGTGGAGCAAACTATTGGTGAGTAAATAATTTTTTATATGTTTATCATTTACTTTATATATATATATATATATATATATATATATATATGATTTGAAAGTGAAAATCTTATAAATTTATACTTACTTTTACACAGGGTTGACATCCAACATACAACATCCTACCACAGTTAGCAATTTACAGAGATTAACTAGAAGCTGCAATAATATCGTCATTGATGATATTTTTTTGGAGAATTTGGATTCAAGTAAAATTGAAGAAATGGGACCACAGATGCCTGATCGTATAGCTCGTTATAGAGCAGATAAGATAGTCAAAAAATATTTTGAAGGTATTTCTTTCATACAACAAGCTCAATTGTTGCATAAATTGTTAAAGAGAAAATGTCTAAGAGATCCAATTACATTATTGGGCATTCAAAGTGCCAAAGAGACTAAGTCAAATCAGATTGTATCACAAAATTTGACCTCAGTCCTTGCATCACTTGCAAAAAAGGGATCTCACAATTTCATGGTTTCTCATAAAGCAATTCTAATGGGGGTTGTGGCAAAAAACACTACAACGAGTCGTTTGTTGTCTATGACTGCAAGAATGTTAAAAACATCAAGAAAAAGTTTATGGAAGCATAAAAAGCTTCGGGTTCAGTTAGATGAGGATGATGAAGTTGCATGTTGGGGTGTTATCTGTAGGAAACCTTATCAAGATAGACTTCTAGATAATGTGAGGGACATGGTGAAAGAGTTTTGGGATGTAAACTCGCGTGTCTTACGAAATGAAAAGGATGTTGTGCGACATCGTATATCGAAAGGAAACTATGAAACTCATGCAAAACACATAACAACGATCACTCAAGCGGAAATGTTCAAAACTTTTATGGAGAGTAATGTTGATGTGAAGATTGCCCTTAGCACATTTGTGAAGCTTAAACCATGGTATGTCAGGCCCATCATTGTTCGTGACACATGTTGTTGTTGATACCATGTAGAATTCAAATTATATTATGAGACATTTCTAACTTTTGGCATGTAGTGTTGGCCAAATAACCCCCCTCCTTCGAGTGTTCATGAATTTGTATCTAAAATATTATGTGCGTGAGAGAATCATCAAGTATTCTATAAGAAACAATGCGTCGAAGGTAAAAAATGTGAGGAATGTTCTGATTTGGCCCTTTTTAATGCTAACTACCCCATTGATGCAAACGATCCTCAATTGTCAAATTGCATTGTCAAATGCAAGAGATATGTTTATGTTGACTATACTGCAGTTATAGATTCAACGGCAACATCAAGAAAGCTTAATTTGGTTGAAAGTGATATCTCTTTGACATCTTTTATGAATTTGTTCAAGGATCAAATATATAAATATATCAAGCTCTCTAACTCAGCACGATGGAAGGACTTACAGTTCAAGCAATCACAAGATGTATTTCCAAAAGGGACGATATTATCCATTGTTGATTTTGTAGAGAATTACACTTTCACTCCGCAGAAGGAGATATAGAGTGAGTATTATCATTTAGATCAGGTATCTATACTTGTGCATATTACATATAGACATGCAGAGCTTGATGTCGATGGTTTTGATAGCAATGAAAATAATCATGAAGTGATTAAGGAGTATCATTTCTACATCAGTGATGATCGTACATATGATACATGTTTTTTCCAACATTGTTTTGGTATGCATTTTGAAGAATTAAAAATAAGAAGGGTCACTTTTAAAGAACATTGGGTGTGGTCAGATGGTTGTGCTAGTCAGTTTAAATTGGCACGATCATTCTTATGGTTGTCTCGCCTTCATAGAAACACGAATGTTCACCACACATGGAGTTTTTTTAAATGGGACATGGAAAAGGAGAACATGATGGTGTTAGGGCCTGTGTGAAATGTGCACTTAGGAGATATCAAATGAATCACTCTACTTCTCTCCTTGCAAATTCAAACGATGTTGTTAATTGGTGCAAACAAAATTTGAGCCATGAATTCAATGAAAGGATGGGTAATGTGAGAAGGTTTTTCTGGAATATTGCAATGGGAGATGTTGACAGATCAATGCCACATAATTGTACTCGAATCCCAAAACCAAGAGGCTTACACTCCATTAGGAGTAAGAAAATGGAAAATATACACGCAATCGAGAAACGGAAGTGCTCTTGCTTCTGCCTTGCATGTATTGATGATGTAGAGTCTTTGGATGAGTGTCAAAACAAAACTAACAAATTTGTGAAACCACGGAGACACCAAGAATTGACACCATTGCCCCCATTTGGAAATATCAGCGATGTAGAGCGCGACAATGAAGCGCCTGTGATTGACAAAGATTATGATCGTGTTTCTGATTTGGTTAGAGAAGGCGATGTATTTGCAGTCATTGCACCGACAGATAATCCAAAAAATGTGCATTATTATTTATTGAGATGCATTAGGTCGAAAAGCACGTTGATGCAATAATTTAAAGACCCGTCAAATTATACGTATGCAGTTGGTTCAATGGTTTTAATGGGACATTTCTTTGCAAAAGTAAGGAAATGTAAAGACCATATTATTTTTCAAGACTACGAGTCAGATGTTATATGTGCTCAATACAGTCATTTGGTCATAGTAGCTCGATTGCAGTTGAAGACAGTGAAGAGTAGGAAAAATTCCAAGCATCGACAATGGAAATTGTCAATTGAAGATCATAATGCCATTCTTGAAAATATGCCACTGGCACATTTCATATGATTCAAGAACACATCAAGGTTGACGAATGTTTTCTTTGATTCTAGGGTGGGTGGGTGGGTGGGGCCAAATGAGCTTCCACCTTCAAGTGGTTGGCCTCGTCAGTAGAGAATATATATAATTCTTGAAACTAAGAGAAGCTCTTTTTAACAACATATCCAATTATAACTCAAGGCTCATATTGAATGGGAAACTTCATTATATGTCAATGATCTCCAATCAACAGGAACATATGTCAATTTTAAGTTGAATTGTCCAATGAATATCATAAACTCTAGTCTCACATAGAATTTGAGAATTCATTAGCAATACAAATTTGATAAATGACAAGGTTGATCTACAATTTTCTTAGGACACTTAAACAAGTGATATGTGGCATCTTTAAGAGGATTCAGGACAATGCCAAATGAGTCTCATATTCCAAAAAGATATATACTCAAAGACTTGCTAGTTTCATACTTGCAACAAACTCTACATTGGTATTGGAATAAAGTAAATTATAATCAATTTAAGAAGGTTGCAACATCTAAGCTTACTATCTACATCAAATATTACATCTATATTGATTTCAAGCATGGATGTCATTGTACACCACTACTATCTACTTTGTAGAAACACCCCAATCTCATGAATCAAACTTAGCTGCACATTAAGACTTCACAAATTCTAGTGACAATTCTTCTTGGAAGTTAACTTTCTGCTCAAGTTTGTATTTAATGGTGAATTTGTTTACCAGACTTGCTTACCCATTCAATTTTTTATATATGTTTATCCTCCTTATCTCTTCAAAAATAACGGAGATTATAGTGACACTCTTTTAACTTGGGAGGCGATACAAAGCACCAATTGTACCTTGATGTGATATGATGGTATAGTTGATACATGGTATGAGTACTTTACGTGATCATTTCTCAATGGGATGTGGTTGGATTCAATTGATGACATGTTTTTCCTAGGTGATTTGTCCTATAGAACTTCATTACTATATTTATTATTTATGGATGTCACCTTGGCATGGTTGGCATATATTTTGTTTAGAGCATGAGCACAAGTACTTTTCTATGGATGATTCTAGGATGGTTATCAAATGGTATATATGATGCATATGGTGGTGTGATTCAGATTTTCCTAGAAGGATGACATTTCCTAGTACATGGGGTCTTATTTCACATTTTGATGGTACATTACTATGGTTACATCATTTTATTAAAAGTACTACCTTATTTACCCCTTTGACGATGTTCCAAAGGTGACTATGGGTGTATTTGGATGTGGTCACACCCTCCAAGTGAGAGAACCCTATCTCATGGTGATGCATTTAATGTTTATTTCATCTAATTATATCATATACCTTGGTCCTAAGGGGAGAACTACCCATGTTGGAAACATGGTCATGATTATTTAACTACCTAGGCCTCTCTGATGCTTCTCCTTCTCCTCTTGAGTGCTTGGGGTTATTCGCACATGTTCACAATTTGAGCTTAAATCATGCTATTTTGAAGGAGCGCTCATCCCCTTGGCACATATGCTGAGGCACACCCCTTTTTGTTTATTGATATTTTACTCTAGAGATGAGATCATCAACCTAGGTCTTGAAGGTTATTGAGAGGTGGTTGACTAGACACATGGTCATGGAATTATTTTATTCATTTGTTGGCACCTTCTACCTTGGATCCATCTAGCACATATTCCTATGAGTTTTTTAAATGAGGAGAACATGCCACCTTGGGAGTCCACACATGCCACATGGGGGAGCTATTTTACAGATTGTTTATCATTTTATTGTTACGTTTCTCTTGCAAAGCCACATGTGTGGCTCATGCATGCACTTGGCACAAATTTGGAACCTTAATCTAGTGATGCGGGTTGGATTGGAGGTTATTGAGGGAGGGCCCTCATTTTATTGGTATTTCCCACACATGTGGAGTTTAGTGTTTAAAACCCTAGCCGTTTGGGCCTGTTGTGAACATGTTTAACTTCCCTTCTTGTAGAGAGCTCCTATCGTAGAGTATTTGATTTATTTCATGAGTTTTGACATGGTCTACCACCTAGATTGAGGACACGTCCTCTTTCCTTGAGCTTCTATTTGTTGGATATTGTGCATGTACTACCATTAGTTCACCTTTTCTATTACTTATTGGACTTGTCCTCTCTAGTTAGTTAGAGGATATTGCTAGTTTTTGTTTCCGTATGTTAGATCTAGGATATATTATTATTTTATTGTAGAGGTTGTTGCGCCTAAACTCTATAAATTGGAGGCTCTTCCACTTGTAATGGTTGTTGAAACTTTAAAAGTGCTTGTAAACTTTAGCGAAATTTTCTCTAGTATCTATTGTAGGTTATGAATAAAAATGGTGCTTTCTTCTTCAATGTGAGGCATTGTTATGGATGGTTACTGTTGGAATATGAATGTTAATGCTTGTAAGGATAAAGTTAAAGTTTCAAGGCCAAGGACCAGGAGAAATCTTGCTACCTTTGAAGTGAGCTAGATGTGAAAGTTCCTATATCTCTAGTTACCTTTTATTTTGTTAGGGAAACTATCGTTGCATGCAATTTCTAATTGTTGCCTAGTTATTTTCCTAATAAAGTGCTCTCTTGATCTTAACTTGAAAGTAGACCTCATAGGAACTTTCCTATCAAAAATCCGTGATAAATTTTCCATCCATTTAGAGCAATAAATTATATGTTATTTGTTTTCACTTATACTCTAATACCTCCGAAGATAGGCCCACTGGACCCCATTTACCCAATCCAGAAATTAGACACTCATCCTCCTGTTTCACCCACAATAAAAAACTATAAAATCAAATTTAATTTCCCATTCTTAAATTCTGAAAGTTACTAACAAAAAATCATAATTTTAGATTGTCATTTAAGTCATAAAACCCCTCATTTACCTATCTTAAATTGGACTTATATTTATGTTTTTCAAATCTGTAATTTTTAGCTTGTTATTTGACATCAGATTTGCCTTTTAGACATAAAATATTGTTGTTTATTCATCTTTATGTTGGCTAAAGTTTGCAAGTGTAAATATGGAAACTAAAATATTACAGTGAAACCTAAAACTAGATTTACCCTAAGTCCCTTGATCCCCTTTCTCATTTATCCTTTGTTGGACTTGGATCAACTGTCCTAGGGATTCCCCCCTTGAGCTAGAGGAGATCTAGCCTTAAGTGAGAGAGGGAGAGAGAATACTACCGAGGTGACAGTGGGTGCCTTAGCTAAAGTTACCCTTGGGGTCTCATGTGTATAGTTGGGACTTTTACATTTGAGTGAGAACCTAGGAGGTAGCAGGGAGCACTAGTTTTATTTGTTAAGAAGAAAGATGACACTCTTCAACTCTGGATGGATTATTGATAACAGAATCAGGATATTGTCAAGAATCAATATCTATTTTAGTGTTTTCATTGACCATATAAGCACAGTGAAATTGTTCTATAAGATTGACCTAAATCAAAATCTTACCATAATTTTGATAAATAATAAAGATTTTCAAAAACATTTTAGACAATATTTGTATTATGAATTTGTGATGGTGTGATTGAGCATAACCTATGCAACAACTTGTGTCCCATGAACAACGTATACCAAAAATATTTGGTTAAAAAAGAAATACTATTGATATTTTTAGGTGACATATTGATATATCAAAATAAAATAAAATAAAAATAAGAAAAGAATTTGAGTATCAATAAGGGAGAGTCTGTGTAAATTTCTTGCTTCCCATCACTAAGTTGATAGACTCAAAAAGGCCACCTTTCAAATCCCATTCCACCAAAACACTAGCCACTATTTGGTGTGAGTTGCTCAAGAAACTATCATCCACATATAGGGTTTTTCCTATTCGATTGCCAATGGCCAATATACCCACAATTATCCACCATTCCAAAGGAAGGCCTTGTAGTTTGGTCCAGATGACAAATTTATCCAGATTCACCTCTTGAGGGTCAAAGAGAGGGTACCATGGCTTTAGGTGTAGGAATGTCGTAGTACAAAACCAAATCCCTTTCAAAATAGCTTTAGTCCTTGCAGTCATAGAAGATAAACTTGAGCCACCCTCAAACCAGAATATGTGAAATAAGATAATACCCAAGAATTGGATTCTAATGCAAATCAACCCATGCCCTTTAGGAGGCCACCAATATACATATACCCATGAATTTGCTGACAGGAGACCATCTTTTAATATCCATAATTGTTTACCAAACCAATGTCTACATCGAAAACCAAATCAATGTTAATGCATTTAGTCTTTAGGGTTTTACCTCTTTTTTTCTCTCACCCTCAACTGAGACTGAGACTAGGAATGTGCACAACTTCACTAACAAAGGAATATGAATCACCTCCTTCTAAATTCAGAGACAAAGCACCTAACATCAAAGGAGGGGATCATAGCCCTAGATTTGCATCACCATAACCCACATTAGGGAATGACAAATGAAACATGTTTGAATTTATCAATAGATTCATCTATTCAAACAACATCCAATCATTCCAAACAATATTCATTCACCATAACAATCAACCACCATTCATTCATTTACATATTTTGTCCTCTTAACATGTCAATATTATAGTGACAAAGTAACCATTTTCAATTTCCTGAAAACCATATCACTTCTCATTATAAGTGGCATACAAAATAATCACGATTCAAATATGAGTCACAACCTATTAGAATATGTCATGCAAAACAATATGCAGGAGCATATACACTTCCCCGGGATCTTAAACATCTGCAAAGTTGTAACAAGTGTGCTGTGTCCCTGCCGAATAATATATGTTGTTAGCCTTACTGATGCATGCTTGGCAGTGAAAGGAGAGGCCATTGATGCATCCCCAAGCCTCATAGTGGGAGGATTTCTGCCATCTCCCTCCTCTCCCATCTCATCCATAATATTTTTCAATTTTATCCTTTGTCTCTTAGCAGGAGCAAGTTAACGATTGCTAGTTGAACCATGAGATGCTTGAGATCTAGCAGGCAATGCCAAAGTTCAAACTGGCTGATTAATGGATGTACTACCTACTTGTCCTCCAACAGTTCCATTGGCGTATCCAGAATCAGGTGCTCCACTCTTCAATCTTCAATCCGGATTTATTATTTTACCCCCAAAATTTGATGATTGTGCCAACGTAGAGTTTTGGGATGATTGGGTAGTTGGGATTGCATTTAAAAGGGATACACCAACATGAGCCTACAATTGTTCAAAATTTTGAATGAGTCATCGGTGGAAAAACAATCAGCTCTATTTTTCATGGCAAAGTTATTGATCCAAAAGAAAAAAGGTCACCATTCCCTATTTGTTTGATAGCACCGACATCATTTGTACCATCACCACACATCAACTTCATTCTTCCCACTGTCTTCAGAGTTGTCAATATGAGTTCTTTCTTGCTTAGGGGAAACTCTTGCAAAAAACTACAATAGATTCATCAAGGTCAGTTGCAGTGGATAACATTACAAATTATGAAGGTAAAATTTATCGATGAAATATTCATGCCAAAGAGTATACATGTTCATACCTTTACATATGGGATCATTGAATGTATAGCATTTGTACGTTGCAACATCATGAAACAATCACCACCTACATAGAGGTCATGAGAAACTAACAATTCCTCCACATTATCTTCACTAGAGATGAATTCAACAATTTCTATTAGGTTAGAGTATGATACAGATAAAACAAATTTCGAAATGGATAACAGGAACTATGTAGCAACAAACAACAAAACAAAGCTAATGGCCTTTCTCACTCTACTGTAGTTGGAATACGAGAGAGGGATATCAAACCTAGATATGTATGGGGATTTGAAGTCAACATTGGTTGGCTCAACCAATCCTTGCAATCACACAATATTCAGTTGAGAGAAAGTGGAACCAGAACAAGATCTCTAGCTGAGGGTTTCAATTCCCTTTTCTCGCAAATGTAGAGGGAAGTTGGAATTAAACAGAAAGGCTGAAAATCTAGCTAAGGAAGTAGATAATTTACAAGATGGAAGATTGGAGATCACTCAAGTGGGAATGGGCTCTCCCACCCATTCCATTTCCAAAAATATTTACTATTTGTCACTTCACTTGAGGTAAGTCACTCCAGCTCCAGGAAAGATATGAAGGATGCCATTGTAAATGTATATTTTGGATCATTTTAGCTATGGGACGTTGGAAAATTTATTCTCCATGTAATTTTATGGATAGCACCCTATTTGGAGCCCTTATTAGAACTAGTTATAGCATAGACTGTTTGGATAGCACATTATTTTCTTCTTCTTTCTTAAAAGAAAACATTTGTGAAAAAGTAGCTCTTCTATGAACAACTTCATGTACTCTTTCAAAATGTAAATAAAGCAGTAAAACTTTTTTCTTCGAAAAAACTAAACTATGAGAAAAGCAATCAAAGTGATAAACATAAATGGGTAGAGACCCGTGACCTAGAAATAATGTATAGGAGAACCATAAGACGTCAGTGATTCAAAAAACAGTCCATCACATTGTTAATTCTATACTAGTTATTCTTCTCGAATGTCACCTGACATGCACCCTGCTTCATGCTTAGTGCCATGGTCAATGTCTCTACAAGAGATGTTAGGATATGTAGACACTTGGGAGTTAGTTAAGATCAATTTGTGTAATATATCCGTTAGGGATAGTGTGTTTCTTTAGTATGCATTAGTATGCACTTGTAAATACTTAATCCGATGGTCACGATATATTCCCGACATAGAGTGATCCGACGGCTCATCTTCTCTTAGATCAAACCTAACCTTGATCCGTGGATTAGCACCCGATTGGTCCATGATCTCTATTTAAAGAGCATGGAGGGTCATTGTTTAGTTGATCAATTATGAGAAGCTCATTTGTAACTTTCTTTCTTTGCATAATAAATTGTCCCGTAGAAGCTATTTGGCTGGGGCCGTGGAGTGTTTCCCTCAAGATGGTTTAAACCACGTCAAAACATCGATGTGTTGATCGGTGATCTGTTTGTGTGAAGTGGTTGCTCTTGGTGTTTGGTCCTTTGGTAGTACCCTGTATACCCGAAGAAGAGATGTAGCAGCTATGAAAATACAACAGAATGGACCAGTCCAATTATCTGGCTAATGAGATGAGCTTATAGAGGAATATAATTGAACTCTATCTTATATGTAGATCTACAAAGTCACATAACTCTTGTCTAGTTAATTGGTCAAATCTCATTCAAAAGACATGTGACACTTTAATTTTCCATTCAAGCCACTCATGTGAATATTATTTATGTACATATGATGAATATAAAGTACATATTTGGAGAATATGAAACACAAAATTAAGTGCAAACTACTGATGTCTAGGGTAATTATTGGTGCTTCTTCCCTATCAATTGTTTCAGTATTTAATGTGAAACTTGGTTGAAGAGTGAGATATGATTATTGAGACTATATGAGGCTAAATTCTATTGATGTCTATGATGCTTATACTTGGCCAATTGGAGCATTCACTATTAGTTCTAATTCAATCTTATCAACTAAATTGGTTTTCCTGACTGGTGGTGACCCTACATTTCCCTTTGGTTTTTGGATCACTTCTAAGTAGCATGGGTAGGCCTTTCTTAAAACAAGTGCGTGGGTGTTTTGGGGTCACTCCTTGAAAAACATTTGGGTATATATTGTAAGGGATAAAGTGGGTAGGGATGGCAATTGTCTTCATCTACTGAATTCATTTCACAAATCAGAAAAAGATCAAATAAAAGGTACTATGTGTTTTTTTTTTTAAATAGGATTAGTACCGAATCAGAAAACTTATATAGTTGGAAACTCGGCCATATATAACTTCCACGTTTTCCTAGAAATCATTTCCAAAATAAATCTACCTTCAAACATAAATGGGAAACTTCTTTAGGCTAGCAATTTTCCAACTATTGTAGAGATATTTTTCCAAAAACCCTTTATAATTTAAAAAAAAAGTAATCCCTCAATACAAAAGGTATAACTTAAAATTCTACTAAAGTTGGATACAATATTTATAGCAGGGAAAATCAGGAGAAAGAACCCCAGTTTATTACAAAATCTAGGTCTATTATACTTCCACATTGATCACATCATGATTCTTATCTTGTAAGGATATAATATCTACAAATTACCAAGCCAAGATGTAAAATTCATACCTCATCCATAAACAACTGCAAAAAGGATCTGACGTGAAGTTGTTGCATATGTTTATGAAAACATCACCAGTACAATCTGATACACAGGAAATATCCCTCAGTAGCCAATATTTTAGAGCTGCAACAACCCTTTAACCACCTAATTCAATTTTAGGATTTAGATCATAAACAGACTTTGCTCTAATGCCAAGTGAACCATCAAAAACCCAATTCCTCTGGGACTTTCCAAATCATTTTTTATTAGAATTAAAGAATATTTAAACAACAATTAGACTGCACAACTTTGCAAATGAATTTTACAGATAACACAATCTTTGTTTGAATGATATAAAGAAGTCCAAAATAAATATGCTACCAAAGAGATCTCGTGTGTTTTTCTTTCAGGTAATGAGTAACCAAGGAGATTTGCATCATGTTTCCAAAGCAAGTCCAACCATATGATGCAAGTACAAGGCTTCTGTAGAAAGCGGTCGCTAATCCTGATCATTGACACCTGCGTTCAAAACAAGTTTACCTGATAGGATCGATGTCTCCTCCACTCAGCCACATCACCAGGAAACAAACAATATTTTACTCCATAAAAAGTAAAAGGCTCAGTTTTTGCTATTCTATAGATAATATAAGCAAAAATTTATGCAAAAACTATGCTATATAATATTGCCTCTCACTACAGACTTTATGCAAAGTGTCACCCAGAATATAACTTACTGTTGCTACATTTTTAAGGATAGGTCTAAAGGGTCAGGAATAAGCCTCATTGTCATTTTGTCTAAAATAGTAATTTATAGCACTCATTGTCATTTTGTTAAATTCACCCTGACATGCTATATATTTTCCTTGGAGTATTTCATCCATGTCTCATCGCCATTATTGTGTAATTCAATGAATGCATAGAATATGGGTTTGAAGCATTTAAAAAAGAGGCAACGTATTATTGTTATTGTTATTACAAAATAGTGTAATACCCATTGTAAAGGAGTGCATGTATGTATGTACCCATGTCTGTAAAGGAGGCCACTTTTCTTTGGCTTTTGATGTATGACCTGCTCCACAAAAAAGATTGCAAAAAAACATGTTTACATTGTATGCAACTATTGGAGTTGAATTTCAATTTACAATCATTTCAAATACATTAAAATTTGATGTAAAAAGAACTAGGATTAATATTTTTGCGGTGGGGACTCTACTTACAAGAAATCCTACTACTTGTCTGATATGCTTGAGTTCATCCCAAGATGTACCTACATACTGCATTAATTCCGTTTCAGGTTAGAAAAACATAACCAGAAAAAAATGAAACATAATTAACTAGCATGGTAGAGTACAAGCATGAAAAACAAGAGGAAATGACAGCTGATCAACCTCATCTGTTGCTGCAGTAGGATGATATTGACACATGGCAAAGCAGATCAAAACTGACATTGATAATCATCCAAGGTGAAAAATAGCATAACAGCTACCACAAGACCATAACACGGCCGCAAAACTTGAAATAGGATAGATGACCAGGATTCACTCGAGATGTTGCAAGAGAAAGGAATAAGATGATCAGATATTCGAGTAACCACACAGTTTCAAACCATACATGACAAAAACAAAAGTGGTATTCCAATACCTGCCATAACCAAATAATTTGATCACCAGAAGCTCAGTCACAAGGAAACTATGTTCAAGTAAACAAAAAATGATCGTTCAAGTAACCAGAAATGATCGTTCAAGTAACAAAAAAAGATCGTCCTACCATTGGTCATTTCTTACTATCACAAAAAATGGTGATAATTGATTTACAAGTAGAGCATATTGATCTCAAGGAGGGTTCCATGGACAAACTAAGCTCCTTCATTTTTGATAAACTGAATAGAAAAATTGTGCAGAGTACTTATAAGAAATTGAAGTTGTCCACACAAATAGAAATGTAGTTAACTCTCAAAACACCAATAATCACAAGCATGGATCAAGCACCTGCTCACAGCCTCAGCAAATGACGCAATTTCCATGGCTACCGAGTTTAACACACAATAGTTAAATGACCATCTAGATAAGGCACATAGCAAGATTGGGAATTTGGAAGACCAAATTCTAAAGGCCCAAAGTGAGAGTAGAATTGTGACATGAATATGATGTTGATGTATAAGTAACTTCAGAATGTATTTCACATATATGTATATTGTATTCCTATAGAGATGTTATTATTCCTCTATACGGAAGTGTCGTCATTTATATTGTAAGTGTCGTATCTTATACTTGATGGGTTATTAGACCACCTTGTTGTGGTCGGCCCTGTATAAGTCATGTGGGTCAAAGGGTTATTAGACCACCCTATTGGGGGTCGGCCCAGTCAGCTTTATGTTATGTGGTTAAGTTAAGGCTGACCTAGTAAAGGTTATTAGGCAAGTCAAGTCAAGTATAAATAGAGTGCGGGAGGCACTCTATTTGATTATTCTATTCTCTCACACACTATTCGGAGAGTGGCACACTTGTGGAAGAGGAGAAGCTGCTGCTAGGAGATGTCTATCTCTTATGCTTGGGTTGTATCATTTCTCTATCTATCTCTGAGGAATTTGTTGGGGTTTTTCACCTTTATGCTTTTCCCCAAGTAAACTTTGTGTCTCTTGTGTGCTTGCATTATTGTGTCCATGATTAATATGCTATAGATATGCTATACATGTTGTTCTCTCAGTTAATATCCTAGATCATATTGAATTCAATTCTGAAAAACTAACATGGTATCAGAGCTAGCCTAAAACAAGGCATGGTATGGCATGTATGACACTTGTTGCATTTGCGATGCTTGGGATTGATATAGCAAAAACTAGTCATCGTAGCACTTTCGCTATAAATCCATTTTGGAAAATTTTTCAGATCGGAAACTTCTATAGGTCAAATAAAATATCCGCATGTACCTTGTGTCCAAAGAAAAACTTCTAATTCGTTGTACTTTGTGTTTTATGATTTGTACAATATAGGGTTGCTGCCTCTTCTAGATCTGATTCATAAACCGGTGACCTAGGAAAAAAGGTCATAACTTGGGATAGGAATCTCCAAATGAAATTTCGTAAAACGTCATAGGTATTTCACGGACTGTACTTTCTGAGATAACGTTTTCAAAGGCCGAAACTGAACCAATGAAATGTGGCACACCATACAAGTTCGCTCTCCTGTTTTATCCCATAAATAGGTCACGTTGCGACACTTGGCATAAATATCTGACAGAGAATCCAATTGAGGTAAGACCTATGGGGTAGGAAAGATGACAGGTTGGGATACTATAGGTAGATGTTTTAGACCATGTGGATCAGAAAGTTCAGAGTTACACCAGAATCATTCAGGTACATATTTCTGTCAAAACAGAATTATTTTTTAGCACCTTCATTCATGGCTTCGGGAATTTAGCGTTTCGGAGAAAGATGCAATTTTTGTAATCGGAGACCATGGCTGAATGATACTCATCAAAATTGAAATTTAGAGACCAATATAAGAATTTTTGGTTGGAAAAAAGGCCGGGCTTGATTAGACCCTAGTTCGGGACTTTGATCGGAAAAGTGGAAAATTAGGCCTTCTGCAAAAATGGGAATTTTTTAAATCTGTGACCACGACTGGAAGCTCCTCAAAAAAATAAAATCTTAGATATTTGGATCGAACCTTTTGATTGGGCAGAAGCGTGGGCTTTATCAAACCCTAGTTTGGGGTCATGTCTAGTGAATCTAGAAGTTTCAAAGGCAAATTTGAGGGGTGAAACTTTGCAGTTTTCAAATTCTGAGTATACCAGGTTGATTAGCTCATCAAGGTGAATCTTTCTATCCTTTGAGAAGTTCGAAATTCAAAGTTTGAATTTTTTGGGTTTCCTTGACAAACCCTAATCCAGCTCCAGATCCAGTTTCTGCAAATCAAGTGGATTGGGTTAATCCTAGAAGAGAATGGATTGGTCACCTGCATAAGTGAAGAAGTTCCTGTTTCAGAGGGAGATGAGGCTAAGGCCTTACATAAGAATATTACATGCAATCTCGATAGGTATGACTTATCCAGGTATGTTTCAAAATTTGTTCATGATTAAGTTTATGGTATATTTGTCTTCATATTATTACGGTTAGTACAATCTTGATTAAATTTAGACTTGTCGTATCACCTTAATAAAATTATGAATGCATGATAGAAGATATTCATTGATTAGGGTGTTGACACTTATGATTGTACTAATGCATTATGGTGTTGTATGAGGTTTATATTGTCCGCTAACATGAAAGGTACACCAAGAAAGACAAATCATGTTCTAGTTCAAGAACATATGATCATGGTGACATGAAGACAAAGATTCATCCATTGTCATGGATCACCTAGAAGAACTATTTACAAGGTATGTATAACTTGGTTCTATAATGGTTAACTTACGAGATATGTGGGTTACTAGCACAAGTCATTGAAGAGAACAAGAAGACATCATGTGGGTATGTTAGACATAACTAGCTAACATACTAATCCAGGTATGTTTTTCCTATATCAAGTTAGAATCCTACCTAGTGATAGGATCTCTTATATAAGTATACATGGCATGATTGATAATGATTATTCATAGGTTTGAATAATCATGGGTGTATGCATGTTATGTTTCTTACCTTAATTGATGATATGACTAAACAGAAGAGTCATGAAAGTATAGGTTTGAGTAATCACGGGTTTAGGCATATTATGTTTCTTACTTTAATTTAAGATATGACTTACCATAAGAGTCCTTGAATACTAATGCTTATTATTTATGTTTGAAATGATCATGACTATACATGCTTAAGATTATTGTGTTTTGATAGTATTGAAAATATACTAATAAATGTATGATTATGTATGAGATCTCGAGGATATCACGATAATGATACTTGTAAGCATGCATAGTGATCGAGGATGGATATAAGTTCAAGGATAGGTAATCCAGGAAGCAAAGATCAAGAGGTAGCACACTCCAATAGTTTCTACAAGGATGCAGATATTCAGAGCGAGTCGACCACTTCTCACAATCCACATTAGAATGGAGTTGCAAAGATTCAGAGGGAGTCCACCCAACAACCAAACAAAGATAAGTATTTGAATTGTCATTTCATACATATGTGTTTGTTTAAATAATGTTGTTCAATGATATATATGCTTATGTTCCTAGACTTAGGGTGTGTAATATGCATATTAGAATAATTGCATTAATGAACACTATACTACTAATTTGCATATAATGGGTAAGTGGCCTATGGCACTGTACAACATTCCATTTCTACTTATCTAGAACAAAACCTCTTTGATGACATGTTGGGAGTTGTACACACTCTTAGCAATGTTCTGGTAGAGATTGGAAGGCATCTAGAAAGTCATGAGATATGGATAAATGTTGTATTGAAGTATTGACTAAATTAATTGCATGACTATATGACATATTTCTTTATGAGTAAGAACTTGTTTTGAAAACTATGAGATGTTTCTAATCATGCAATTTAACTTGGTTTGTAGGAAAAATCATATACCATCACCTACAAAAGAAGGACTAAAACATTTGTTCCAGCAACAAAGTTATCTATTGAAGATATTGAAGATGTTGAAGTTCCCAGGATTCAGGAAGAATGCCATGATTGAGGAGTACAATTCAATCATGAAGAATGATATTTTGGATGCGGTCCCAAGACCTGAAGGGAAGTCTGTTGTGACTTCCAAATGGATCTATAAGATCAAACATGCTATAGGTGGCAGCATAGAGACTTTTGCTCCTGTAGCCAGGTCCACTTCCATCAGATCAATACTTGCTCTAGCTGCAGTGATGAAATGGAAGATACACCAGATGGATGTCAAGACAGCTTTCTTGAATGGTGTAGTCGAAGAGGAAGTGTATGTGGAGTAGCCACTTGGGTTTGAGACACATGACCGAGAGTCACATGTGTGCAAACTGAAGAAAGCCCTGTATGGTTTGAAACAGACAACTAGGACCTAGTATGGCAGGATAGATGGCTTTCTATCCAATTTGGGATTTACCAAGAGTAAAATGGATTCCAACCATTACTACGAGGTTGAGGAAGGCAATCCATTGGTACTACTTTTGTCTGTGGATGACCTGTTTGTTACAGGTGAGGATTGATTGATTGTTGGCATGCAGCGGAAGCTTGCTGCAGAGTTCGAGATGAAGAACTTCGAGATGATGCACTACTTTCTAGGCATGGAGGTGTGGCAGAGTGCAGATGGAATCTTCCTTGGACAAGGGAAGTATGCAGTAGAGATCCTGAAGAGGTTCGGGATGATGGATTGCAAGGCCATGGCCACACTTATGGCATTGAACCTGAAGCTTTTGTGTGATGCTTCATCTAAGCCAGTTGATGTCACTATGTATCATCAGATGATTGGGTCCTTGATGTACCTGACGAACACGAGACCAAATATTTGCTTTGCCGTCAACACATTGAGCTAGTTCCTGATGGATCCAAGGAGTGCTCACCTGGTTGCTGTAAAGCATATTCTGAGGTACCTAAAGGGTAGAGTTGATTATGGGATCGAGTATGATGCAAATCAAAAGTTTAACCTACAGGGTTATGTTGATTCAGATTAGGCAGGTAGTGTTGCAGATAGGAAGAGCACTTCTGGGTGCTGCTTCAGTATGGGATTAGGTGTGATCTCTTGGTTTAGCAGGAAGCAGTCCTGCGTAGCACTGAGTACAGCTGAAGCAGAGTATGTTGCAGCTTGTTCAACTAGTTGTGAGGTAGTATGGCTTCTAAAGCTACTGTCTGAGTTATTTGATCTCCCACTGGAGGCTACTGGTATTTTTTATGACAACTAGAGTTGTGTGAAGCTGTCTGAGAATCCATTGTTCCACGATAGGTCGAAATACATTGAGATAAAATATCACTATATCAGGGATATGGTGCAGAGAGGAGCAGTGAAGCTCCTGTATGTTGCGACATATGAGTAGGTTGTAGATGTGCTGACAAAGCCACTAGCCAGAGTGAAGTTCGAGTACTTCAGAGAGAGGCTTGGTGTTCTTCAGATTGATGACACTTCGAGGAATAAGTGATGGACACATTTGCAGGAGCCATTCCAAGCATGGTGAAAGGAGGATCCTTCCCATGGCTATGGATGTAAGTTATGGATGATGAGTATCAGGATGATGCTCCAGTTACTGCTCTGTATATGCATCAGATGGATGCTAGAGATGATCAGTTGGATCATTTATATGTATATGTATGTACACATCATGTTGGATGTTGGATATGATCAGTTGGATCATTTATATATATATGTATGTACACATCATGTTGGATGCTGGATATGATCAGTTGGATCATGGGTATGTATCTGTAATGTATCAGGTGGATACATTGTATGATTAGGTAGATCATGTATGTTGATATTTATCAGGTATGATCAGGTGGATCATGTATTTGTATATGTATCATGTGGATATATTGTATGATCAGGTAGATTATGTATGATGATATGTATCAGGCAGATACTATGCATGCATCAGGTGGATGCATTGTATGATCAGGATGATCATGGATGACGAGCTTCAGGATGTTGCTCCAGATATGCATCAAGACGATGCAGTGATGAGTATCAGGACGATACTCTAGATGATATGCATCAGGATGATGCTATGATGATGATCAAGATGATCATATGTATCAGGTGGATACATTACATAATTAGTTGGATTATGTGTGATGAGTTCCGAAGACAGATCCACAGTGCCTTTCCGACATGGTGGTAGATGTGTTCTCCCATGTGCGTTGATGTAAGTGCAGAGCCTTTCCGACATGGTGGCAGATGTTTTCTCCCGTGTGCGTTGATGTAAGTGTAGAGCATTTCCGACATGGTGGTAGATGTGTTCTCCCATGTGCGTTGATGTAAGTGCAGAGCCTTTCCGACATGGTGGTAGATGTGTTCTCCCATGTGCGTTGATGTAAGTGCAGAGCCTTTCCGACATGGTGGTAGATGTGTTCTCCCATGTGCGTTGATGTAAGTACAGAGCCTTTTCGACATGGTGGCAGATGTGTTCTCCCATGTGCCTTGGTGTGAGTGCTAAGCCTTTCCCGGATGGTCAGAGGAAAGTCCTTCCATGCCAGTGAGTGTAAGTGCTATGTTGTGTGCATCTAGACTGTGCTTCGTGGACGATGATCAGTATGATTATGAGTATCAGAATGAAACTCCATGGTCATGGACAGGCTGTGCAGTTACATGTAAAAGATCTTGGGAGATCCGATAGGTTGAGCTATGTGCTCGTAATCAGTCCTAGGATGCTCTTTCGAGCTTTTGTGATGCACATAATAAGTCCTGAGGATTCCATAGTATGGCCAGTGATGATGAAGACCTGCAGGTGGTCGACCTACATCTAGTATGAAAAAGGACTGGCTGTATAGAACTTCCTATGACGAGTAGATTCAGAGATTGATTGAAATAGTAGCAGCAGTGACGATGACGATGACCTGATGACGATTATCTAGTGACGATGATCCAGAGAAGAAGACTTGTGCTAGAAGACCTGTGTCTAGAAATACCTTCCTAGTTAAGAGTGTGTGTTGATGTATATGTAACTTCAGAATGTATTTCACATATATGTATATTGTATTCCTATAGAGATGTTATTGTTCCTCTATACAAAAGTGTCGCCATTTATATTGTAAGTGTCGTAACTTATACTTGATGGGTTATTAGACCACCTTGTTGGGGTCAGCCCTATATAAGTCATGTGGGTCGAAGGGTTATTAGACCACCCTATTGGGGGTCAGCCATGTGGGTCAAAGGGTTATTAGACCACCCTATTGGGTGTTGGCCTAGTCATCATTATGTTATCTGGTTAAGTTAAGGCCGACCTAGTAAAGGTTATTAGGTAAGTCAAGTCAAGTATAAATAGAGTGTGGGAGGCACTCTATTTGATCATTCTATTCTCTCACCCACTCTTTGGAGAGTGGCACACTTGTGGAGGAGGAGAAGCTACTGCTAGGAGATGTCTATCTCTTATGCTTGGGTTGTATCATTGCTCTATCTATCTTTGAGGAAGTTATTGGGGTTTTTCACCTTTATGGTTTTCCCCAAGTAAACTCTGTGTCTCTTGTGTGCGTGCATTATTGTGTCCATCATTGATATGCTGTAGATATGCTGTACAGGTTGTTCTCTCAGTTAAGATCCTAGATCAGATTGAAGTAAATTCTGAAAAATTAACACTCCTTGAGTCATGATTCCGACAGTCGCGTTTTTACTCCTCACTTCTACCGAGATATTTTGTACCACTGGTGGATTCTGATTCTAATTTTGATTTTGTGCAGGTGGGGACAGGTTCTTAGTTTTGCACTTCACAATGAGCTGAGGAAAATCGTCAACCCCATGGTCCACAGCGCTACAATAAGTGCACTATGGTGCTGGATTCAGGCAATCCCTCTGATAATGCCCTTGCTGACCACAATTATAACATGTCATGGGTCCTTGACCTCGTCTAGTAGCTCCTCCTCGGTCAGCACCAATTCCTTGGCCTCCGTGGAACCCCCTCTAACTCCTCCCCGCGGTGCCCCATATGGTGGGTACTGCGGTTGATTATATTATGGCTGCAGATATTGCGGTAAACTATACTGCAGTTGTTGAGACTACGGTTGGCCATATTGTGAATGATTGTACTATGGCTGCAGGTTATACTACGGTTGTTACTAATTATACTGAGTCGGTGGTTGATTATACTGCTGCTACTGCGGTGTCTTCTCTTCTCCCGTCATGAAGTATGTAGCCGCAGTGCTCTCTTGGAGTAGGCCATAAGCTCTATAGTCGTTCTCATCGTGGCCAACTGATTTACAAAACTTGCAATACAAGTTCGTTTGTTTCAACACTGTCTTTTGCAGGTACACACACTCTTCTGGTCGATGGCCTCTCATCTAGCAGACATGAAACCAAGGAAACCCTCCCTGACTAAGGGGATTTGGTGCACCCGATTACAAATATTCTCAAAATTCTAGGCACCGATCCTTGTGGTGTCCATCCGTCTTGCATCTAGTGCACCAGATGTCTTCGCGGGCATATTTTCCTTTCTTCATGTCCTGCAGTTGGATCGTCAAGTTTTCTAGCTGTGCTTGTATTCGATCCATGCCCAAACCTATTTCACCGATTAGTGAAGGCTCCAGTTTCATCGTGATCTCCAACTCTTTTTCCCGAGTCGCTACCTTTTGTTGCATTAGTGGTCTGCGAATTTGTTGCACCAACCCAACAATAAACTACTCTTTGTGTTGCATGTCATTCATCCCAAAACTCACCTTCGCCATTAGTGTTTTGTATCATTGGTCAAAGTCCCATACTGACTCATTGGGAAATTTTTTGATTTCTTTGAGCTTAGTAATATACTGTGACTTAGATTTTGGATTTCTGAATTCATCGATCATCCCTACTTTTATTTTTAGCAATATTTTCCCTTGAGCTCCCGTCGGTACCTTAGTAAACTTCGTATACCAATCTAGCACACGGCCCCTAAGGGTCATCGCTATTTTTCCCTTCTTTATATATTCGTCTAGGACCTACTTCACGATCCATACTGCTTCACACACAAACCAGTATTGTTCGGGATCCTCAGCCCCATTAGCTTGGAAGATTGGCATCTTTGCTTCGTCACTTGCCATTCTTGTATTTCTACTGTTACTATTTACTGATGTGCTACTCCTACCACTATTTTGGCATGTAGGACAGCTCTGTGAATAGCTTGTGTTTGCTTTTATCAAATTCTGAGTAGTGCACAGAATTGAAGGTACGTTGCAGCTTAGGGTCCATCCTTCTCCTGCTTCTAGGGTAGCCTATTCACTTTCTTCATCGCAATAAGGTCGCTCCCTCCCTTGTGGTCCTGTTTCGTAGTCTTCTGTTCTAGTCCTCTCAGGAGACTCTCTCTCTCGGTCCTCCTCTTCTTCTCAGGATGCTAGAATATCACCCCACTCCTCAAGGTACCACACTCTTCATCAGATTCCCTTAAAAATTTGTCGTCACTCATGTCCATCTACCCCACATCTTTCTACCAGACCTGCATTTATGCGGTACCCACAACTTCCGCACACTGGATCCTCTACTCGTCAGAGTTCATCCTTAATATTCCCTTTTCACACACGAGCATCTTAATCCACAATTTCAACGACAACAGGAATCCCCCCTAGGTCCTTTGAAGAAATTCCTTTCTGCATCGTTGTATGATTTGATCATTTCCACATCAAACTCGGTGATGTATCCTTCTAAGATACTATCTATCCAAAATTCAGTAGCTCATGATACCTTATTGTTGACTCATTTCAGCTGTTGAATCAACTCTGGAGTCCAATGGTCCAGCTCAGTCTTTTAGCAATGGTTCTTCTGAAACGTTAGCTGCGCTAGCCACTCATGCAACAGTACTAGGAATTCGCAGAAGAATATCATGTGGATATCCAAATAAATGTACTTCTGCAGCCAACTTCTTACTATCTGTCAAGGGTTTTGCTTTTCTCCTTCCACAAATTCTCTGCTCTCTTTTCAAACTAGTCTTGGATTCTCTGGTTTCGTCGGGTGCCACGGCATATCCTCTTATTTTCCTCTTCAGGGTCCCGACAATGAAACCATTTATTGACACAACGACTGTCGACAAGGGTTCACTCCTCACTGTCGTCAATAAACCCTCAACATAACTCCCTTATGCACCAGCCTAGAAATGTTTTACCCTTTCCTTCAATACTCGCAGAGCGAGTGGAGTCTCACCTGAGATGAATAACAGGGTTGTAGGAACCAAGTTTCCGTAGTAGAGAGAGGACATGCATCAAGCCCACGGGGGGTTCACTTAGTGAACTTGTTACATAGCACGATCGTTCGCATGATATTAAAGAATACCCCTAATTTCACTAAATATTGGAAAATGCATACTAAAATTGTATTGTTGAACCCCCCTCCCAATATGCCCTTCCAATTAAGAAAACCCCTAGTTTCACCAGATATTGTAGGTATCCATTTTTATCAACCCATTTTTAACACCCCTTTATATCATATTATCAAGTTGTAACAAACAGGATCCTTGCCACATCTTAGTATAAGCAAGCAAGATGCTAAATAAAATAATAGTATAATGCTAATAATGATCCCACTAGGATTGCATGGGCGACTGATCAGTATGTATCATTGGAGAGTGGAAAACCCAAATAAATAGTATCGGGGAAGGCAAAATGCATAAAACGCAACCTAGTCAAGAGATCAATGATAACAAAGAATGTAAAAGACCGATAGTCCAATTATTAGTGCAATGCTTAGAAAATATGATAATTGAAAATGTTTCACACCACAACCTGCCAATCTATCAATTTTATATCATGTAAATACAAATATATCCATAGAGAACTCATGTTTTCTATAAGCTTAATAAATTAATCTCCATAAAAATTCAAAATTGAAACCCTTTTTTGGAAGGACGCCCCTACCTTCCTATCAGAACAAACATCATTAATGTTTGAACCCAAATGAACATAGAACAATTCCTTTTACTTTTCAATAACATCATATGATCATGTGCATAGCTTGGATTTGGGTCATTCACAAGATCCAATCAATTGCCTCCACTTCCTCTACATTTATTCTTGCAATCACGAGAATTAACAACATTTAGTTATCTTATCTTGGGTTATATCTAGTTTTTTTTTTATATCTTTAAAGGATAGGGGAAAATATCCATTGTTAGGCTTCAAGCATGCAATAGTTATAAATATGCATAGATAGTGAAACTTATATGATACCATTTCATGGTAACGATAACACATAGGGTATGTAAATAAGGATTTAGAGTTTCACCTATGTTCATGTTAATTCCAAAATAATATTAAGACAGATGCCTTGCATATAAGAATTGAAATTACAATTATGAATGTGCCAAATATAACTCAATATAACAACTATTTCTAATTGGCAATGTGAAAATATTAAAGAAGACTATAAAAAGTTGAAATAAATAATTAGTTAAGAGACATTGATCTAACTTTTCTTGGTTCCAGTGAACCAAGAAAGTTTGATCTTGCTTTTCTTGGTTGTTGTGGAGCAAGGTTTAATTGAATCTCAATTCCCACCTTAACCCTAACCTAAAAAATGAAGAGTTTAATCGTTTACTTGAATTCCTACAAAAATACAATACAATTGTTTAAGTCAAGAACTCCCATTTAACTACATCTCTTAACTTAAAGATGAAAAACAATATAACATCAATTCAAACCAAGCCTAAATGAGCTATTAAATGAGGATTGCTCAAGGACGATAATCCAAAGAGAATTCCATCAATATTATCATTGGTACACTATTATCAAATTTAAGCAAAACTTAGGATCATAAGCAATATCAAATAAAAATGGAAGGTCCTTAAGTTTTAGGTGGGTATGAATCGATCTTGTGATTTGGACGTATGAATCCATCACACGATTTGGAGGTTATTCCTCAACACTCCCAAATAAAATAACCCCCAATATTTATATTACTATGTCAAATTAAAAACCCCCCTTGACCCCTTAATACGGGGCAATATATTTTTGAGGTTTTTAAGAGTATTCAACCCCCCAATATGAATGGACGTGATATGATATTGCCTCACTGGTGAACCCCCCGTGATCAAGCCGCACTTTACAACTATAGAAACTGGAGATTATGTCTTCGCATCATACGAACAGTTCACACATCTATTCGTTCTCTTCGTATATTCAATGTATAAACAACATTTGCATCAACATGGTTTCAATCAATAATTACCAAATCACAAATCATTTCGCAAACATTGCATTTGCCAATTAACAGAAACAGAGACAAAAGATATAGCCATAATCGAACATCTTCATGGATTCATCAAAACTTGTGGAATAACCTTCGTAGAAACAGTCAAAACATCTTATCGCAGATACAATACATTTCAGAGCATATCATTCTCTGATTCCCCTATGATCTAAGATTCCCTTAGGCTTACAATCATATTCCTATTTATATGATACTAAGTGGTTACAAAATGATCCACATGTCCCATTTCTAACTAACTAAACCACTTTTGTCGGCTCCTTGTTCTTTGCAAATGGACCTTTATTCCGCGAGTGGTCCTTCTTTGCACTATCGGCTTCCGCACTTCATCCGGACCAATTTCATGCCAACAGTTGCATTCATTCATATTTTTAGTCAATTTCATGTTGATACCTGTTTTGAAGCCTCAATTTCTAGGATTGAAGGGAAAATTAGTGGCGATTTTGTCCTATATAAAGGATTGAGTGATTCAAGGTTCACGCACATCAAAATGCACTTGCGGGGTGAAGGTTTTGGTTTATGTGATTCCACTTTTAATTCCTATTTTTCTTGACATTTTAATCTTCGTGCAACATTTCCATTACCAAAATCTCAAGTATTGAAGGAGCACACCACACATGTAGTATATTAGAGAATATCATACTCTCATTATTATTTTTATCTAATAATTAAAGTGGTATGCTTTTTTTCATTCGTTTTATGCTTTTTATCTGTAACTACAATAGATTATCATATTGTAAATTTTCCTTTTATCATGATTTTTATCATGGATACTTTTTAAGTCGTGTTGTTTTTAGGGCGCTCTTGATTCTTAGGGATCATTCGGTGTTGTTAGGGTTTTAATATATCCTAGGAGTATTGGTTTCATGAAAGCATTATAGAGCTCAGAAGATATGATTCATTTTATGCCTTGTCGTATTTAATCCATTCACTGACATTTATATGTTGTTATTGCCTACTACTCTTGATCAAGAGAAGCCACATGGTTTTTATATATTCAAACTAAATTTGACATAATTGTTTAAAATGTTATTTTATTAGGATATTGCTCTACATTTATTATTGGATCTGAGGGCATTCAAGAAGTGTGTATGTTCATATTTTTTGTCTGTTATTATTGATGTTTGGGACATTTGTAATATAAATGAATGCACGTTGATTATAATGGTGGGGCACGACAGCGGAATGGTCATTATTTTGGCACAATCTTCTTATATAGTTGTTCAAAGCATTCTGGTAGATTCTTTATTTGTGTTGAGAAGTTCGTGACTGGTATATTTTTTTATTTGTATTTGTTAATTTTATATGTAACCTAAATTTGTTGGGTTCGGTATTTGTTTTATGGTATTTTTGTTCTAAGGGTCATTCAAAAGTAAAATGTTTTTTGGTGATTATTTTTTTATGTGTAATTGCTATCATCATCCAAAAATGGATCATATTATATATGATGAATGTATGATTTAGCTGGAACATGATACTTCATTTCCATCATGATTATATATAATATGTACATGGTATTTGACTTAATATGTAGACAGTATGCTATTGATATCTTTTATTTTGCATTAAATGGGGGTACTAAAATAGTTTTACCACATTTTTCATGCTTTCTAATTTCAAGGACATGGATGTATGGGCCATGCTTGGTCCCCGGTAAAATAAAGTAAATTCTATTTTAATTCAAAGTTTCCCTTCTGTTCAATTCTTTCAAAATAATAATGTTTCTCTATGCAGGTAGAAAGCATGTAAATTCTGTTGTGTAAATGTGAAGAGCATAAAATATGAAATTTAGTTTGCAAGTATAACTCATTTATTCAATTTAGAAATTAAACTACTTTAGAATTTAAGCATCATATTTTTATTTTCTGATTCAACAATTGTTCTTGCAGAAATATTTTAAATAACAATTAAAATACCTGTAAATGAAAATCCCAAACCCTAAGAATACTCAACCATTGTACTTGGTATGCCTCCCTTCCAACTGGAGAAGTCTCTCCGACCACCCAGCTCCAAGAGTTTCTTCTTGGACCCCCAATCCCAAACTGAGTACAAGCCCAACCAATGCTTCCCTATGAAATTTCCATCCTCCTCTTGTTGTAATCTCTGTAACTTCTCTTATTTTCTAATTTCTTCCTCTTCCTCTGATTAAAGATCCTTCCCCCAAATTCCATTCCCCCCCTTATTCTCCTTCCTACCGACTCTTCCCTCTCCATTTATAACCCTTATCCTCCCCCATTAAATTTCAACTCCCTATCAAACTCTTATTAATGGTCGATCCATCCCCTATCTAGTTGCGAATCACCCATAAATCAATTTTACCCCTTTTCGTTTATATCAATAAGGACATGTTTCATGTGAAGTTTTAAGAACCTTTAAATAATGACCACCATCGTTGTCTTTGTCAAAGTTGACATAATTACAAATTAAATCATGTAATTATGACACTCACATTTTACAACAGTTAATTAATCATCACAATTTATATTACTTAATCATTATAATAATATATTAATATTAGTAGTTCAACATCCAACTCTTCATTATAACAATCATTTAATTAATAATAATTGCCATTTATTAATTAATAATACCCTAGTCATTTAACTAATGATTATCACACCTATGAAATGCTAATTACCCTTTAGTTATAAATTTAAACTAATTTCAATTTATTAATCAAGTCAATAATAATCTTATCAATATCATTTACACCATTATCATTGGTAAACCAAGCAATTGAACTAATTGATACCATTAATATTTAGTTAACATTAATCAATTTAGTACCAACATTATTATCACCCACTCACATTATCATCCCTTAACTAATATTTATTAATTACATTAACAATAATTTTCTTAATCATTTACTAGCATTTATTTTAAAGATGACCATAGTTAATACTTGACCTTAACCACAATTAAACATTAATTTTATAAATCAACGCAATTATACCAATGTAATAATTCATTCCCAATGGAATTTATTCACAATCACAATGCATTCAAGCCTAAATGTAATAGTACAATAGATAACTAATACCAACATATGTAGGCGAGTTATGTAAGCATAGCTACGGATTACATATCGTGTGTAGGTACAATAATAGTACTACACCACACAACATCCAAAATCACAAAATTTATTATTTGTTGATGCATTCTTAAACACAATTTGTAATGTTTGACAACTTACTTAACAAATTATAATTAACCAATGAACAATTTTATAAGTTACTGAGTTACAACACATGACTCGACAAAGGTTTTCAAAATACATAGTTAAGCAAGTTTTCTTCCTAACTTCTTGATACGCCTCTCTACTTACATCATCTATCTAATTCACAACTAACTTCCACATCCTATCCTTCCTCTATTGGACTACCCTGAACTAGCATGCCATGATTGGCTCCAGTTAGAACCCGTAATCGGAAGTGTCAACTACACCAACCAAGCTTCCCCAGTAGGCACCCACTAGTCATCATCACACACCTTAGGGAGCGTGTCGTATCACATCCCTCCCATGACTCTGGGTTTCAAGGATAAATGGTGGGTAAAGCCTCCACCCGCATAATGGAACAAGGAACTATGTCTACACTGACATAGTGAATGTGTTGCGACTTGTACTCAGTTTTTCAACGTATAACCAATTTGGGAGGTTGAGTTTCCTGAAACCCTACCCTACCCATACATCATGATAATAATACAATAACCATGCTAAACAAATAATGCATCACTTGCATACCATTTATTTTTTTCAGAATCTATGTCCCCAAGGTACTCCCACCTCGTATGATCCAGCTACCAATTAGCCATTTGAACCTGTAGGTTAGTCTTCATACACATGATTGAGAATATCGTGCAATCATTGACATATATATCCATTTTATTACTAAGGAAAAATAATGAAAATCATTTCTATGTACCATGCACCTGGTATCATATCTATCCATTCAGCATATAAATTTTAACTCGGTATCCACATACCGATCATTTAGTAATTGTTTCATACTAGAGACATAATCAAAACATCAATATAATTCATAACATTAACATCACACACACACACATATATATATATATATATATATATCTTGACAAAATAGTAGAACCATATGTCCACAGTGTCAACAAACTGACGAAGTCTCACAATAGTAAGCAAATACAATATATAATGATAGTTCAGGTAATAAGGTCAAAACGGGGCATGAGAATGGATATAGACACCACCTCACATTATCTAGAAAAAGTAGTCTAAAGTGTATAAACGTTGGTAATCTTACCAATTCTTAAAATGTCAACTATAAAATATTTGGCAATATTTTTCTAAAAATATCTCAATTTCTAAGGATTGTATATAGTTTATGTAATAATTTGGTAATTTTTAGAGTGAAAAAATTTTACCCCATCAAAAATGGGTGAAACAAGGCGTAAAAAAATGCAAATTGACTAATTATTTTTTGGAAAAATAGGCCATGGGATAAATTTCGCCCCTAAAATTTTCCTTGGTATGCTTTCTATTGTTGTTAGTATATGTTCTTAATTCTAATAAACATTTTCAAGAAAAAAATCATAATTGAAAGGAAATTAACCAAAATGTATTCATTAATTGAAGTATATGTGATAACGATAAAGTAAGTGTGCAATAAATTTGTCTTCCTATGTTGTACACTACTTATAATTAAACTTAAATATCAAACAAACCAAACATGTTTTGTTTTGTTACTTGTAACTAAAAGGAATTCCACTTGGACAATGCACATTTTACAACAAGAATTAAAAAATATTTTAGTTAAAGCATGTAGACCTTAATGTGATTGTAGATCCATAATATGAAAGAAAAAAACATAAATATTTTACAACAAAAAATAACAATTATTTTAGTTAAAGCATGTAAACCTTAAGGTGATATATTGTGTAGATCCATAATTGGAAAGAAAAAACCTAAAAAAAATATCTATGTAAAGTATTTCAAGTTTTCTACTTTAAACATAAACTTTCTACCTTGCAAGTAAAAAAACATTTATATGATGTTTTAATTTTTTTTTTAAATAACATTTATAATAACTATGTAAAAGATTGAATTCTCATGTTTTGCCTCATATAATACAAAAATAGAAAGTTTACAAAAATATATTAAACAAAAAAACATAATAAACATAATGATTAAGCCAAGCACACACAATGACAAAGAAGGTTTATCCTCGATACCTTTAAATAGGATTCATCACAAGCAATACAATGGTCCACCTAATACCATGGGCCCAAAAAACCACTACCAAGTCACTTTAACCTAACAAACAGAGACAAGAAGACCATGAAAAAAATCAGAATTTCCATATATATATATATATGGGCTGGTGCAAGGTAATGATAACCACGTGTTAGTTGCAATGGAATTCCTGGAAAACATAAATCCGGCCATTAAAATGAATTTTTAAAGATACCTACACAAAATTTTAGAACATGGTGTAAAAATATGAAACATAGAGAATCAGATCACCTTCCGGAATAAATAACTTTTATTTATGAAAAATATGTATAAATCTCAAAAAATGGCATTTTTCTAGGGTTGGTATGTTATTTTTTTTCAAAAACATAATGCATATGTTTGCGTTAGGCCCCGAGTTTTGTATGTAAACTGTCTAAATTTGAAAAAAAATGATGTAGGGTTGTAGATAACATGAGGATCTAGTGTAGCACAAGCTAATTTTATATATTTTTTAAATTAAGGAAGTCGAGAAATCCATAAAAAAGACAAGGTCGAGTGTTAGGCCCCGCTACCATGGTCTTAACAAAGTCAATTTTTTTTAGTGCGTAGGTCTTTCACTATACTTGTATAGGTTCTTTTACGATTTCAAACTAGGTGTGTCAGTCAAAATTTATAGCTAAAATACATGACCTATGTTTTATGTAAATATGACATGGTTGCAAAAAAAATTAATAAAAAATAGAAAACACTAACAAATTTATTCAAAAAATAGATATTTGGAATCTGCATAAAGAGTTCTATAAGCATGTGTAGTTTCATTGGTAGTGGACAAGTGGATCATATATATATTCATTGTTGAAAAATATGAAGTTACAGAACATGACATGTTTTTCTATAATGCAGTCCAAGGCACAAGGTTCGAAAATCCGAACCTAGAATCACACATGCCAAGTCATTACACATGGTATGGAAAAAAGGGAAGCGTTCCAAAAAAATTTGAATTTTAGTGCGCATGCATTAGTAACATGCACACACAAAATGCATGCATGCATTGTTAGCGCGCACATACTGAAAGCGCGCACGCACTAATAATCTGCACACACTATTAGCATGCACACAATATTTGTGCACATGCGTTAAGGTTCTTGCTTGGAAAGACACTCTTTTAAGGTTTTGTGGTGGGGGTCACATGTAATAAGTCCTGGAGATCTGGACAGGATGAAAAAGGCCTCAGATGCTCTTTAGGGTTCTTGCTAGTCAAGAGACTCTTTTAAGGTTTTGTGATAGTCACATATAATACTTGCCATGGGAGATCTGATAGGTAGAGCTGTGTGCTCGTAACAACCTGGGATGCTCTTTCAAGGTTTTGTGATGCACGTAATAAGTCCTGAGGATTCCACAGTATGGCCAGTGATGATGAAAACCTGCAAGTGGTGGGCCTACATCTAGTATGAAAAAGGACTGCCTCTATAGAACTTCCTATGACGAGTAGATTCAGAGATTGATTGAAATAGTAGCAGCAGTGACGATGACGATGACTTGATGACGATTATCTAGTGACGATGATCCAGAGAAGAAGACTTTTGCTAGAAGACCTTTATCGAGATATACCTTCCTGATTAATAGGATGTGTTGATGTATATGTAACTTCGGAATGTATTTCACATATATATATATTGTATTCCTATACAGATGTTATTATTCCTCTATACGGAAGTGTTGTCATTTATATTGTAAGTGTCGTAACTTATACTTGATGGGTTATTAGACCACCTTGTTGGGATTGGCCCTATATAAGTCATGTGGGTCAAAGGGTTATTAGACCACCCTATTGGGGGTCATCCCAGTCAGCTTTATGTTATGTGGTTAAGTTAAGGCCGACCTAGTAAAGGTTATTAGGCAAGTCAAGTCAAGTATAAATAGAGTGCAGGAGGCACTCTATTTGATTATTCTATTCTCTCACACACTATGTGGAGAGTGGCGCACTTGTGGAAGAGGAGAAGCTACTGCTAGGAGATGTCTATCTCTTATGCTTGGGTTGTATCATTGCTCTATCTATCTCTGAGGAAGTTATTGGGGTTTTTCACCTTATGGTTTTCCCCAAGTAAACTCTATGTCTCTTGTGTTCTTGCATTATTGTGTCCATGATTAATATGTTGTAGATATGCTATACATGTTATTCTCTCAGTTAATATCCTAGATCAGATCGAAGTAAATTCAGGAAAACTAACATATGATGCACTACATTGACTGCAATTGACTGCATTATAAGAACATGTTTATCATCATTGATGTGCACTTCCACATATATCCTATCAAACTACATATCTCCAAGAATGCTTACTTAAGGGAAGGATTCTTTTCCAAGATACTTATGCATCCTCCACCATGATCCTCTTATATGTTTGTCTGCTAGTATGGTGTTGGTTATGATCCTCATATATCTATTGTGTAGGAGATGCAAATTTCATTTCTTCTTTGGTTATCACAGCCCCCGTTGGTCTATAAAATGTAAAATAGGATGGATCATTTGATATAGCAGGAATAGGGTCAGGAAATGCATAGCCTGTCACTTTGTTGGGATCTACGTCCCCCTTAATTATCCTCTAAACCAGTTTAAATCTATCTTTGTTGGACAGCTTCTCAATATCTAATTTCTCAATACCGAAATCTGCTAAATGCGCCTTTATTCCTAAATATATGGCCTATGTGCAGTTATATTGGGGGGCATCATGATAATTATATGCATCTACTAAGGCCACCATTCCTTCATTGAATTTTTCATCTGATTCTCGTCCTAGTATCTAGGTGAAGGAAGTAATCATTTTTTGATTCCAAGAGGATAATTTCTTCCAAATACAAGAACAAGGGGGGGATTTCTTCCCTACCTCGATTGTATTTGAGTCTAGCAAACATATTATCTATGTAAGGTATATTCATCCTCATGTACCCGATTGCTTGAGCATGAATGGATATCACTTCACCTATTGAGAAAATGCCTGTCATTTGGGTGGTAGATAGCCTTGAGATATAGAACAGGGTATTTTGACCATCATTGGTGGTGACTCTCGAGGTGGTTGGATTGAAATTTTGATATGAAGTCCTATCACTGGGTCAATATGGGTTGAAAAAGTACAAGAATCAAAGGATTGATGTAATATCTACAGTGGTATTTGATATTTAGTGGTGAATCTTCAAAGAATCAGATTGGAGGAAGAGCTACCTGCCAACACAAATGGCCCAGATCTATTGTTGATTAAGTGGGAAATGATAATGACCATTTGTAGAGGTGGATTTCTAAATTTTTTATGTGGCTCATACCATCACAAATGACTCAAATCTGATGCATCCATGGGACCCGATCAATCTATGATGTTTGCACACGGGGTTAGAGTAGGAAATGCTAACCATAAGTAGATGGACTGAGCTTGCATCTCATTCCATTCTATCACATGATCTCGATATGGAATGAATTCATGGTCCCTTAACTTTGATTGTAGAATCCCTTATGAGGATGATTTGTATGACCCCTACTTTTTTTGAGATACAGGGATGACCTTCAACTAGTGGCACCAACATCTTAGGTATTTTTTATAATTTCTTTCTATTGTTTCAAGTCCCCAGTGTGCCCAGGAATGCAGTTTGAGGCTTTTTTCAAGCCAAGACCTATGTAATAGTGCCCAAAAACTCTACTACGGCCATTTATTTAATTTCTTAAGTAGACGTTCTACCTAGGGCCTTGCAAAACAAGGGTTATCATTAGTTTCTCTTATATGTTGTCAAATGCTCTTTGACTGTCAGAATTTGACATTGATTCATTATAATCGAACAAGATTCAGTGTGTACGAAGGAACAATTATAGTCTCCAAATATGAAATTCCATATCAACAAATAAAAGGACCTTCAACTTGTATTGATACCTAACTATTGAAAACTTTAACAAAGGTCAGATTTGAGAAATTGCTTAGAACATGTCCACTTAGTTATAAAAAATTAGCTGGTCGGCTTTAGATAAATGTTTAATTGCTGACCCATCATTATTTTGGTTGGGCATCCCTTCCTTTTCATACATATAGAATCAATGAAAATGTACCACAAGCTAGGGTCCTTTCTTTCCAAGGATGACCAATAGAACTTCTATAGAACAAGTTGTCTATATTTTTCTACTGTATAACCTAAGAGAAACTAAGTGATCTTGATGTTCATGTACTATCCTCACCAAGCTAACAATATTTATGTTGTTTTACTTTCCAGGATCCACATAATCAACATGCATGCGCAGGTTTGTCCATTTTCTGAGTTTATGGCTACAAATAACACGTCTGTACATGGATGAAAATGCCTACAGACATATACTAGCCATCAAACAAATAGTTACATTAATTTTGGGCAGTTCTAAGCTTGTTTTGGATATTTTTATGGATTGTAACAGTAATAAACCTCTTAATTCTAATTTATGTGCACATTGGGAGCTATTTTGGCTAGTCTTCTAGGCATGAAAAAACCCTAATCTCATAATCTGGGCACGAACAACCATTTTTAACAGTAAAAAATGCACATAATACCCAGAATACCATGAATATAAATTCAGTATTATGTATATAACACAGAATACCCATAAAACTAGGAGGTAAACCTTTTAAGCTAAAGCTAAGACCAATGATTAGAAGACATTAAACATGAATATCCATACATGTGTCCCTTATGGAAATTGTGAAACTACAATTTCCTCAACATGCGTATTCGTGCCACTAGCCTCTGTTTCTGACCGGTAAATTAAATCCTTATCATCAAAATTGTCATCATTCATGAATCTGGTATACTGCATAAATTCCGTATAATTTATAGACATTAGATTTGGAGAGTAAAAAAATTAGATTTCATAAAATAAATTGAAAAATATTATTGCATACTTACGTACCATACCTCTGTTTTGATTTTGTCCAGTGATGACTCGCTTATAAGTATCTCTACAGTACGTTGCATACTGTTGAAGCTTTAATCAAGTCATGTTACTCAAGCGATCATCAGAATAATCATCAAATGGGATTTCATCCATACTGGTTGAACATGACAAAGTATTTATGCCGATTTCCACCCCTACCAATGCAGCCCCAACATGCTCTTTTATCTCTTCCCTCACCCCTCTTGCTATTTGGGATGTCATTTCCAACTCCTATGGAAAAGAAATGACTCTAGGATGTGGCTGTAGTAACCAAGGCATCAGACGGCTATACTGAACATCTCGTCATGCATCAGGTCGTTCATATGTATGACCTTTGCTAGCATCATATAAACTGGATCCCGTATCTGTATAGTCGGGGTCCATGTGAAACCGGAACTCTGCAATTAGCATCTTAACAAAATACTAAGGAACCTCATCATTAATAGGGAACTTCCCATATGCACATAGGAACCTGGAATAAATATGGGGTGCAATAAGTGGATCATTTAATCTTGCGATCTTTAGACGTTTTTTGTCTTCAGGCCGCAAGTCAAAACATGAAAAGACCATTTCTTTTGTGACAACTTTTTTTATTTATTCAAACTTGTGGCGACCCATCACTGACAACCGCTTCCTACGCATCATGTCATGAAAAATATGGGTTGATGGTCCAACCCAAAGATATGTCTCGATCAAACTGTTTAGATTATGCAAAACAATCTGGAGACACTGTTGAGAACCAAAAGAGATATTTGAAGTGTCAAGTCCTACCTACAATCTCAATGAATGCTCCATCATCTCTTCCACAGTCAACATAGCGATGTTGTCTTCCCAAGGAGTCTTCTCAGGAACATCTCTAGGATGACTATAAAGAGGATCATATCTTTCATTGCGAGCATACTGATGCACCTGACGACCTCTCGTTGTCTAGGGAGGTGGATTAGGATCAGCGGTAACAACCCCTGTAAGAAGTAAAATGCATGTGCAAGTATTAAAAACTATATATATATAATTTGTCAATCCAATTATAAACATTTAAATAAAATGTGTTCATTATAAATACCTGATGGAACCTCTGCATTATCATGAACATGGTGAGAAATAGAAATAAAGTCTTCTGGACCATCATTATTGTTAGAATGTCCAGAAGCCCCTATAGGAAACCAAATATTGGCAATCACATGTAAGTTTACACGAAAAATCATGTAATTTTTCACAAATAAAACAGTCATGTCAAACAAAACTTCTAGTCAAAATGTATGTAAACAATCTCTACCTGGCGATGGCGTATCTGAAGAATAAGACACTAAGGGTGTCATCTGTGGTTGTCCGATGTCCCCTGTAGACCCACCCTCAGACATATGTCTATCATTTTGAGAGCCAACACCTGTGCACAACAAGATCTTAGAAAGATCTGTGTAAAATAAGTTTCATGTTTATATAGACTTGAGCGTAAATTGAATGACAATTGAATTTACCTGACGATGACCTCAGGGAGTGAAGCTGCATACTAGCCAATATTGTTTCACCCTGAAGCTGTGAACCTGTTCCTGATAAGAATTTTCCACAGATTAATAAACATGTCAAACAAGAATTCTAGTTAGAATGTATGTAAACAATCTCTACCTAACGATGGCATATAAGACACTAAGCGTGTCCTCTGAGTTTGTCCACCAGCACCTGTAGACCCCTCAGACAGACATCTATCATTGCGAGAGACACCACCTGTGCACAAAAATATCTTAGAAATATGTGTAAAAAAATATTTATGTTTATATAGATTTGAGCATAAATTGAATAACAATTGAATTTACCTGACGATGACCTCACGGAGTGTTGTTGCATAGAAGTCAAGTTTGCTTCACCCTGAAGCTGTGAAGCTGTGCATGATAAGAACTTTCCACATATTAAAAAACATGTCAAACAAGAATTCTAGTCATAATGTATGTAAACAATCTCTACCTAGCAATGGCATATAAGACACTAAGTGTGTCCTCTAAGTTTGTCCACCGGCACCTGTAGACCCCTCAGAAAAACATATGTCATTGTGAGAAATACCACCTGTGCTCAACAAGATCTTAGAAAGATGTGTAAAAAAATATTTATGTTTATATAGACTTGAGTATAAATTGAATAACAACTAAATTTACCTGACGATGACCTCATGGAGTGTTGTTGTATAGAAGTCAAGTCTGCTTCACCCTGAAGCTGTGAAGCTGTGCATGATAAGAATTTTCCGTAGATTAATAAACATGTCAAAATGTGTCAAAATGTGTCAAAACGTGTCAAACAAGATAAATATATTTCAGATTAACAATAGAATATACCTGACTGCATCACATGTCTTCATCTACCACTGATGGTAGATGTCTCTAGACGATCCATGTGTCCTTGTTAAGACAAAATGATAAATCAACTAGGTTAATCATAAACTTAGAGATGTAGGAACATGAAATGCAAGATTAGAACCTATTCTAGCCTAAATTAATGCTAGCAAGCACACTTCAAAATGTAATAAAACCAAATCAAACAATGAGGTAAACTAACACCACAGGATTAGCTTATAATTGGACCACAAGATCATATCTTCCCTGTTAGATCTTGATCTTTGATGTCTTATTCTGGTAGAGGTTGACTAAGCTACTAAAGCAACCTACAAAATGCAAGAAAAGGAAATCTGGAAATAACTTTCAAACAACTAATCTGTTAGAAATCTTCTATAATCAAAAGTGTTATATTGCATATATATAATATGATGTTCTAATTCCAATGGCCTCGGGAGGATCAAATGTCTAAACCTATAAGAAATAGATTCTAATACTAGAAACGGAGCGATCAAGACTAAGTATTCTTATGCAAAGAAAAAGGTAGAGATACTAAAAATCAATTGTCAATTTCTAAGTATACCTAAAGAGGTGCATAAGAGACAAAATTTAATGACAGAACTAAACATAAGAATTCTTTAACATACAAATCTATGCAAAAGGAAAGCTTCAAAATCTATCATATCTACAATGTTGTAAACCCTACAACTAACAAAACTCACTCCCTAGATTTGAAGTTTAAGCATTTGATTATAATATTAGGATCACATTACAATGTATTTATGTTTCCTAAGGTGGATTATAGCTATGGTTATGTATTGATAGAAGGAATTGAAGGAAAATCAAGTTTCTACAAACTCTCCAAGACATCCACAATATCATTGGAAACTAGAACTAGATCATTTTGGTGAGCATAAACAATCTAAGACCTTATCCTGATGTTGTTATTGTGCATGTTTCTTGTTTCTCCTATGGGATAAGCGTAGAACTCCCTATCAAGTTGTTTTCTTTTTTATGTTAATATGTATTATGGTTCATCATCTCTTTGGTATTTTTGAAGGATAGTTGTATTATGACCTGAAGTCTAAAGAGATTAATAATTTTATTTTTATAAAGATGTTTAAGATATTTCATCATCAACATTGTTGTTGAGTTGGTAACAAAAGTGATGTGCTTTACAATTAAGCTGACTGGTGATTTGCCTTAATGGGTGTGCACATGTACTTGATACTTAGAAAAACAATGCACCTATTATATTTTTTACTATTTTCAAATAATAATTATAAAAACTAGAATGGATCCATACTAATACCAAATACATTAAACATCGAGGTCAGGGATCTATGCTAGTATATAACATTCCTTTTGGAGTCAAGATAGTTTAGGGCATTGTCCTACTCATATGGGACCAACAATATTGAGTTTTTTTAATGTAGTCATTCTATGTCATGGATTTGTAGTTGATTAATTCTATGTCATGGATTTGTAGTTGATTAACTGTCATTTAAGAGAAGTCCTATGACAACCCGCATCTCTTAAATTTTGAAGAAATATCAGCTACATCATCATTTCATTTCAAAAGTATTAAGCGTGGTTTAGTTGTGACATTAATGATTAATATTCTAAGAGAAAAAGTGAAGTATTGACATTAGCACAAGCACGGGAGTTCATGTAGATAGCATTCCTAATATAAATTTTGTTGGTGTCTTGCAATATCTGAGAACAGTTAGATATTTAATTCATCACAGTTCTTGCAAGTTGCAATTATCATGGAAAATCCATGGAGATATTGTTACAATGAACCCATGAAAATATAAGACAAAAATGTTGGCATACAAAGGCTTGAAAGAGACAACACCCTCTTGAAGTAAACCATTCAAACCTTAAAATTGGTGAACTTTGAGACAATGAAAGGAATCTATAGCTAGAATAATCAAATGGGTGGCACTTAGCAAGTGGCCTCCCATCTTGACAGACTTTTCTCAGAAAACATGATGGAGATCATGGGATTATCATGGATGAATCTATTATTCCTTGTGTTGGATCAAGCAACTGGCCAATGCACTTCAAGTTAAACTTGAGGGAAGTGCCAAAGAATCAACATTATATGTTCAAACAATTTTGGTTGGATCATCTTGACTTCAATGACAACTTATCCCCATGGTGGAAAGAGGTGGAATTAACAAACAAAAAGGAGTTCATTGATGTATAGATTTCAGCATCTACTAGAAAATCTAAAAAGCAAGATGAAACAATGGAATCAAGAAGCATTTGGGAATATCTTTGTAACAAAAAAGAATCAAAGGTAAGTATGGGACAGTTGTAGCAATGGATGATTTTTGAATGACTATTAGCATTCCTTATCAAAGAGGAAAATTACCTACAACTATAGTTGGGTACAAAGAAAGGAAGGAAAAGACACTATGGAGGAAAAAAAAATGAATTAACCTCATCAAATCAGACATTATATGTTGATCTGATCATAGTTTATCTTTGGTTTTTGTATGGTAAGTTTGTACAGGATTTAATTGGAATTTTATTAGAGTAGGGTAACCTCCTTTGAACCCTTTTTTCTAGTTCTCTTTGGTAGGTTGTATGCCAACTCCCTATTTATATTGGTGCTTATTTTCTCTAGTCTGATGAGAAAGGGACTGGTGGTTTTGTTGTGATTTTGATAGGATGAGAAGGTGAGGGGTAGCATAGTAATCTAGTACAGAAAATTTATGAGAAGTGATCTTAAACTTTTTAATACAAGTATAGAATATTTTTTCTATTGAAAAAAAAAAGATCAAAGGAAACTTTTATTAGAAGAGAGACTTAGACATAGAGGCAAAGCATGCCCCTAGATGCATTGCATTGATTATTTAAATGATGTAGAAGATGGTTATTGTAGTCTCCTAGACCATGAATTTAGAAAGTATGGGACCTTTGGGAAATCAATGAGAAATAAAACTGTACATTTCATCTGTAGTAAGAGGGTTAATATTTTCTTATAGACAATTACTACAGTTCATTTTGGATGAGGGGAGATGTTAAAGACTAATATTTCTCCAATATCTTCCTCATCTTCATAGTAGTTATCCTCTTCATTAAAATATTTCATCGAAATCTATTATCTTGGAACAATTTTGGTTGAAAAAATTGAAAATGATTGTAAAAGTAGTTAATGTCAAACTTGAAAAGTAGAAAAAAAATCTAAACAACCCTGAAGCAGCCCCCAGGTCTGTAGATCAGGTGGTGATAGAGTGTATTGTTAAGGAACTCCTTGTGACGTCACGTGTTCAAACCTTGGATAGAATGTGCCCCATGTTGGGGGGTTGTGAGGGTGCACCTAGGGGTATAGTGGTAGCAGGAAGGAATCGATCTCGTGTCACATGAGTACAAGCCCCACCCTAGTGGTCAATTCCCTCTATTAAAAATGAATCAATCCTGAAGTAATGGTAGAAATCGTTAATATCAAAACAAGGAAAGTCCTTCCTCAAAAACAACAATTGAATTTAATAAACAAAGAGTTATCAAACATCCATGGAAACAACTAGACAAAAAATGGATGACATTTGATTCATGGAACATCAAAGAATAAGTAGACATGGAATTTAACATGAAAAATGAGGATTAGGTGCCTTAATACTAGAAGGTGATTTCAAAATCCTTATAGATATGCTAAAAGGAAAGAAGAATATTGCAATGATTGCAATATTAAAAGCAACAATTCTTCCATTTAATAAAAGTGGATTCTTTTATGAATAAAGATTAACAACAAATTTGTTAGAAAACCAAGCTATCTAATCCAAGAAAGGGGGAATTGTGCGTGTCGAAAGAGAACTCATAAGCGAAAGAGATGGTGGTAGGAAGGCACTCTAGGACATGGTAGATGTCGGGAGTCACCCATTCAAAGAAAATAAAGGTGGAGATGGCATGGCCATCTCCACTTCCAGTTTATACAATTCAAATTTCTAGTTCAAATGAGTGACTAGGCATTAAACCAAGACATAATACGATCTAACACATGTTCAAGAATCATCTAAGTAAGGAGTAGGGGAAGATAACTAGGAGATGGTGTCTTCAAAGTTTCAACAAGTTTCAAATCCAATGGGAAGAAATGATAATAATCCAAATGGCACTTTCATGGAATCAGGACTAATCTATGAGGATCACCTCAATATCTAATTCTTACTTCTCTATTTTTCTTTCTATTTTTTTCTCATTTGTGTATGCTTTATTTTTCAATCTAGCTTCAGCCTAAGCAATATGTATATGAAGATTGTAAAGGAGCACCAAAAATCTAGGTTTGCCTTTGAAATTAGATATGAAAAAATCCTATGACAGTTATGGCGATCATTTTTGCATGGTGGCACAAAAATTTAACACAAATGGGCCAAGGTGGCCTAGGAAAAAATCTTCATACCAAATTTGGTGGGAAGGTTAGGCTTAAGTTATCCAACCATTGAAATCCATTCTCTTGGGGATAAATCGAGTGGTGGTGGATCAATAGCCAAAATGAATGATGCAGAAAGCTCTGGAAGATCAATTACCCGTCGGAATACAAGGCTCACAACTCATATGAATGGAGGGTGAAAGGAGAGGATCCATAATTTGGAACAGTTCTTGCAAAAATAGCAATCTCATCCAAGAACACTGCTTCTAGAATATTAGAGATGGGAAGACATCTTATTATTATAGAAAAACAGATTTTAAAATATAAATAGGTCTTTTAAATTTTAATTTATTATTTCTTTAATAAACATTAGAAAATGGGTAAAAAGTAAACATAGGTTGTATTAAAAATTAAAAGAATAGCTTAATAATATAGCCTTAACATCTTTCAGTGAACAACATAATATAGTGAAAAAATGCATTCTTATATATTTACACAGCAAAGCCCTTCATTCTTTGATAAAATCTATGAGCTATATTGATCAGTAGAGAATGTAATAAGCACTTCATAATTGAATGCTTTAAGAGCCTAGATTCTAGTACTAGCGAGTCAGGTGCTTCGAAGCTCTGGAATATGGGAGAGTTAAGGTCAATTCCATGATGGTTTTATATATTTATAAAACTTACAGGCTACAGATTTGTAATGACACCTATTTTCTTCTTGGAGATACAATTTAATAAGTGAAAATTAAACTTTAAAGTGAACACTAAAAACTTAAAAGTTTACCAATAAAACTTTAAAGTGAACAGTGAAAACTTAAAAGTTCACAAATAAATTAGCAAAAAAATTCTCGCACAGTAATTATGTAATAGTCACTGTAACTTTCAACTTTCAATGAACTTAGGCGTTCGTTGGAACCCTCCCTTAACAAGCTTAAAAAATAAAAATTTTGACAAAGTGTGAAAGGGAAATCTTGGACCAGAAGGACCAGAAGGAATTCAGCCTCTAACCCTAACCCTAAGGGAGAATTGATCAAAATTAGATTAGTTCCAAGGAACAGTAGCCAAATTTAAAATTGAATTTAGTTGGGTTTTAGAGAGATGCTAGTGGAAAAAGAGAAACATACCCGTGTGCGGTCGTCCAATGGTATGGTTGTCTAGTTGACTAGATCAAACTGGTGGTGGCGATCCCTTTCTCATGGCCATTCACTTCGTTGTCATGGTGGTCTTCCATTCCCTTTGGTGTTTCAGCAATCAGAGTTGCAGTGGGTGGTCTTCCTGCCCTTCGTTGTTTCAACACAGTGTGGGTTTGAGCCAAAACAGACAACAATAATGTTGAAAATGACAATGCGTGTGGTGGGGAAATATTTTTGCATTTATATAGTTAAACATTTCTCAGGTGAGACGTTAAAAGGAATCTAAACTCTCGACCGAGAAACCTGTCCGAGAGTTCAATAAAAAAAATGGTTATACTCTCGACCGAGAAACTAAGAACTCTCCAGCGAAAAATTTTCTAACTATGGAAAAACTCACGGACGAGAGAAACCTAACCGTGTTTAATGTCTCTCCTGAGAAGTTGTAAAACTCTCGCCCGAGAAATATGTTGACCTTTTTCTCGGGCGAGAAACTGAAAATTATAACAAAAAAAAGTGGATTGTCATGGAATTGTTTCCCACCTTCGCGTTTTCACCCCATTGTCATTTATAATAGCATTGCATTGGGAATTGAGTCATTTTCTGGCAGTCAGCTGTCTGTTGTGGTCTGCCCCAAGCCATAGGAAGTTTTCTCCGTAACAGAAATGGTGACTCCACTAGGGAAACATCCATTTTTGGGGATTTTTAGGCTTTAGTCCTCATTTAGAGTTGCTCTGTGTTGAGCTTCTGTGCCTTTGGTTGTTTGTTGGGATACACTATAGAAAACCAGTCTTTTTTGGGTCATTGGACTCTTTATTTGCTCATTTTCCTTTCCTTGTATGCGGGTCAAGTTATTTTAGCCCGCATCTACCCACCTCTGTCTGCACTATTTCCCATGTCTATCCACATTTTTTCCTTTGACAGTAGCATACAACTCTAGCTTTGATTGGTTTATGGCCTTGGATTGTTGTTGGCTTGGTATTGAGTGTTCCTGAGTCTTTGTTGGCATTATTGCTAACTGTTCCATGCCATGTTAGTGACCAAAAACTTTTCTCTCTCTTTTTTTTGAGCTTTGTTAGTTTATCACCATTTTTTTTTTATTTTCTAGCTCATTACATTGGCTGAATCTCACTGTTTGGGAATTGTTGGGTTGTTTTAGTGATCTGCTCTGTATTTCTTTAACTAAATAGGTATATTTTGCTTGCATTTTTCATTCCATTATATTGAAAAATACAAAAACATAGTTTTGCATTTTCCTTTTCATTATAAAAGAAAATACAAAACAAAATTACTTTTTGTATTGCATTCTACATCTGAGTTCTTTTGCTTTCATCTAGGATCTACTTATGCATTAGAAAATTTAAAAGAACTGCATTTTATTTCGAATCGTTGGATTGATTTTCATTCTAGTGGCATTGTTTTTATTGGATAGATGAGTCTAGAGTTTGAGGATTGTGCATACTATTGATTCATATACATCATTAGTTTCATGACCACATCCTTTGAGTAATCACAACCACCTAAAATTAACGCTTAATCTTAAAATTGATTAGAACGATTTTCATTTTATAGGGTACACCAACTAGTATAGGTTTAGAGTCTTGGAATAGATCATTGTGAGTAAACAATCCAATACTACTAGACAAAACATTATGTGTCTGACCAGGGAGTGGTCAAATCCATGGTATACATCGATGTTCTCAGGAAGCTCTACTCAGACCAGAGTTAAGCACGAGGTCATGGGAGGTTGGTTGTGGAGATAGCCCTCCAATACTGGATAAACGTGGTAGATATTTCAAGGATTTGTTCGTATCTGGGGACTCTTGAGGGATCTTTACCTCTTGAGTTTCAGGCTTAGCTACCCTGCCCATAGAACGGATCCCACCTGCGACTATCCCCTTGAGCATTGGTTATATAGCGGTGACCATAGTTTCCTTACCTAGGTATCGCATAGGGTGCTTGCAACGGTTATGATGTACGCATCCTGAGTCAGATAGGGGTTGGACGGCACAATTGTTGTTGTATAGGGAATTGACCCTGTGCACACAGTGAAGCCTGGGAACCTTTATAACTAATTTCGTTACCTCTGGCTATAGTTTGGGAGTCTAAAGCCTCTCCTACACGAGACATACCGGCTATAGTGTCGGGATCTCCTTGAGCCAATCCCGTTTGTGTGCATTTAGCTGTAGTTTCTTAGGTGTGAGGTCTTTGATTCTTTGATCGTTAGTTTGGCTTATAGGGAATGATTTTATTTATTGATCTTTCATAGATATCATGGTGCGAGGTCCTCCTCTCCACTAATCTCGTCAGTTGGATGGTTTACCAGCTAACGAAGTCACACATCGTGTTGAGAGAGGAGGCCAGAAGGCTCCCTCTGCATCTTCAGATTCCTTTAACACGATTCACGTCGACATTTACACTGGTTTTGGCATGGAAGAATTCCTTACGACTTTGTCGGGTAGAGTCAAAGATGCCTCTCATCCTCCTACTCCTAGAGAGGATTGGGGAGGTGATCCATTGATACTAGAGCCTTGACCTCTTTTGTTTGGATCTACTCCACCCAAGGACGACCCATTTGATCCTTCAAATCCATGTAATTTCTTACACGGGATGCCAAATTTGCATGTTAGCACTAGCCCTGCGACCACTACGAATGCTACCCCATTCTCTTTTGGTATGCCTGAATACAACACAGTTGATCCATCCGCTTTGTTTGATAGTCATGCTAACACTAGCCATGGTGTTGGAAACACTGCACCCACTGGGGGAAATACCCTCACTGGGGGGCACCACATTTCCTACTCACACATACTACGGGGACCGGTCATATTCCTCCTAACAATTCAAATATTGGAGGGGGGCTGCCTCCTACGACTACCCATCCTAATAGGAACACTATTTGCAATATGACTTTCCATCCACATTTCAATACACATGCCTCTACCCAACAACCTAGGACCACTTTTGCTAATGTTAACATTCCTCCTAATAACGAGGGTGGAAACATACCGTATACTTTTACATCTGCCATTGGTACTAGTAATGCTAATGTTGGGGTTGGGAATATACCTCATACTCATGGTCACCACACGACTGCTCACGCTACTAATAATGCTTATGTAGGGGGTGGGAACATACCTTATAATCATGGTCATTACAACACGATTCCCATTACGAATAATACTTATATGCCCCATAATTATGGTGGTAACCCTTACTATAATATAGTTGGTGTTGTCCCTCATTACAACCCACCTCACTATGGTACTCAAAAAGCATATATACTTGCTTACCCTCACACGGGTCAGTTTGGAGGAGGTTATCAACCTTATGGCCATGGTCAAGCTTATGGTCTGTCAGGTCCATATAATCAACATTTTAATGGTCATGGTCAAGCTTATGGTCCATCTTATCCTTCAGGTCCATATAATCAACCTTTTATGGGATCTTATAATCAAGCTATCCAGCCACAGCTCCCATTCCTTGCTTGATTGAACCTTCTAGATCTTTCGAAGCTCACAAATGATCCGATGTGTCACGATCCTAATTGGCCTCCGGTCCTTACAAAAATCCCTTCAGACATTCCCAAGTTTCAGGGGAAGGGGGTTGAGGATCCGAGTGATCACGTCACGAATTTTCACCTTTGGTGCTCATCCAACTCGTTAAATCATGATTTTGTTAGATTGAGACTATTTCAACGCACCCTCATGGGGGCAATCATGAAGTGGTATGTTGATTTGCCTCGGGAACGTATAGGGATTTAAACGAGATATCCTTGGTTTTCTTGGATCATTTCCAGCTTTCGGTTCGCTACGATACTAGCAATGAACTCTTGTCTACCTTCCGCCAGAATAAGGCCATGCACATTTCTGACCACGTTCAAGAGTGGCATTGATGGAAGAGGTTAGTGAAAACCAATATTCCTCCAGAGTTTCTGTTGGAATGGTTTCTCCAGTATTTGCTTCCATATATTGCTAAGTATGTTTTCACATCCAGCATTGTGACTGAGGAACAAGCTATCTTAAAAGTCTAGTAGCTAGATTTACTATATTCTCAGTCTAGCATCTTGTATGACATTATTCTTGATGCACCGCGAACACGACATGAGCCCAAGTCAGTTCCTGGACCACATGCCGATGGCATTGTTGGATCCACAAGTACTCGACCTATAGATTTGGTTGCTAATAAAATGAAAAATTTGACGCTTAACTAGTCTACTCCTTGACAGGTTCACACCTTGTCCATTTCTACCCCATCATCCGATGTACACGATGTGCAATCGATGAACCCATTGGGTAACCAGCAGCCTGGTGGTAAGAAGAAGGGGAGAAACAACCGTAAGGGTGGAAACAATGGGAACAATGGTAGTAATCATAATACTCCTAAAAAATAAAAAGCCAACCCTCCTCGGGAAGGCGGAAATGCTGGTGGAGACTGTAAACCTAGGCGTAAAGTGAAATTCCCTTGCAAGCTTTGTGGAGAAGATCATCTTACTCTTTTGTGTCCTCAAATCGAAGAAGCATCGAAGCATCTTGCACAGAGACCAGCTGTGTTGAAATATCCCCTTCCACATCATCAGAACATGGATTTGCATGCTCTCGCTACTGTCTATGGACCTAATGAGACTACAACGTCTTCCTCCAATACTAGTGGCTATGGATGCGTGAATATGGTTCAATCAGAGGTTAGTGTTGGTACTCATCAACGAGATTATGGTGCACCACAACTGAATATGGGGAATGAGCCTCCTCCTCCTCCTGATACCTCCTTGCATATCGAGAAACCCTCTACTATGTCACGGATACCGAAAGGTGTTCTCAAGCACTCTACACATAATCCCAATGCTCAAGCTGCCCAGAACTACTCTATTGTAGAAGATTTGGGTCAAACATCATGTTCCATGTCGACTCTTGAAGTTTTACAAGCGTGTCCTTCTCAAAGGTATTCCCTTTTGAGTGCTTTAGGAGTTTAGGATGGGATAAGTCCTAATGTTATCAAGTTTGATACTACTGATGTTCAACCTCGCTTACCTTATCAAGCGGCTTTTCAAATCCATGTGGAGTGCCTTTAGATTTTCGTCGAGAGAATGGTGGTTGACAAAGGCACTTCTACGTCAATAATGTATTTATCTTGTTGGAAAGCTCTTGGCTCTCCTCCCTTATCAACATATGAACCATGCTCACTGCATTTGACGGTCGGTCGTTTAAGCCGCATGGGATTATATCCCTTCCGTTGTTGTCCGCTTGGGTGGGAAACCCGTGCCTATTGAAGTCGAGGTGGTTGATGCGCCCATTGAATACAACCTTCTCCTAGGTAGGAATTGGATGTACGCTACAAAACCGGTCGCTTCTACTATGTTCAGAGTTATTTTCTTTCAACACGAAGGCAATATTGTGGCAGTCGACCGACTGGATTTCGTTAGTCCTTATTCCATGGCATCCACGGGATCGGTGGTCCCCCAAGTTACAGATTCTCAGTTGACAACTGGGAACATTGGTGTAGGATTGTACCCTTCTTTGATGGGATCTTTCGACTTCCCTACACCAATCTCCTTTGTGGGAACCATGTCCATTGATTCTCCTTCCTCACTAAATCATATACCTTTCCAGATATCGTATTTCAGTGATCCATGGAATCTACCTTCCATGAGTTCCCCATCTGGAGACATTTTGCACATTGGGATGGATATGCCCTTGTCTGCAGTCAAGCTTGCTCATAATTTTCAACAAAACATTGCAGATTCAGATCTCTCTTCTTCATGGACAGGAGAGGAAGATCTTGTTATGCTGCCTGCACGGGCAGTCAACCCATCTTGTTCACATGGATTCCTTGATGATACTCTACCTTCAGATGAAGATTTTATCGCATCCATGCATGGTAATGACGAGCCTCGGGGGGATTCCTATCATAGATCTCATTTCTTTCCCACCCTCGATCTTATTGAACGAGATGAGCCTATAATACAATCTGCCACCCATTTGTATTTGGATCCAGTCACAGTCTCATCCCGCTTTGGTTTGACAATTGAGTCTGATGAGTCTTTGAGATGTCCTATAGATCCGCAAATCAATTCTCCTAAAGAGTTTGATTATATTTCTAGGATTTCCAACTCCCGTGATGATAGATTTGCTTTTGCAAATTCATTCACATCCTTCAGCTTTGCTCTTTATTTTGAAGATGATCATTTTGATCCCTCAGGTATTGGTACTATGTCACATTCAGTGGTTAGCTCTACCTGCATCTTGTCTGAGGTTAAAAATAGTGAAGTTGAAAATGTTTCTACTGCAATGACTGTACCAAATTTTTCTTTACTTATGTTTTAGAGATGATCTTGGTACTGAAGCTTCTTGGAGACAAGATTCTTTGCTAGACTTATACTTGTTTACTGGTCCTTTTCGACATTTGCTTCGGTCATGGCAGGCATATTCAGAACCTTGCATATAGGTTTAGGCCTCCCCATTTTTATGATGCATTTGAACCTTCTGCCATCTAAATTCGCAGACACCCCCTGAGTGTCCTTATCTTGCTCATGTTCCTTGCATTATGCATAGCTTTGTTCCATGCGCTTGGAACTAGTCTCGCATGTCCCTAACGCTCGTCTGCTCACATTATGAGCATTCTTCCATCTCTCCTTTGAGCCCATTAAAAACATTAAGGAGGTCACGAGTTTACTTTTTCGAGATCGTTAAACCTTTACGGAAAAGATTTTTATAAAGTCTTTTTTAAGCCCTTGTTAGACTTTTTCAAATCAAACAAGATTGCCGAGTATACTTGTCATTTCAGACTCGTTAAAGGATTTCAAGCAACATCCACTTAGGTATAAGTTTACCTATTTTTTGGACCTTTATGGATTAATTACGAAAAAGGTATACTCTAGTCATACGTGACTAGAAGAGTTCTTCTCTCATTATTTTACACTTTTTCAAGTGAGGAGACTAACTTTACGAAAAAGGACTCCCCTTTTATGTTGAGTTGTGATTGCATTGTATTATCCTTCTTGTCACTTGAGCCTTGTGCCGGCTCCCACTTACTCACTTACTATCCATGTTCTTGAGCACTTTACCTTCCGAGCCAAGCAGAGCCTTAATTTATCTTTCGCAGCTTGATGACCCTTTACCCTGAGGGAACATTCCCCTGAGTGTCCACATCCTGCACATGCTTCCTTGCATTGATCATACGTATGTTCCACTCCTTGGGACTAGTTTTCTCACTATCTGACACTTGTTCCCTCACCTGTTGTACTATAAGCAATTTTATTCTTTTTCAAGCTTTTCCCAATATGAAAAAGACCAAAAACATCATATATTCCAAAAATCCAGATGGGAGAATATTTACTTCTTTTTGTTGGCAGATGTTGTGTCGCCTTTGAACAGAGCATTCATTAAACTCCATACATTATGAGTCGGGACTATAGTAGGACCTTAGGAGCTGTACTCATTTCTCAGTCTACTCCACCAATTGGTTAAGCTTTCAGTCACCATGGAGTCCTTTGTTGATGCCTCCTACATCACACTGTGTTATGTCGAGTCTATGCTTCCTGATTCTATTCATTTGCTCATGCTCTTGTTGAAAGAAAGTCCTGAAACCAGCATCAGCCACTCCTCAGATCTCTTGACTATTGCATGTCGGCCATCCTTATTGAGTCAGTCTGTTTAACCTGATTTCTTCCAAATCTTTTAGCGTAGCTGTTACTTCGTGTTGGTTGATGGGGGATGCCCTAATTCCCTCCTTCTAGTGAGTTTCGTTCTGTCGACATCAACCCATTTATTCCGAAACTTGAGACTTAGAGTTTGGTTGAGTACCTTGAGGCTTGCAGTCATTAGTGGTAGGTTCTCTCGCCATCGACAGTTTTGGGAATACATCAATGTCCCCTAATCGATGGATTCATCTTAGTGTTTGACTTCACCACATCTATTCACACTCTGATGATTGTACTCTATGCCTTGATGCCCATTTTCATTATTGGTTGGTTATCTCGCATTTGTTAACGGTATACATCATTGACTGGTAATTAGACAATGTCACATCAGGTTTGACCTCAACACCTTTATTCACTTGATGGGACTTGCATCGTAGATTATTTGTGTAGAAGACCCCAGGTGATAGTGGCATTCAGTATGCTACTTATGATCGTGAATTCACATTTGACATATCACCTCTTAGACATCAGCAGTTTGTACCTCCAGTTTGCACCAGTTGTTTCATTTTCAGTAGGGAACCATATCTTACTGTAGAGGGATCATGGCTATGATCACTCATGACATATATTCACTATGTACTACTTATTCATGGCCATTGTACCAGATTGTTGTACTATACCGACATGTATTCAGAGATATTATTGTATTATGACGAGTGAGCTGTTCCTTCCACTTGTGTTTTCATCACTCCGCTTTTGAGATTTATAATGTGTTTCGGCCATCGTAGCATCATTCTCTGACCTCACACACTAGGGGGCATCTGTTACAACTTAATTTTCCACCTTGTGAGCATCAGCACTCTTTGGAATTCAGGATCCATTTCACTGACTCAAATGCACTATATGTTCTTCAGATACACTTTTTCCCTATTTTTCTTCCTGTACGCTAGTTTTTCCACTTTAGCTAGCATACCCACAATTTGTTCCACTATACCCCGCGGGTAATAAGTAAAATAGAAAAAATCACTAGAAAAATACTTTTTACTCCCAAAAAGCGGTCTTAGGGTGACCTTTGGCCCTCCATTTTCCCTGAAACATCTCGATGTGTCCTTTCACTTACCCTTGGAAGGCTATATATTGAGCACTTGTGGCATATGGAAGGGAGGAGAAAGAGAGAGCAAGATAAATCTAGTGGATTTTTGTCGTGACTTGAGTCTACACTCATTGATCCTTGTTGTTGTAAACTCCTTATGTTCACCTTCCAAACTCCTTCCATAGTTTGAGTTTGCCATTACATGGAGGATTGAAGTGGTGGAGGAACAAGTGGAGATACCCAGTTCTTGGTTCAGATTGGTTGCTGGCAAGAGGTCATATATTGTACTTTTGGTTATTTATTAATGGAAATACTCATTTTCTCGTCCAAAATGATATTGTGAATATTGTTTAATTACATTGGGTTATATTTGCTTATTATATCATGGATCATGCTATTGATTATGCTAATGTCTTTTACATATTATATGCACTCGCTTGTACTTGTTGTTGAGTCTAATCTGTAGGTCCAAGTGTAGTAGTTGAAAGCTCAATGGGGATCTACATCAAACATTCGGTAGAAGGTCGATCTTTTCTCCTTTATCTTAGCATTTTCATTTAGAATAGAATTGCATTGGGAATTGAGTCATTTTCTGGTAGTCAAATGTCTGTTGTGGTCTGCCCCAAGCCATAGTAAGTTTTCTCCATAACAGGTTGAGGAAGGAAATCCAATGATACTACTATTGTATGTGGATGACCTGTTTGTTATAGGTGAGGATAGATTGATTGCCGACACGAAGAGGAATCTTGCTACCGAGTTAGAGATGAAGGACTTGGGGATGATACACTATTTTCTAGGCATGGAGGTGTGGCAGAGTGCAGATGGGATCTTCATTGGATAAGGGAAGTATGCATTAGAGATCCTGAAGCAGTTTGGGATGATGGACTACAAGACCATGGACACACCTATGGCATCGAACCTGAAGCTTTTGTGTGATGCTTCATCCGAGCTAGTTGATATCACGGTGTATCGTCAGATGATTGGGTTCTTGATGTACCTCATGAACACAAGACCAGATATTTGCTTTGTGGTGAACACATTGAGCCAGTTCCTGACGAATCCCAAAGGTGTTCACCAAGTTGTTGTAAAGCATATTCTGAGGTACCTGAAGGGTACAATTAATTATGGGCTCAAGTATGATGCGAATCAAAAGTTTACCCTAGAGGGTTATGTTGATTCAAATTGGGCAGGCAGTGCTACAAATAGGAAGAGCACTTCGGGGTGATTTTTCAGTATGGGATCAGGTGTGATCTCTTGGTTTAGCAGGAAGTAGTCCTATGTAGCACTGATTACAGCCAAAGCAGAGTATGTCACAGCTTGTTCATCCATTTGTGAGGTAGTATGCCTGAGGAAGCTACTGTCTGAGTTATTTGATCTCCCATTGGATGCTACCTGTATATTCTATGACAAACAGAGTTGTGTGAAGTTGTCTGAGAACCCCATGTTCCATGACAGGTCGAAGCACATCTAGATCAAATATCACTATATCAGATATATGGTGTAGAGAGGAGCAGTGAAGCTCCTGTATGTTGCGATGGATGACCAGGTTGTAGATGTGTTGATGAAACCACTAGCTAGAGTGAAGTTTGAGTACTTCAGAGAGAGGCTTGGTGTTCTTCAGATTGAAGATACTTAGAGGAAGAAGTGATGGGGCACATTTGCAGGATCCATTCCAAGCACGGTGATAGGAAGATCCTTCCCATGGCTGTGGATGTAAGCGTTGTGTGATGAGCATCATGGAAATGCTCCAATTACTGCTATGTATGATGATTAGGATGATCATGTGTAATGATATGAATCAGGTGGATGCTTTGTATGATCAATTTGATTATATGTTGATGATGAGTATCAGGACAATGCTCCGGATGATATGCATCAAGATGATTCTATGATGATGATCTGGATGATCATGCGATAATGATATGCATCAGGACGATGCTATGACGATGATGAGGTTGATCATGCGATGATGATATGCATCAGGACGATGCTATGACGATGATCAGGTTGATCATGCGATGATGACATGCATCAGGACGATGTTATGACGATGATCAGGATAATCATGTGATGATGTACATCAAGATGATGTATGATGAGTATCAGGATGATACTCCGTGGCCGTGGATAGGTTGTGCAATAAGCATATAATAGCGCCCTGGGAGGTTTGCAGATAATCTTTCTAGGTTTTTCCTATGGCATATTATAGTGCCCTGGGATATCTAGCAAATGCTCTTTCGAGGTTTAGCTTGGGAGGAAATATAATAGCACCCCGGGAGGTTTGCAAATACTCTTTCGAGGTTTTTCCTATGGAATATAATAGCGCCCTGGGATATCTGGAAAATGCTCTTTCGAGGTTTTGCTTGGGAGGACATATAAGAGTGCCCTAAGAGGTTTGCAGATACTCTTTCGAGGTTTTTCCTATGGAATATAATAGCGCCCTGGGATATCTGGACAATTCTCTTTTGAGGTTTTGTCCTATGGCATATAATAGCGCCCTAGGAGATCCGATAGATTGAGCTGTGTGCTCGTAAACAGTCTTGGGATTCTCTTTAGAGGTTTTTCCATGACCACCTGTAATAACGCCCTGGGAGATCCAATAGGTTGAGCTGTGTGCTCGTAATCAGTCCTGGGATGCTCTTTCAAGGTTTTATGGTGACCACATATAATATCGCCCTAGGACATCCGATAGGTTGAGCTGTGTGCTCGTAATCAATCCTGGGATGCTCTTTCGAGGTTTTGTGGTGGTCACATATAATGTCGCCCTAGGATATCCGATAGGTTGAGCAGTAAGCTTGTAATCAATCCTAGGATTCTCTTTCAAGGTTTTGTGACGCACGTCATAAGTCTTGAGGATTCCATAGTATGATCAGTGATGATGAAGACCTACATGAGGCTAGGCCTACATCTAGCATGAAAAAGGGCTAGCTCTGTAGAACTTCCTATGACGAGAAGAATTTAGAGATAGCCTAGTGATCAAGATGTCGAGTACAACAGCAGTGATGATGATGATGCTCCGTGATCCAGTGATGATGATCCAGCTCTAGAATTTAAGACTTGCACCAATATGTATTGATGACCTGTGTCTAGAGAATACCTTCCTAGTTAAGAGGGAGTGTTGATGTATTTGTAACTTTAGAAGATATTCACTTGTATATTACATTTGTACTTTATTGTATATCCAATAGAGATGTATTATTCCTTTGATTGGAAGTGTCGTCATTTGTATTTGCAAGTGTCACAAGTTACATTGTAAGTGTCGTCATTTGTATTGATGGGTTATTAGACCACTAGTGTGGGGTCAGCCCTAGTTAAGTCATGTGGTTGGGTTATTAGGCTTCCTTAGGAAGTCAGCCCTATTGGTTTATTGGCAGGTCAAGTCAATGTATAAATAAAGGGTGTGCCTCTCATTCTATTCATTCACTCACTTCTCAAGCTTACATAGCTAAGAGAGAAAGTGGCGCATAAGTGGAGGAGGAGGAGTATCTGCTAGAGACATCTCTTTGGGTTTGATCATTGTGATCCTGGTTTGTGGATTATCTTATCTCTCAGGAAGTTGTGGGGTTTTTCACCTTCTTGGTTTTCCCCGAGGAAACTCTATGTCTCTTGTGTGCTTGTGTTATTGTGTCTATTGTTGATATGTTGTACATGTTATTCTCTTAGTGATCCCGAATGATAATATAATGAAATTATTGAAAAATAATCATTGTTGACTAATGTCCATTGAAGATTGGTTTACTATTGATTATGGTTGACTATGGTTGACCATTGTTGTTGATGGGTGATTGTAGACTATTGACTATTTGTTGATTATTGACTCCTGCTTTATTATTATTATTATTATTATTATTATATTATTATTTACAATCTAAATATTATTATTAGTATTATTATTATTTTATTATTAAAAAATACTTATTAATGAAAACATAGGAAAAAATAATATAACTAAATAGATAATAAAAAAAAATTAAATAATTAAATAATTAATAACAATATAAATTCAGAATGGTTGACCTTAATCCATAGTTGACGCTCAACCAAGGTAGACTTTGAACCATGGTTGACCATTGTTGAGGCATGGTTGAATTTAGTGCTTCATGGTTGACATAACCAAGAGAACATTGGTGTTGACCATGGTTGACATGAGCATGAGAACATGGCCAACCATTGTTTGACCATATTATGAAACCATATTAAGAAGTCAATCCATAGTTGACCTTGAAGTAAGGATGACTTCAATACAAGGTTGACACGAAACCATGAATGAATTCAATCAAATGTTGACTTCAAACCATGGTTGAATTCATTCCATAGTTTACTACACTAAAAATTTGACTTCCATGGTTCACTTCAATCCATGGTTGACTTCAATCCAAGGTTAACTTCAATCCATGGTTGAACTCAATCTAAGGATGGGTTGAATCCAAAGTTGACATCAATCCATGGTTGAATTCAACTTGAATCCATGGTTGACTTCAAACCAAGGCTGACTTGAGTACTTGGTTGAATTCAATCCATAGTTGACTTCAACCCATAGTTTTTGTTTAAACATAGTTGAATTCAATCCATGGTTGACTTCAATCTAGGGTTGACTTCATTACTTGCTTGAATTCAACCCATAGTTGACTTCCACCCATAGTTTTTGTTTAAACATAGTTGAATTCAATCCATGGTTACGTTCAATCCAAGGTTGCCTCTTAAGCAAGGCTGAATTCAATCCAAGTTTGAATTCAATCCATATTTGACTTCAACCAATATTTCAATTAAATCCAAAGTTGACTTCAATGTGGGTGATTTGATACAATGGTTGACTTTAGTCCATTAATGATTCAATCCATGTTTCACTTCAATTCATAATTGAATTTTAAGTAAGGTTGAATCCAATCCATGGTTGACTTTTACGTAAGGTTTACTTTAATCCAATATTGAACTCAATCTATAGTTGACCCCATTATAAAAGGTGACTTCAACCAAGGTTGACTACAATCATTGGTTGACTACTATGGTTGGACATTATTGACTATGTTTAACTATGTTTGACTATGATTGAGTTTGGTTGACTAATTGACTATGATTATCTATTGTTGACTATAGTTGAATTGTTTAGTCAAAATTGACTTTTCATTGACATTGTTTAACTTTTGACTGTCATTGAATGTGGTTAACTTTGGTAAATCATGGTTGATTTTGGTTAATTTTGGTTAGTTTTACTTCATTATGGTTTACTATGGTTGACAATGAGTGGATGTGGTTGACTTTGGTTGACTAATTGAGTATGGTTTACTTTGGTATACAATTTTTTGTTGACCATGTTTACATTGTTTGCTTTGGTTGACTTTAGCCCTTACATTGTTTGGTTGACTATGTTTACATTGGTTGCTTTCTTTGGTTAACCATGGTTGACTTTGGTTTACATTGTTTGATTTACTATGGTTGACTTTGATTGGCGTTGGTTGTTTGGTTGATATTGATTAACTTTGGTTGTTTGGGTGTGGTTGAGTTTGGTTGACCTCGGTTGACTTTGGTTGTTTGGGCATGATTGAATTTGGTTGTTTTGGATGACTTTGGTCATTTGGGCATGGTTGACTTTGGTTGTTTAGGCACGGTTGAATTTGGTTTTTTATGCATGGTTGACTTTGGTTGAATTGTTTATATATCATTTACAATGTTTGATTCACCATGTTTACATTATATGGTTTGCTATGGTTGACTTTGGTATACATTGTTTAGTTGACCAATCAGTTACTGCGTTAGGGTTCATCCACTGGCAGAATGGATTTGTTGGATAAGAAACCAGTATGAATATAGGAAATATAAATGTGAAAAGGTGTTCGGCCCCGAAAATGAGAGAGTGCATCTCTATCCACATTAGCCAAGTCAGAAACGCTTGCTAGACAGTCTACCTTGATCATGGCATTTATGTACTTTCATTATTATTATTATTATTTTATTATTAAAACAAATCACTTATTAATGAAAACATAGGAAAAAATAATATAAGTATATAGATAATAAATAAAAATTAAATAATTATTAACAATATAAGTTCAATTATTTATACCTGTTTCAGAAGGGTTAACCTTAATCCATAGCTAATGCTCAACCAAGGTAGACTTTGAACCATGGTTGACCATTTTTTAGGCATGGTTGAATTTAGTGCTTCATGGTTGACATAACCAAGAGAACATCGGTGTTGAACATGGTTGACTTGAGCAGGAGAACATGGCCAACCATTTTTTGACCATATTATGAAACCATATTAAGAAGTCAATCCATAGTTGACTTTGAAGTAAGGATGACTTCAATCCAAGGTTGACACCAAACCATGAATGAATTCAATCAAATGTTCACTTCAAACCATGGTTGAATTCATTCCATAGTTGACTACAATACAAGTTTGAATTCCACGGTTCACTTCAATCAATGGTTGACTTAAATCCAAGGTTAACTTAAATCCATGGTTGAATTCAATCTAAGGCTGGGTTGAATCCAAAGTTGACTTCAATCCATGGTTGAATTCAACTTGAATCCATGGTTGACTTCAAACAAAGGTTGACTTCAATCCATATTTGGCTTCAATCGATAGTTTTTGTTTAAACATAGTTGAATTCAACCCATGGTTAACTTCAATCCAAGGTTGACTTCATTACTTGCTTGAATTCAACCCATAGTTGACTTCCACCTGTAGTTTTCATTTAAACATAGTTGAATTCAATCCATGGTTGCCTTCAATCCAAGGTTGACTGTTAAGCAAGGCTGAATTCAATCCATTAGATGAATTCAATTGAAGTTTGAATTCAATCCATATTTGACTTCAATCAATATTTCAATTCAATCCAAAGTTGACTTTAATATGTGAGTGATTTGAATCGAAGGTTGACCATCCTCCAATGGTTGACTTTAGTCCATTAATATGCGAAGAACCTACAACAATTAATTAATGAAAATACACGGGATAACATAAATAACAGAACTCAAAATCACTTTTATTGATCGTAGGCCACTTCAAGGGGGGAAACCTCCTTTGAGCAAGGATCAATACAAATAACTTCACCGTACCTTCATTTGTCTCAACATAAACTTATAGACTAATTCTAGGCACCAATACCATGGATTAATATTATGTGTCAATACAAATGATAGGCTAATACAAACCATGGATCAACAATTGCTACGGGGCGACTTACAAAGCATATGCATCCAACAACAATAATACAAACTATTGATGAACAAATACTATGGGACGATGTACAAAGCATATGCGTCCAACAACAATATACTAACAAAGTAAATAGAAGGGTTGACATGGGTTCCTAACATCCTCTCTCCCTTAGAAAAAGCTTTATCTTCAAAGCTTTAGATGTGGAAATTGATACAAAATCTGAAGGAGTGGTACCCTTGTAGCATCCTTGGGTTGCATTTAGGGCCGCTGATGCCTTTTGAGTTTCACGTGGATTGCTTGGAAGGATGTAGACGAAGAAGAACCATATCACCTGCGTGAAAAGTGCGCTCTGAATGGTGTTGATCGGCTTGTTGTTTCAGTCGAATTCTTGCCATGTGAACATTGTCCTGCAGAATCAGAAGAATCTCATCGCGGTTTCAAACAACCGAGTCAATTGCATGGACTGGGGAGCTACTAAGGGTGTATGGAAAAAGAACTAGTGGTGCCTGTCCATAGACTGCTTCATATGGTGTCCTTTTAAACGTGGTATTGTACCACTGGAGCGCTTCTAGGAAATCCATAGAAATAGTTGTCCAAATCTATATAGGGATGGGAAAGGGTTCAAACAGTCCCGAAAGGAGTGTTGTTTCACCCGTGTTGACTTGGAAAGTATCAGAGTCAACCACCATCTGTTGAATTGTCATTTTTAGTCCCTACCAAAAGAAGTTACATTGTTCTCGGTCATACGTTTTGAGGAACCCAAAGTGCCCTACCAATGAAGAAGCATGGAGTTCATAGAAGAGATAGCCCTGTTGAATAGATTGCAACCAATTTGGAAAAAGTGGAGAAATAGCTGTAAGAGAAACTAGATCATCAAATGTGCGATAAGGAGCATCTGCCACCATATTGTCTTTACCCTTCTTGTAAGTGATCGCATAGTCATAACCCATGAGTTGGATAACCCATTTTAGGTGTGCTGGGGAGGAGACCCGTTGTGCCAGGAAATTTTCCAAACTTTGGAGATCAGTCTTGATGAAGAAATAATTCCCTAATAGGAATTGATTCCACTTCGGTATTGCATGAAAAACAGCCATCATTTCCTGCTGAGATGGAGATGCAACTAAATGCTTACTGGAAAGGTCCTTTCAAGGCGGCAAGCCCATTGGTGCAACAAAAACACCTGCATATCTATCCAAGGAAGTAGTGGAGACCATTGATGGGTGCATATGAATGGAATGGAGCTAAGCGATCACACCATGTGAATTATTCTTAAGGATCTTTTCCAAGCGATGTGAACTGGTGATGAGGAGAGACCCTGGTTGTAAGCCCGTAAATTTGTGTTGTGTCCCATTAACTGAAAGATGCATCCAAAATTCAACAAAATCCCATAAGATGGGGCCAAGTGTGCATAACCATTGAACACCCAAAACCAAATCACATCTGCCTAAGGACAAGGAAAACATGTCAAATCCCAAGTTATAATCTTCCAGAGAGATACGCACATTGTGACACTTTCCATTGCATGGTAAGGTGCCCCCATTGGCAACCATGACTTCAAAGTTGAAGCAAGGATGGACAAAACAATCATCCTATTTGGAAATCTGGGGGTTAATGAAGTTATGAGTGCTACCATAATCAATAAGTATTGTAAGATGGAGCTTCTTGAAGTAGCCCCTGACCCGCATTGTTTGGGGGGTGGTGACGATGGATAAAGCATGGAGAGATATCTTTGGTTGGTTGTCCTAAGATGGGGTGTCAATAGGAGGCTCCTAAATGTTGACCTGATCATCCATTGTATCTGGATCTTCTTCACTAATTTTAGAGGTAGGCGGAGAATCCATATCCAAGAGATAGAGCTTTTGCTGAACACATCTATGTCCCCGAGTGAATTTCTCATCAAAATGATAACAAAGCCATTTTTCTTTGCGTGCCTATATCTCTGTTTCAGATAAATGCTCGATAGGAGTTGGTCGAGGAGCTGGCAGGATGGGAGGTCGTTGAGAACCCATATTTTGGAAGGGGATAAAAGTGGGTTTGGAGCGTTATTGGGATGCAATCACGTCTTCTTCCAAATTAGCCAACCCCAGGGCTTCCATCATTGCGTTGGGACAGAACATTTTAACCTCTAAGCGGATTTCATCCTTAAGACCACTGATAAAACAACTCCTATAGAATTCATTAGACAATCCTTCTGTGTGATTAGCTAGTTTCTCAAATTTTGTCTGATACTCTCTCAGAGTGCCAATTTGGTGAAGTTTAGTGAGGGCTCCTGTGAAGTCATCAAAAGCACTAGGACCAAATTGTTGCAAAAGGAGCTGGCAAAAATCTGGCCATTTTAGTTCTTCATGAGCCTTGATGTACCAATGGTACCATTGAAGAGCTTCCTGTTTCAAATGAAATGATGCAAGTGGAACTTTGGTGACATCAAAAGTATTATGCAAACTGAAATAATGTTTTACACGATAGATCCATCTAGTCAGATTAGTACCACTGAAGCAAGAAAAATCAATGTTCGGACCACGAAAATTGCTGGAAGAAGAGAACCCATTGTCTGATGAAGACTCGGATTGTCGTTTGTTGTTCATAGATGAATGCCCAAAATGGACGCCAAGAAATTTTTCATCCAGATCCTAGAGTTTGGTTTGGATGGCTGCAAGTGCTTCCTCCATGGTTTTTGCTCCTGCGCAGGTGACAACCAAAACTAGGAGTTTTTTTTTTTTTTTTGAATGGGTAGAAAAACACAAACAGAACCTTATTTAGTAAAGGGAAATTTGGATTTGGGAAAAACTCTGATGGGTGATTGGGGTTTGACTAGGTTTTGGACACTTTCGAATGGACAGGGAAGCAGAAAATGAGGATTTCAAAAATGGGGTGAAAGAATGGGAAATTTTGTCAGATGAGGACAAAGAAGCAGAAATAGGGAATGAACACGGTAGCAAAATTTGAAGGTGATTGGGTGAAAATTAAAGAAGTTATGGAAAACCCTAAAAATAGACAAATGTGGGATTTTTGGCTTTGGGACAAGGAATTTGGGATAGGGTCCTTAGGAATGAAAGATGCAGAATGGCATTACAGGGGTGTCAGGGAAGTTTCAAGGGAAACAGAGTGAAAACAAGGGAGATATGGTGAAAAAATAGATTTTTTTTTTTTCCAGAATGGATCTACTACGGCGCAGAAGGGATCAGAAACAGATGGATCTGCAATGACGCGGAAGTGATTGGAAACAAATGGATCTGAAACGATGCCAAATGGATCCAAAACGGCTGGATCTGAAACGGCTTTCAGAATAGATTTGAAACGTCTGGACCTGGAACGACTTTCAGAATGGATCTGAAATGGCTGCATCTTAAATGGCTCGGAATGGGTCTGAAACAATGCGGAAGTGATCAGCAACAATTCAACTGAAAATAGATATGGACCCCACGTATGTTTGGCTTCCTAATAATTCAGGGGTTTCACTTGACCACCAATGTTGTCTAATGGTTTGCGTATTGGGGCAGTACCCCTCACTCCACGGCTCAGGTAAAACTGATAACCTCTTTGCCACAAACGACAACTCTTGGTTTACCTCACAGTTGGGAACTAGTCAATCAGGTAGGGGTCGTTTCCCTTTTCGCTGGCAGGTCCTCTCAATGAGCGAGATACTTTGGAGTTCCTATGGCACTCCTTACAATGAGTTTTAGGATTTATGCCCAAGTATTTCCCACAGTTAAGAAGATAGGGATTATTCCCAGATCCAAACTTGCAACAGATGCAAAAGAAAAAAAAATTGCAAAAATTTCACCCAACAATCTTGTCACATACCCCAATTTTGCAAAAATAATGTAATTATTTTATTAATATTCCTGAGACGTTATGTTTAATTTAATGCTAAGTAGGAATTGATGACTCAGCAGAGTCACCAGAAATGGAATGTAAATTCTGAATAATTTATTATTAATAAATACATTATGGAGACAACAGCATGGGAGAGCTGTTAAAAGAGGTTACTGGTCTAACTGGTGGATGGAACTAGGTGGAAAGACAAACGACAAGTGGCAGCATCCTCAAACACTTCCTAAGTTGCAGGTGGCAACTTCCCTATATTTTGGGGTCATGATTCCCCAAGAAAGTGGAATCTGAGCAGGTGGCTCATTAATGACAGTTAACCCAACTAAGACCTAGGCAATCTTTTAAATAGTACTCAATGAACTGAGCTGGGGGTTCAAGAAAGTTCTGGAGGGAGAATACATTCAGGTGAATGCTATTCAGGAGTCCCATTGAGGAAGTGGGAAAAACAGTAAGGAAGTGTTTTGAGTCAGGAAGCTATAGTAACTTGGTTCCAGTGTAGCTGCTTTGGCTGAGGGAATTGTTGGTTGTACCTAGTTCCAGCCAGTTAGACCAGAGCAAGCTCGGGGGTCCTGAGAAGTGCTGTCTGGGCACTCTCCAGGAATTGGTAGGGAGAAACAGCCTCCCATTGCTGTTATTGTCTACCATTGACACAGGTTCTGCCACTTTTTCCTTCTATTTATTGAATAAATTTAAATATAGAATAAGACTATCTCATCTGTGTTTGAACAGGATTTATTTCAGTAAAGTTAGCATCTCTGTATTGTTATTATATAGAATCTGTAGAACTATTATGTCTGAGAAATTTCCTATTATCACTATAGATCGAGTAATTGTTTTATACAGAATATGTTTTGTTATTATTATAAGTAATAGAATATTATGGTGATTCTACCTTGGTTTATTTTCAGTAGTTAAATAGATAAGTATAGATTATTTATACAGTAAATATTCCTGTAAATACACTTGTTAAAACAATTATATGAACAGAATCATAGACCACTCTATAATCACAGTGAATCATTCTCATAGATAGTTTAACAAGTATAAACCCTAGCTGAACAAGCATATCGGTCTATATCTGTCTCGTGATTTAGTTAAATAAGTATACAGGTTATTATCTGTACCAAGGATAGGTGAACTAATTTATGTTAGTAAGTTTATTTATTTACTCTCAGAACAGAGTTGAATTGTTATTGTCTCATCATAGAATTCGAATAGCATTATAGCCTCATCATTAAAACTCATTACTTATTATCTTCTTTCAAACAAAATTTTAGCCAAAACAAACAATTAAACTATAAACAAATATCGTGACGAAGATGTTTTATTCAAAACCTAACTCTATCATTATTACAACCAAGAAATTCACAGTAGAGTTTGACAGAGTTAATAACCATAGGGCAGAAGGAATTTAAAAGACAAACATAATAACTAGCTCAAAGCCGAGTCTTTACAACATAGAAATTTTATTTTCTTTTGTCAAAATCTTTCCATCATCACAAGTATAGTTTCTGCTCATTATCGAGCTCATTCTTCATGTAATACACAGCATCGTCACGATTCTACCATGACAATAGTTCAAACATCATAGTGCACACAGAGTTATCATTGAACTCAGCCATTGTTGGCATTTCAAAATTAAACCCTACTTTAGTTATTAACAAGGAGACGTTTACTACAATATGTAAACATTTAAAAAAAAAAAATTACAACAACTCGTTCCCAGTCACAAAAGAGATCAACAGAGCTTGAACACTTTCCATATTTTTTTTCTTCTATATATTTCAACCTGGGAGAGAATCCCCAATTCGCCAGGGTTATCAAAACGTTAAATGGCCTATCACTGAAAGGATTATTGAACCCTATCGCTATCATTCAACACACAAAAACCAAAGAAAATGTTGAGAAATAAGACGTTGCCATCACCTATAGCCGAGATATTATTTCTCTGAAAGTATCTGAGAAACTTAAAACATTCCTATAACTGTACATTGTGTTCATTTAAGGAAAACGCAGACAGTATACGGGCACTTTGCAGGCCAGCATTCACTATTTATTTAACTTCTACAGAGTTGGGTGATAACCCTATTCTTTCCAAAATACAATGATAAATAAAAACCCCAAGGCCGTCATGACAGACTAAGCCATAGTATGTTCTTCTTATTCATGACTTTGTATACAAACCCTATCTACTGTAAGCAAACAAGAATATTACATATGACCGCAATCATGTTCATAAACACGACAACAACCAATCACAAAGGTGGTCTTCCCAGACACAACCCTAACCAACCAAACTATCAAAGGGAGAAACAGCCATGGTATAACCAGGCTTACCCGGTAGGATCCCAGCGCTAGAGGTTGAGCCTCGTACACCTTTAGGAAAGATCAAAGCCTGCACATTACAAATTGACGATTTAGTGGTCAACTTTTATAAACAATCTTTTTCAAAACTGAAAATTTACGAAAACAATGGATAACTCTTACCAGCAATTGTCGGAGGAAGCAAACCCAGTGAACAACCTGGTAGCCACGAGTTGAGCAAGGTAGAAAAACCTCATCATGATCATCAGAAGGATGGGCCAGAAAAACTCCAAGTTTTCCTTCTCCAGTGATATCCGTGACAGATAACATATAGTACAAAACCCTCATGCCATGGATGAACCAGTTTGGGGAAGCACAAATAAAAACCCCAATACATGACCACCTCATGGATAAAAACAATAGGAAAACCCTGACTCTAAATCACACAAGCAATAAGTGTAAGGCTGTGAGTAGCATGCGACTGATAACATCAGTAATAGCAAAATGATAACCAAGATGCCCAATGAACTTAGGGGACGCCTTTAGCAGAGTCACAGACTTACAAACCACACGAGGAGTTTATAGACTTACAAACCACACGAGGAATATACTCCATGACTATAACCATAGGAGAAGTTACAACTTACAGTGCCATAAGGAACAAACTCAGACCAGAAGGGTTTCCTCATGTTACCGACCCCGCAGGCAGAGGGAATGACCAGGTAGGGTTTCGGACAAGCCATTTATATCATCAAATACAAGGACGAGAGCCATCCACGTAGCCTTAAGATTTTTAACTTGCCATGGGTCAACTTTCCAAAGTCCAAACTGCATTTCGAATTATTTGCTCATCAAATTTAAATCATTGCATGGATGAAAACTTTATTCATAGTAAGGATACTCTATTATGATTGAGACACTATCATCGTATAGTGTATGATTGGAACCGGGCCATCGAAGGCTTCCTAGGGAACATAATATTTTCCCCTACAATCATTTAGAAGGTGGTATAGTTAATTTCAACGAGAGTTCATCATTATTGTGACATTTAAATATTACCTAGGCTAATATAAAGGAATGCATAGTTTATCTACAAGGTGTTACTATCATAATTCTTCCATCACCCTTTTTAACAATCAAAGATAAGAACAATAACCTTTAGTCTTGTGATATAGTCGTATAAACTCACCTATAATTCCATACATTGGACATGGTTCAAAAACAAAGGAACAAAGATTTTAGGCATGAATTAAGCTTAGTGTAATTATAAAAATTATTAAGTTGACGATGTATCATAAACTATAAATGGATAGAACAGTACATCGTTATAGCTATCACAACTCCAATTTTCATGCAAATGATAAGGGTCACAGCCATAGTCACAACTAATAGTTGACAGAACATCACACAATGCTAGCGTTACGTCATGTATACGATGAAAATGCTACAAATAACATGATCCAGTGACTTTATACAGCATTAACTAAGAGTCATTGTCACAACGCAGTGATAGTGTCAAAGAGACTGTAATTCATCGAAATGCCTATTTATACTATCCAAAATAATAGTAATCATGTCATACAGACTATCAACTATCTATCAAGCATAAATTTCATGAAGATTATAGAAAAGGAACTCTACCATCTTACACGTGACAACCGGTAAGAATATTTAAATCATCTCTGAGCTTTATAAGTATAGTGAAAGGAACTTTGATGCTTATAAAAATTCATTTACAATGATCCATGCTTTACCTGTAAACCTGCGGAAAAAGGACGGATTATGCATTAGCTTGAAAGCTAAGTAAGCCAGTCAGCTATGGCTACTACTCCCTTTGAGGTTTAAGAACAAAGACAATCAATAACTGCCATCAAAACTCACATTAGTATTATGACAGAATATTTTAGACAAGATCATGATCAGTTAATTAAAAACAAACAGATCAAGGAATGCAATTTAATAACATTTATTGCTATCATAAAAATTTTAAATTTTTCGAAAATTTTGGGTTTTGACAGATCCCAAGAAATTGCTCTGATACCAGATGTGAAGAAACTGCAACAATTAATTAATAAAAATATACGTCATAGAAGAAATAACAGAACTCAGAATTGATTTTATTGATTGCATGCTACTTCGAGGGGGCAACCTCCTTTGAGCAAGGCTTCTAGTACAAATAAATTCACCGTAACTTCATTGGTTTCAACACAAACTTATATACTAAGTCTAGGTGCCAATACCATGGGTTAATACCATGTGTCAATACAAACCATGGGCCAATACAAACTATGGATCAACAATTACTATGGGACGACTTACAAAGCATATGCGTCCAACAACAATAATACAAACTATGGATCAACAAATACTATGGGATGACTTACAAAGCATATGCATCCAACAACAATATACTAAAAAAGTAAATAGAAGGGTTGACATGGGTTCCTAACATAATAATACCAACATTAAGGATTCAATATGTGGTTGACTTCAATCCATGTTCGACTTCAATTCATAGTTGAATTTTAAGTAAGGTTGAATCCAATCCATGGTTGACTTTTAAGCAAGGTTAACTTTAATCCAAGATTGAACTCAATCTATAGTTGACCTCAATATAATGGTTGACTTCAACCAAGGTTGACTACAATCCTTGGTTGAATGCAATCCTTGGTTGACTACTATGGTCGAACATGATTGACTATGTTTAACTATGTTTGACTATGGTTGAGTTTGGTTGACTAATTGGCTATGGTTATCTATTGTTGACTACGGTTGACTTGTTTGGCCGAAATTGACTTTTCATTGACATTGTTTAACTTTTGACTCTCGTTGAATGTGGTTAACTTTGGTAAATAATGGTTGACTTTGTTTGGTTTTACTTGATTATGGTTTACTGTGGTTGACTATGAGTGGATGTGGTTGAATTTGGTTGAATAATTGAGTATGGTTGACTTTGGTATATCATTTTTGGTTGACCATGTTTACATTGTTTGCTTTGATTGACTTTGGCCCTTACATTGTTTGGTTGACTATGTTTACATTGTTTGCTTTGTTTGGTTAACCATGGTTTACTTTGGTTTACATTGTTTGGCTTACCATGGTTGACTTTGGTTGGCCTTGGTTGTTTGGTTGACTTTGGTTGACATTGATTTAACTTTGGTTGTTTGGGTGTGGTTGAGTTTGTTTGACTTTCGTTGACTTTGGTTGTTTAGACATGATTGAATTTGGTTTTTTTGGATGACTTTAGTTGTTTGGGCATGGTTGACTTTGGTTGTTTAGGCACTGCTGACTTTGGATGAATTTGGTTGTTTGTGCATGGTTGACTTTGCTTGAATTGTTTATATATCATTTACAATGTTTGATTGTCCATGTTTACATTGTATGGTTTGTTATGGTTGACTTTGGTATATGTTGTTTAGTTGACCATGTTAACATTCTTTACTTTTATTGACTCTCGCCCTTAAATTATTTGCTTGACTATGGTTGACATTATTAGGTTGACCATGTTTACATTGTTTAATTTATTTGGTTAACCATCATTGACTTTGGTTTACATTGGTTGGTTAACCATGGTTGAATTTGGTCAACCTTAGTTGTTTGGTTGACTTTGATTAAATTTGGTTATTTGGGAATGATTGACTTTGGTTGACTTTAGGCATGGTTTCCTCTGGATGAATTTCCTTGTTTGGGCATGGTTTCCTTAGGATGACTTTCGTTGTTTGGGCATGGTTGACTTTGGATGACTTGAGTTTAATTTTTTTTTATGAATTTGGTTTACATTGTTTAGTTGACCATGTTTTATTATATTTAACCACAATTTACATTGTTTAAGAATGGTTGACTTTGGTTTAGTTTGGAAGAATTTGGTTGGTTGGTTGAATTTGGTTGTTGGGGCATGGTTGACTATTATTTGCATCATGGTAGACTATGATTGACTTTAAAACATGTCTAACCATTGTTTTCATGTAGTTGACTTTAAACTATGTTTAACCATAGTTGACCATGGTTGACTTTGATTTTGATTGTTTTGTTTGATCGACATGGTTGACTTTTTTTAACATGGTTTGATTGTTTATGTTAATATCATATGGTTTACTATGGTTGACTTGTTCACTTGATTATGGGTGACACAAGAGTTATTTTAAAATCATATCGTTAATTATAATTGCACAATTGTTTTCTCATGATAGACTTTGGTTAACATAAGGGTTGACTTTAAAATCATATAGTTGATTATAATTCCACTATGGTTGACCTTGGTTGGCCATGATTGACTATGGATGGATTTGGTAGGTTATGGTTAACCACATTTGACTATGGGTGACTATGATTGACTAATTAGCTATGGTTGATAGTGGCTAACCATGGTTGATGATGGCTGGCTTTGGATGACCATGGTTGACTATGGATTATGGTGGTTGGGCATGGTTGACTTTGGTAGATATTAATATCAAACGGTTTACTGCAATTGACTTGTTCACTTGATTATGGGTGATGCAAGTGTTGATTATGGTTAACCTAGTTTGGCCATTATTGACTTTTAGTTGACCATGGTTAACTATGGTGGAAGATGGTTCAATATGGTTGACTATGGTCGACCATGGTTGACTTTGGTTGACTATGGTTGGATATGGTTGACTAAGGTTTGCATTGTTTAAATATGGTTAACTTTGTTTGATTATGGATGACTATGGTTGACCATGCTTGACCATGTTCGACTATGGTTGAATTTGGTTGGCCATAAGTGACTTTGGTTGACTGTGGTTGACCATGTTTGACTATGGTTGACCATGTTTGACTATGGTTGACTTTGTTTAACTATTGTTGACTTTGGATGACTAATTGACTGTGATTGACTATAATTTCCCACTTTGTTTTGTTGTAATTGCCTAGTTGACCATGGTTAATCATAGTCAACCATGGTTGATAATAATAATAATATTATTATTATTATTATTATTACTTACCAACCATGGTTAACCATGGGAAACCATCGCTAACTATGGTTAATTTATTTATATTTTTGTTTATTTATTTATTTTATTAACTAATAATTTTTAATCGAATAATAAGTAATAATATTTATTATTTAATATTAATATTTAAATAAGTATTTATATCTAATAAATAAATTTTAATATTTTTATTAAAAATATTTAAATTTATTTAATAGATATAAATAAATAATTGTCATTTGAATAAATATACTAATATTAATTATTATAAAATTATAATTAATATTTAATAATATTAATTCACAATGTGGTTGATATTCGCACATTGGCGTATATCAACCATAACCACACATTTAAAAGTGGTTGATATATTAAAAATGTGGTTGTTGCTAGTATTATTGTTATTAATGTCATCATTATCATTATCATTGTTATTGTTGTTGTATAACATCAATAATGTTGATAATAGTGTTATAAATGTTATTATCAACACTAATAGAAATATTAATGTTAATGTTCAAGATTTTGTTAGATTGTCATAATTGTAAATGGATGTGTGAATGTAAATTTGAATTATTTTTACTATAATTTAAATTGATACATGATTTAAATCGACATGCACAAATTGTATAATGTTTATTTATATTTTAAAATCAATGATCTTGAATTATATATATATATATATATATATATATATATATATATATATGAGATTATTTTTCTAAATTATGTTAGGGTATTAAATATGAATTGAAAATTGAATTTTTTTAATATTGTTAAATTAAATAGTTTAAATACTTTAGTAGTGTATATATTCCATGTTTAAATGTGGCATTATACATTTTTTTTATAATTTAATTATTATATTAAATATTGCAATGTAAATTTGAATTACTTTTAATATTTATATTTTTTCTTATAATATTTTTATGAATCTTCTAATTAATATATATGAATGGATAACATTTTTTTTATGCCTTAAATAATGCTATAGATTGAAATATTTAACCATATTATTTAAAAATATGGTTGTGCTATAAATATAAATATATATATATATATATATAATATGGTAAATTTTAATTTTAACATCTTTCATTTTTTATGTCATAATAATGACATGTGCTTTTAACTTCATATTATTTATTTTTTAAAATTATAAATATCTTAAAACTAAAAGTTTACCGAATTTTAAATTTATTAAAAAAATTAAATTAATATTTATTTTTATTTTTATATATTCTTAATTTAATATTATTGTAATTAATATATATAATTTAATATCATGCATCAATTAATTATATATATATATATATATATATATTATATAAAAGAAATTGAATTTAAAAAAAATTAAAGAAAACATAAAATTAAAAAGTATAGTATGTTATAAAGATTTTTAAATCTTTTTATTTACAATCATTCATGGTAAAAACCAATTTCGAACATATATTTAAAGAAATTTATGTTTTTGAAGAAACTTATATTTATTGTTTTTGAGGAAGCATTAATAAATATGCATTCAAACATTTGAAAAGATAATAAAAAGTACGTTTTTTAAAACAATAAATATACCTTCAAACATTAAAAAAAACAATTTAACATGGAGTTAAATGTTCACAAAGCTCTTAAAACATCGCTCCACATCAAATCTACAATTCTCATTGTGAAAAGTAATTCATATTAAAACATTGCTCCACATCAAATCTACAAGTCTCATTGTTCACGAAGCTCTTAAAACATTGCTCCACATCAAGTCTACAAGTCTCATTGTGAAAAAGTAATTCATATTAAGACGATCATCAATAGGTAGAATATTTCAGTGTTCTTTTGTCTACTCAGTTACATTTGATTGTTAAGAGCTACTAAAATCACAAGGGCTTCCATCCTGGCTTGCAACAATAATATTGCTGGTTGGAATTCATGGATAGGTCGGATATGGGATCAAACCAATCATAAAACTTGAGTTGCATTGAGCCATAGAAAAGCTTGCTGAGCACAATGATGCCAATATGATCGTGGAGTGGAATCGGTGTAGATATAAAATTCTTAGTCGATTGATAAGAAGAAAAGAATCAACTATATCTAATCTTAGGCAGTAGTGAAGGCCCAAATCCATTTTCAGATATATCTAATTTATTTCGAGTAGTCTTAGTCAAGGGCCTAAATCCATGGATTTTACTCTGTCTGCAATGCAATTTTAATTTTAATGAATATTTAACTATTTGAACAGAAAAATAAAAATAAAAAAATTATAACAATCAAGTCTTGAGAGTTCAATACTTACGAAAATATTTTCTAAATATTCAATGTTAAAAACAAAATACTTTGTGTTACCATGAATGATGCCACTGAATTTTGCTGTGTTAGATTATGGTCTGGTTTTTTTGACTACCTAATTAAATATAATTGAATACACTATGTATAAAATCCCTGCTCGCAGATAAACCTCCCTGATAGCTGATCTCGTCTATTAGATCCACTTCTCATGGGCTCATGGCGCTTTGGCATGATGGTTATTAGGCTATTTGCTTCCTTCCTCCAACGAAGATGGGGTCCGACCCTGCAGGCTGCAATGCTATGGAAACTCCAGCTGCTTAGGAATATAGGGCACGGCCATGGTGAATATAGAGTGGGTTTTACGGACGACCATGGTGATTACCTGTCTCACAATAGATTCCTTAGTGAAATGGAGCATCGCATGAAGGGCGCTTCCCCTCACCCTCGGTGAAGTCGGTTGAAAAGCCTTGTTGATACATGGCATTCAAATTACAATTCATGCCTGAAACGCAGGAAAAGTCTCGACAGACACACCTAGTTGGTTTCATATTTTTAACTCAATCCAGGAAACATCAGATGCATATGAATCCAAGAGATAAATATGCTGCCGATCAAATAAACAATACATAATGCAAGCCGAATTACAAACCAGACATGAACATAATAGGAACTAGATTCAAAGTGCTAGAATCAACAATCGAGTATGGGACGCCATGATTCTGAGGCAGCTTGGGCATGCCGATAAAGCCATTGAGAGTAGAACTTCCAGTGTGACCAAAGGCATCCTTGAACTTCTTTCGGTGTGGTTTTTCGGGCGCGCTTTCACCTACTAAAGAAGTGAGTATTCCAGGCCTGAATGATCTGCTCACTCCCTGCAATAATTGAAGTCTTTGTTATACGACTCCCCGCTTCTATGCTCGGCTTCTAAAAACCATTAGAACTCAGTACTCTGTATGGCAAGCATTTTCTTTTCTTTTCGCAACAGATCTGGTATCTGGTATACATAACACATTTTCTTTTCGCAAAGCAAAATACTTTTCGCTTGCTCCGATTGCCCTTTCGCTTCCATCTTGAAACCCCCGCGTGGCAACAGATTTAGATTTAGAAAAAAAAAGGAATGCCGAGATTGATTAGCAATTAAAGTTTGGGTAATCTGTGAGCACACAGTAAATCTAAGCCATTAGATGTGTGCGCTAGACGAATCTTTTGGAGGTATATGCCAAAGCATTGAATCCCGGCCATCCATTCCTGATCAGAGATTAAAAGGCAACAATCGCCCTCCAATTCTCATTGTAGCGCCTATCGACTAAAAATTAAACAAAATATACCATTCACTCAACAAATAGCTAAACAAAATTGATCATAACACTGACCAAACAAAACTGATCATAAAAATGACCTTGAAAATGGCCGACATATTCTATTGTTTAGACTCAATAACTTTTATCTTACTAATAAAAGGTCAAAATATTCTATTGTTTAGACTCTTTAAATAACTTTTATGACTCTTTGAATAACTTTTAACTTACGCGCGGTTATAGGAAGCCATGACTCTTGGAGTAACTTTTATCTTTAGAGGTTAGAGGAAGCCATTGCCAGGCCATTGCAAGTGCATTTCCTACCGTACTGATGTTTTGGAAACCACGCTGAGTCCACGTATTCCTGTAAATCTACGGTGATGCAAAGTTGCAAATGCATCACCACATATTGAGATAAACAATAGTTTATTTGTATTTTTGTTGATTTTTTTTTTCATTTTTAAAGGTTTTTTAATTATAATTTTTATTACTTAAATTGTGATTTTGATTGATTGTATAAATAGTAGAAATATATTCAGTATCCTAAATTATTTTTAAACAGTATTTACAATGATTTTAATTGTAAAAATTGTATTGATGGTAAAAATGGATTTAGTATTTTCCATTATCTTTCAAGTAATCCAAATATGTATTTACAACAACCTAAAACTGCAATTTCAACATTTCAACCAAATTTTAATTAAAAAATTTATAAAAACTAATGCAAATCCGATAGTTTAGCTTACACAGTAGCTAAACACTCAGGGATTTTGGATGATAAAGCTAAAAATTAAAAATCCTGATGCGGATACCAATGTACACCTGTTGTACCGATTCTTTTCTGAATTATCACGAAAGTTAATGGACCAAGTTAAGCTAGGCAACAATGAGATATACAGTTTTATACATGAATCTTGGTAAACATTCTGTACCCAATAGCAGATAAATATATACTATTGTTCTTATATATAGTATACATTACAACATATATAGCATTTATTAATCTCCACATGTATGCATAGTCATGTCTCTTACTCTTTTTCATTTTTCTTTAATTTGATATGTCATGTCTATCATTATGACCAGCCACAATTGATGTTTTGTAAATTGAAAAGCTGTCTTTGGTCGTTTCAGATGCGGGAGTACGAATAACGACGCACATGTATCCTGTCTGAAGTGTTTTTCCCTGAGGAGTCAAGACTAGACTAGACCCTGCAGTGAAGGTGATGTGATTTCCGGGTGCGGTGGACTATGGAATCTACTGTATAGGAGTAGATGAAAGGATTCCATTGAAGAGGTGCCACGCTGCCAGACTCCAGCGGCCAATGCCAGGACACGTACGTACACTCTCTCCAACTGTTAAACATGTTTCACATGAACACCAGTCATCCTGCTTTCTTCTCCACCATATCAAATAATGGGAAGACGCTCTGTTCAATTAAAACAATTTATACAGTATTCCCAAAATGAACAATACCTGCATTTTTTTTAAGTGCCAATTGAGTTTTCTCAAGGCCGACTGGGTAGGATAAAGATTGAAACAAGGCATACGTGACAAAGGCACTTGTCCCTGCCTTGTATCACGCATAAAGCGTAGGAATAGTTACCTTAACTAACACACTTTATCATAGAATATAGGGTATAAGGTATGGTTAACAATTTGTACTTTGTGTGCATATGTCACTCCTTGATATGTCACATTTTCAAACCTCGACTAACCAATGCATATGTTCATAACTATGTATATGTGGATGGCGCTTAAGAAAAGACTAATTTATAAAGTTATAATTATATATATATATATTAGTATAGTCACTTATGTAATGTCTCCTCCCATTATATTAGCATGATAGACAGAACGTGATGCTAAAACTGGGCATTTAGCCCCATGAACTTTTAAATAAGCATTCACATAATATAAAAAGACATATGGAAATGTATAATTATAAGAAAGCACAAGATATTCATCAAATAAATAATTGCAAAGTTAACACAAGGGAAGACTTATCTTATAACAAAGTAGTCCCAAGCAATTGGCTATGCAACTGCAACGTTCCACCCAACCATAGGCCAGTTGTGATCATCAATATCTCAGCACACTGCCATCCTCGAGCTGGGCATGATCTCTACAAGGAATCAAGGAACAACAAACTCACACATAGCCCAAAGATACACCAAATCAGCCAAGCCAATCTACAGTTGGGTTTATCAGGCTATTAGGCAACGGAAGGATCATCCATAGAGATATGGGTACCCTCTGCAAGATCTATCTAGCTTGGCTCCCACAATACCTACACACCTGGCACATGGAAGTACTCCCTTCACTACTACACAGTCCCTCAGGCCATACCTTCCAATCCAATATTGTTCAAGGTGTGCATAGAAGAGTAGCCAACCCCCTTGATCTTCTCGAGAGGTTATCCCCCTCTCTAGGTTTATCAAGCCAATTCAGGTCCACTTCCACTCCTAATTTCTTGCTCACAGTTCAAACCAATGGAGGGATGCACCCAACAACAAAAATACAAGTGTTGAAAAATGTGGGCAACCAAAACGAATTGATAGATGGGAAATAAACCCTAAAAGAGCCATTCATTTTCAGAAAACGTTTATATGCATTCCAGGGGTGAAACGACCACTATAAACCCCAAAACATGACTCTCTTTCTCCCAACCACTGTGTAACACAAAAACAAGCTCCCAACTATGGAAAAATGCAGGAAATTTGTAAAAAACGTGATGGGGAAAGACAAGCTAGCTTAGACTGCGTGAGAGAGGAAAGACTATGGATTCAGAATCGCTTTGGGCACCATTTCGTGGGTGTTTTCTTGCCCGAGAAGAAAAAGTACGTTTTTCCAGGTTGATGGCTTGCCCATGCACGAAATTGGCTGCCATACCTCTTCATTCCCAAGGCATTAACTGCCTCAACCAATTTCTGGAAGAATTAAATGATTGAGTGCATAACCCAAAATGGGTAGTTGGTGGTTTATGGGTTTTCTCATTGACATATAGATTAACACCATTGGCTCAAGGGTTTGAATAATTTCCCTCCCTATTCCTTGTAGAATCATGCCCCCATCTCTTTATTGCATTGCATAGCCAGTTGTGGGTTTTTTCATTAAAATTCTTATTTACATGATGTCTTAATTTACATTGTGCCTATCTAGCACAAGAACCATAGGCATCTATTTTTTTTAATTGCCAATACATAAAACACTAAATCAATGGTGGGGCCTTGGCCTTGAGCTCCTCACCATGATTAAATAACAATATTTACATCGTTTACGATTTGATGCAAAGGGGGTCAGAATGGGGACATCACAACTTAACTTGTGGTGGGTGAACATTTATAAGTTTCCTTTTTCTAATTATGACTTGTTATCCAGGAATCAACTATTTATATTTTTTCATAATTTTTATTTGAAATTACTACTACTATAAATTCAATTTGGCTAATACATTTATTTCATTCTCATATAATCTGGAATAGTGAAGATCTACCTCTATCCTTACTAAAAATAGAGAAAATTACACTAATAAATCTTAAAATTGTGATGTTAAAATATGAAAAAGACTAGTAAAGTTGCCTTTTTAGTACTTCAATAGAGTCAATAGCATAAAGTGAACTGACAAAGTAAACTGCTTCTTCATCTCCTTTATAGTCAGTCGCCCTTGGTGTTGCTATTAAGCCAACTGATACTTCCATACATGTTTTGCTCAATAATTTTAATAAAAACAAGCCGATTCAGCATTCCAAAAAAGTTTTACTGACTCAAAAGAACACTGTCCATCTTCCTTAATGCCAAATGCACATATTGACGTTGCAATGGCCTCAATAATGAGTTATGGGATGTATACGACACACTTCTTCTGCAATTTGAGCTAAACTTAACTTTGCAAGGTAAAGGAGAATCTTTATAAGAAATAACATAGGCACTTAATTTTGGTGGGCATGGTTGGAATTTGAAGGGACTGGCATTTTACCTGTCAAATATGGTTAAAATTTTAAACATAATGTTAAAATGGTAAAATTGATTGTAAGTTTTAATAAGTTATTCATGTATTAGGTAAGAGTTATCCATGCATTAGAGTATCTAAGTGGGCCTAATGGTTAAGAACATGTGTTACCTCTGAGGAGGTCACAGGTTCAAAATTGGTGGGGGGTAGGGTTGCTCATTGGAAGGGTAGGGGATAAAGGGTCTCTAGACGTCTCAGTCCCCTACTAAGTCACAAGTTTCTGGTATATATGGCTGTTGGATATACCCTTGGGGGAGGTTGACAATTAATTTGATAACAAGATATAATTATACATTATGTTTTATAAAGTTACTACCAATAATAATATTTTTTGATATTTTTTATTTTGTTTTTTTCCGAAGTTTATTGGATAAAACCTCTAGATTTGACAAATTTTCTCATTCCGCGCTATTAACAAAAATTATAAAATAAATTTTTTTCACAAACATTATATTTAGCAAAAATATTTCTGACATATCACTATTTATTTTACTCAGAATATTGTACGCTGACATTGTGACAACGCACAATATTCTGAGTAAAATAAATAGTGAGCCTCGCTCTCGTGAAGATGGACGTGCATTTAGGGTTTAAAACGTCTTCCTCTTCACCAACGCAGTCTCCTCTTAGCATTAATTGTGATAGTCTATGTGTTGACATGAGCTGCACGCTTTCATTTCACAAGCCACTCCTCAGCTGTCATTTCAATAAAAAAATTAACCAAGCCGTGGATTATTACTTACCAAATTACAGGATTTGTCTTTTCAATGAAGGAGTTGGTATGCAGTTTTTGAGTTTTTGACAAATTGGATACAAGGAAACTAATGAAACGTGTTGTCTACATGCCATGTTATCTTATCTGCATGTCCTGCAGTTGTCACATTAGTTGCAAATATCTAGCTTTAAAGAAGCTTATTTTCATAATTAGTTTCAGAAAGATTTCAACGAGTTTTTGAGAGTCCGAGCAGAGGAGATGGTTGGGGAGGAAATATGATATGTGTTTGTTCTTATTGTGACGATATCCAAACTGGTTTGGTATGTACAACTTTGTGTAAATAGTTGCAGGCTACTAGAGATTACTACAGACTTGAGCAAGCCAAATACAAGGTCCTAGGCCAGTCGGGTTGGTTTCAGAGACAATATGTAACGTTGTACAAGAATAAAAAAAATGGTATCCTATGCTTCCAAGGGAACAGAGCGTTGGGGACGTGACCGGAGACTGTTGCAGCTTGCCTATCTGGAGGAGGAGGAGAAAATCTTGTCCAGTGGGTGTTCTACTCCACACCCAACATGAATATTAGTATGGACAGGCAGTTAGGTAATGATCTACAAAATCCTTTATTCACAATTGTTTGGCACCAGTGATCTGTTGATTCTTCATATTTTCTTCTATACAGGTTTGGTGTGAATGTTTTAAGTGGCAGGGGTTGCATGGTTACCATATCTCTTGAATGCCCATGTTTTGTAATGTTGTGCCGATGATGTGTTAATGTAACACGTAACATCAAAAAAATGCATGTTGAATGCTTTTCATCACTACCTCTGAGGCACAACACTTAATACCCTGTGTTTGATTAGGGATTCAGGAATGTATTTTCTCTTTGAATGATTTTGTTCTTTAGGTTTCATTTTTTGCCTTTTCTCTCTAGTAGAACGAGGGGATATTTGTAAGTGTTTCTTCTCTTTGTTAAATATTTGATTAGGGTGATCCAAAGCACGTGATGTAGGTTATAAGCTATCATATCTCCCCATTTGGATCAATACCAACGATATAAACAACTAAGATGGATTTAGAAAACCAACAAAAGCCAATACTTGATTCTAGATTTTTCTGGAATATCCAAAAATGCCATCTTAGGGTTATGGATCTAGTTCGAGAGAAGGGAATTTTCGGTGGTTAAATACAAAGCATGGAACATGGATAACTAATTCTTGAACATGGAACTTATTATTGAACATGGATAACTAATTATTTTACTCATCAATCGTATAATGATTTATATGAATGAATTCCAAGGGTTAATTAAAAGATGAATTTAATATGCATAAATCCAAACGTTTTGAAGGACTATTGGAAAACGCTGTGAGAGTTTTTCACAAGGTTTTAACATTAAATTTATAGAAACGAAATCAATTCTGTCAAGTTCACCCTTCGAGCCATCAATTATATCAACTTATACCATTCAAAAAGGTCGATTACGCAGCGCAAAATCCAGATCAATGATTGTAGTGCATAACAATCAAAAATATTCTACAACATGCTAACTTGAAAAACGTTAATGAAAAACTACACATGGCTATTGTTCTTTCTATTCTGTCTTCTCTAATTTTCACAAGGTTGTATGAATCTTCTTCCTAGTTGTGCTTTACTGGCTCTGTCCAATTCAAAAAACATGAGTTAGTTTTCTCCTCTATGCAATTCTAGCCAACTTTTTCTTCGCCATTTTTCCTCCTTGAATTGACAGAACATGATCCACCTAATATGGATAACATATGTCTAAGGATAATTATTCATCTCCAATATTAAATATAAAAATATCGATAAATATTATATGAATATGCAAAATGCTGCAAAGGCCTAAAGGTCAAGCTCATTGATATGAGAAAAGAACTCGATGATTTTTGATATGAGAAAAGCACTCAATGATTGGTTGGAATACATAAACCCCACTACCAATTCATCATCTCCCACTCTACGAAGATGGAGACATGCTAATGTATGTCTAGATTCAAGGGGGACTTAAACTATTTGTTTTGGTCATCATTATATACATCTAAGTAACATAATATATATTGCTTCGATGTTCCCTTCCTGAATTTATTTTCTCTTTCCCTCACACAGGGTGGCGTAAGTGTTAGTTGGTCCTTGTGCTTTTACAAGGAAAGCACATACAACTACTACAATACAATTGATGTATGAGCTTCATGGGAGAGGATTTGGTCAAATAAGTCACTTTATAAGCAAACAACTACTAAAGTCAAATGAGTTTCATAAGAGAGGATTTGGTCAAATAAGCAATACGAGAAGATAATAAACATGTGAGTCCACTGAAATGGATGTATTTTTCGGCATGAGGTGTAACGCCTAGAAATCAAGATGTCCATATTCTCATTGTCCAATTTGTATTCTCATCGTCCAATTTTTCATATCTCCCTTCAAGCTTTCACGACCAGACCAAATAAATAATAATTTATGTATTCCAAACATCTTATTTATAATATAATCGACCAAACCAAATAAATAATAATTTATGTATTCCAAACATCATAGCTCAATTTAAATTTAAACACATTTACTTCTAATCCATGTAATAATAACCACTAACGTAGCTAAATTATTGTTAAGTATGGTTACTTTATTAATGGAGTTAGTGTTTGAAATAATCATTTTAAAAAATATCGTTTTCATTAATTCGATTAATGGAGTTAGTATTTGACTCAGAATTCGAGCTCTACTTCTAGTCTTTTCTTGAATTGAAATCTATTTTCATTGAAGCATTACCTAGCACTGGTTGTGCAACCTATTTACCTTCTCATCAGTTATATTCATGGCCTCATTGCAATTAAAAATAATAACTTTCTTAAGCTAGGTGGAATTCTTTGCATTGTTGTCATTCAGGGTTTGATCTAGGGAGCCCTTTGGCCTCAGGCCTAGGTAGTCCCTCTCGCAAGCTCAAGTGCCATTGCACGAGTAAAGTGATTTTATTAGATTATGCACAAATAAATATAAATAGCTCCAGTTTTGTGTGATGTTGTGAATGCGATTTGTAATTTGCTTTTTTTCTTAATATCGAGACATGTTTTTCATGTGATGACTTCTGAAGTAGGGGCAGTGCTAGCACCCATTTATTCTTTTAATTTTAATTTGCTGGTAAGCTTTTGATTCTTCTCTCATTTTGGTACCTTCAGAGCCATGGTCAATAACTTAATTATAAGAGCTTTTGAATTTCAGGGTTTATTGTTTGTTGCTTTTTAATGGAAATGATGTGGTTAAGGGATTTTAAGATAGTAAGATATAGAGCTTAGATCATCTTTTTATATTCTTTTGAACAATCCTTAAACTATGATTTGGATCTAAGATTTGTGTTTTCATTATCTAGGGCTTTGAATGGATGTCACTCCAGTCTCTTTGTTCTCACGGCTGGATGTTGTGAAATGTATTTTTTTTAATTGGAAGAAGAACATTTAGTCTTCCAATGTTGCTCGTGCCTCTTGAACATACTTCATGTCTTCTAGTTTGCTTTTCCACATTTTTGTCTTAAGCTTTGAAGTGTTTGTTGATGTCATATGAATGTCAAAGGTGCAGGTTGCATCTATTTCAACAAATGCTAATGGCTGCAAGCTTGAGCTCCAAGGGTAGCATAACACTATGCTAAACTACGAGCTATTCTTTCTTTCTTTCTATTATTTTCAGTTGTTTTCATGGAATATCTTCAACCCTTTTTAAAGGCCAATTTACAATGTCGTGTCCTAGCATTTATGGCATTCTTGCAAAAGTCTGCTTCATCTCATGCTTTAAGAAAAAAACAAAATTATTTTAAAATTAGTACATCTATTTAGTAATTGTAATTTAATTTGGTTCAATTTAAGAAAAAAACAAAATTATTTTAAAACATCTATTTAGTAATTTAATTTGGTTGGTGCAATTTAGGAAGAGGACTTTTATTTATCCATTTAAAATTGTAAAATATAAACACTTATCCACATAATAATAATAATAAAAAAAACCTCTTCTAATAAAGCCAATCTTTAAAATCAAACATAGTATTGTTCTGCATTATCTAGTTTTGTTCTACATTATCGAATCGAGAACAACGCACTCAAGCCATTACTTTTGCTTTCTTTGCATTATGATAGACATGTGGGTTTACCTTTTTTGACCAAGTTCAAGATCGACATAGCTCCCATTGTGTACTATCTAGTAGTGCAAGTTCGAGAGCATGTACCAGTTTACATACGGTTGAATCAACATAGGTGGTTGACCAATATTAATAGTTGCTATGTCGGGTAAACAACCATCGGTGTTGATTTCACCCGGCCAACAACAACGCCACTACTATGCTATATAGTTTTGGAAGACTCGGAATAACACTGAACAAATAAAAATTATGTTGACCAGTTAAGGAACCAGTCTGGTGGCTCTACAATGTATGCCAAGCAACAAGATCAGCAATGGCAGTGGGGAGATCAGAAGGCCAAGAAAAAGAATTTTCTTTGACAAATCGGATTCAGCCTCTCTTGGATCGATTTCCAAATATCACTATGCGAAAGCTCATCCTTTAGATCTTGTTCTAGATTAAGGAGGTCCCAAAGACCATCGGTAGCCAATTTCCAGAATTAGCCTGGATTTCCTTGGAATTCAATATTGAAACCCTAATCTACATCTGACATCCTCTTAGAGGTGGCTTCAGCTACTGTCTTGCACTGATCGCATGTCAAGGAGGGGGTTTGTGGGTCAAAAACCCTAATACACATGGATCCCTACAAAATATCGGGCCTGAGAGCTCCATCACAACTGTAGATCTTCTCATATGATCCCATTAGAGCCTAAGTTGTTATCCACATTACTTTTGTTATACATTAGTAGACATACAATGCTAGTGCTTATATTTTTCAAATGCTTTCAAAAAATTAAGAGTATTTTAAATATATGTTTATATATATATATATATATATATATATATATATAAACGTATAGGTTTATATTAATTCTTTTTAGTATATTTTAATTTTTCAAATTAATAATTAAAGAATAAACAAAGAATAATAATTAAGTATTTAACATATCAAAATTTATATTGAAATATATCTATTTTAAAATTTAATATCAACATTATTTTGGAGTATTCAAAAAATTAATATTAATAATATTACTATGTTTGTGATATTAAATAAGAATATTATCTAGTATTCAATTTGAATTATATTGGAAATAAAATAAGAATATCAAAATTGTAATTAATTTATTGAATTTTTTAATTCAAAATTAGTTTCTTAAACATTTTTTTTTATTTTTTATTTTCTTCTAAGTTATGGTAAACAAGTATGTTGGTATACTTCCATCTTATTTAAGTATAAATGTGAGAACTTGAAACTAAGCATATTCGAATCAATTAATCATATTAGAAAATAGCAATATTAAACCTACTTAAATAATAGTAATATTAAGAATTTACTTTATCAAGAAATTTCTAATTAGTAGAAATTGCAAATCATTATAATTTTTTAGCTATGCATCATTCCTTGCAACTAGGTTCTATTTTCTCAATAATTGTTTTCATTATTAATACAATAAGCTTTTATTTTGTGTGGTAGTCTTGTTACCATTTTATTTTATTTTTATTTTTTAGAAGGCATTTACTAGGCAACTTTGTTGTTCATTCTACTTATTAGTCCCTAGAGTAGGCATTAACTGGAAACCATACATTAATTAAATTTTTAAAACTTAGACTTAAGTAAAGTTGGTTAGTTCTTTTATGATTATTTTTATTTTATTCAATATATTTTTATTTTTATTTTTATAATAATAATAATTTGAACTATTAGATTGAATTGATGTGACATGTTTTGTGATTAAATTTTGGGATAAATAATAAATTTTTGAATTGAAAAATTAGAACAGATAATATAATGGTTTAACATTACGGGTGGTTTAATATTCTTTTCCTTAACACTATTACAGTGTTTGGATTTTTTTTGTCATTGCGAAGAAAAAGAAAAAAATGCTACAAAACCAACAAAACAAATTTGCATTTTCTAGCTACACTTTGCATATATGAGAACACCAAACTTACACTGTTATTATATCCTGTTGCAAGATGAACATTACTCACTGCAACATTCTAGTCTTCAGCATTCAAGTTAAATTACTATCGTAGAGATTTCAACTTTTCGTACGTTGTTCAGAGACACTTGCAACTATAATGTTGGTATCTTTTGAGGTTGATATTTAACTGCAAGCCGCATGTGTACATCAAAAAAATTGTGCTACAACAATCATTCAGAAAGCTTAAGGTCACATTATTACACTACAATTTCTACAAATTTGCCATTGGGAATCAATAAGTGAATGTCTCCTTACGTTAAACATTGATTCATCTATTATTTGGGTTTGGTTTTTGAAAAAGTATAGTACCTTAAACATGTTATTTTCTTGTTTATTTTGCAACAATCACTCTCTTTTGGTCATTGCATCACATTAATCGCATTTAGCCTTCAGAATAAGAGCAACATCAAAAAGTTGTGCAATTAATCGCATTCAACCTTCAGAATAAGAGCAACATCAAAAAGTTGTGCAATTTTCTATGTACCAACTAAAATTGTTATTGGTGCATAATTTGTTAATGCACTTTTTGAGAATTTATCAACATCAAAGGGAATGTATTTCTATTCATTACCCATTTAGTGCATATTCTTAGAATTTTCTATTTTGTGGCTTCTCAAATGAATATTTTGTTTCTTTCAGGTTCAATAACATTGTTTGCATTGCTTTGTTGTTTTTTTTCATAAACAACAACTGCGAATATTTTTTATTTATTTATACAATAAATCTTCTAGGGTAAGGAGCTATTGCTTTGTTGTTTTTTAATAAACAACAATTCATAATATTTAGTATTTATTTCTATATTAAATCTTTTAAGGAAGGGAGCAATTGCTTTGTTTTTTTACAATAAATCATTCCGGAAGGCAGTTATTGCATGGCTTTCTTTGTTGTTTTTTAATAAACATCAATTCATAATATCCAGTATTTATTTATGCATTAAATCATATAGGTCAGGGACTAAGTTGCACACAGCTTTTGTTTCAAGCATGATTCATTTCTTGACAATGTTCATTAGAATTAAGAACATACAATAACAACAACACATTAACACATTAATTAGAACTGTTTTGTTAAAGACTACTTTTTGTTAGATAAAGTGAGGTGGTGTTTATATCCATGTCTTTGAAATTAGAAAGCATGCACAATTTGGCAAAACTATTTTAGCACCTTTATTGAATGCAAAAGACAAGATATCAAATAGAAAAATGTCTATGTCTGAGGTCAAATATTTCATGTACATATTATATATAATCATGATGGAAATGGAGTATCGTGTTCCAACTAAATCATATATTCATCATACATAACTAGATCCATTTGTGGATGATGATAGAAATTACAAATCAAAACTAATTACCAAATTTATTTTTTACTTTTGAATGATCCTTACAAAAAACATATTGTAAAACAAATACAAAACCCAACAAATTTAGGTTACAGATAAAATCGACGAACTTTGGAGTACAAATAAAAAATTCTAATGGTCACGAACTTCTCAATACAAATACAAGAATAAACAAGAATGCTTTGAACAACTCGATAGGAAGATAGTGCCAAAATAATTACCATTCCACTGTAGCCTCACCATTATAATCAATATGCATTCATTTATATTACAAACGTCCCAAACATCAACAATAAGAGACAAAAAATATGAACATACACACTCTCATGAATTCCCTCAGATCCAATAATAATTGCGGAGCAAGATCCTAATAAAATCACATTTTAAACAACTGGGTCAAATTTAGTTTGACTATATAAAAACAATGTGGTGTCTCTCCATCAAGAGTAGTAGCCACTAACAACATATAAGTGTCATTCAATGGATTAAACACAAGGAGTAATAACATGAATCATATATTTTGAGCTATATAATGCTTTCATGAAACCAATGCTCCTATGATATATTAAAACCCTAACATCACTGAATGATCCTTAAGAATCATGAGCGACCTATAAATCAACATGACTTAAAAAGCACCCATGATAAAAGGAAAATTTATAGTATAGATAAAAAGCATACCACATTAATTATTGGATTAAAAACATTATGTGAGTATGTATTCTCATATAAATTGCATGAGTGGTGTTCCCCTTCAATACCTTAGCTTTCGACAATGGAGATGTTGCATGAAGATTAAAATGTCGAGAAAACTAAGAATGGTAGAGCTCATTCTTAATTAGTAAATGAGAGAACTTTGCTAATTTTGTTCCTATTTGACCTTTCATGTCCCAATTTAGCCATTAAAACCTTCATGGACCTAATTAGGAATAGTGAGATTATGTGTCTGAGAGAGAGAGAGAGAGGCGGGAGGTGTTAGGGGGTTGAGGGAGCGAGAGAGGGATGGGGTTTAGGTTTAGGTTGAGTATTAGAGGGAGAGAGTGAGAATGGTATAGTGATGGTAAGGGATGGATGGATAGGGAAAGAGAGTTATTGAGGGATAGAGAGAGGAAAAGAGAGAGGGATAGGGGGAGAGAGAGTTGGAGAGGGAGAGAAAGAGAGAGGGATAAGGATGTAGGGAGGGAGGGATGGAAATGTAGGGGAAAATGTCTTATAAAATGTGGGTGTGTTTTGTAACTACAAAATGTGTGTGCATTTTGTAACTGTAAAATGTGCGCGCGTTTTGAAACGTAAAAATGTGTGTGTTTTGTAACTACAAAATTTAAATGCGCCTTTTTGTTTGCCAATATTGTGTCTCAACTAATCTATGAGGATCGAGCGCCTCAACCAATTGGTTGACCAAGGGTTATTATTATTAATAATACTAATTATTAATTAATATGGATTGATAATTATTATTATATAATAATTAAAACTTAACATTCATTCTGCTCATGTCGACCCTCAACTAGAAAGCACTATTAATAATTAATAATATGGCTTATATACGACGATTGACATATATCAACCATATTTAAATGTGTGGCCATGGTTGATATACATCGATCGATGTATATGAGCCATATTATTAATTATTAATATGGCTTGCTAGTTAGGTAAATCTGAATCATTCATTAGTGAACGCAACGAAGAATATTCGGAGTTTAATCAATCTGATCTATTGGTAATTTAAAAAATAAGAATTCTGCCACCCTCCCTTTGTTGTGTTGAAATAAGATGCATATCGATGTAATTAGAAAAAGTTAGATAGGATCTAAACTTGCGAAAACAAAAGTTCTATGCTTAGTTCATCTCCTAGCTAAATGTTTATAATATCTCTCAATGATGAATTTCCCATCCTTACAAAAATCAAGCTTGGTGATCATTATCTAGTTCCTGCTCAAGGAAAACGAATTATTCTTGTTCTTACTAAGAAGAATGAGAAGAAGTTTATACATGATGTAAACTATGTTCCTAATTTGAAAGTGAGTCTGATCAGTATGGGTCAACTGATTGAAAACAAGTATGATGTCATATTCATTGATACCTATTGTGTTGTCTATGATAAACAACCCAATAGAAGACTCTTAGCTAAAGTAGAAATGACCAAAAACATAATATTTCCTCATAGTCTGAAAAGTGTTGTAACGTCCCCTTCCATCAATCCGATGCAAGGAAGGAAACGTTAACCAAACTACCGGGATTATTGGAAAAACTCAGAGCCATTCAATTTCTTTAGAAATGCATGGTTAAATAAAACTTGTGCATACCTATTCATACTCAACAAGCACAGTGGAATAACCATAATAACATACAAGCAGAAGGAGATGCATCAGCGTATTTCCTTCAGGCAGAATAGTGAAACAATCACACAATAATCAACCCCATTCTGATGCTATGCACAGATTTCATATCATTCATATCAATTCCATTAACATGAACAATTATCATTTTGAATTAACACAGTGCAAGAAACAAAATGCATATAACCTAAATCATTGAGATTTGCACACCCACAAATAGCAATGCATAGCATATATATCAAAGCAGAATATAAATTCAACATTTAGAGATTCAATCTCGTTCCAATGCCATGCATAGATCCCATATTAGGATAATCATTTCATTTCATCAAACATGGACAATTAACATATTGCAGAACACAAAATGCATATAATTAAATCACAGAGAACACTTATCTTGAAGATGAGGTAGTCCAAACAACTGGTTATGTGAGAGCAACGTTCCACCCAACCATAGACCTCTGTCCAGCTTGTATTATTTAAGCTGAGAGATCACCCCCGAGCTAGGCTATGCATCCACTAAGGAGGAACTAGACAGGCTCACTCACAGCCATGGGTTCACTCAAATGGTCATGCTAAGCCAACACCCACTTGGGTTTATCAAGCAAACAAGAAGATAAAGGAGGGTAATGCTAAGCCAGTGATCTCAACAACAGAGGTACAGGCATCCCAAATGAACTCAATAGTCAGGCACCCACATTACCTACCACATCCAACACAAGGAAGGTCCCCTTCTCTGCTACACAGTCCCTTAGGAAACTCTTCCATCTAGTGCTCTTCAGGATGGGCATAAAAAGGTCTAGCTGCTAGCTTCCTGAGATTTCAGCCTTCACTGGGTTTATCAAGCAAACCCAACCTCTGCTCAATCATTCACACTTGGATTTCTCAGAATTCTGTCACAAAATAACTCAAATCCGTCAATGGTTTTCTAGGCTGCAAAAACAGGGTTTTCCTATGGATTTCGAGGTAGCTAATGCTCCCAAATTCACCCCAATGTTCATACCTATGGATCCTCCATTGGATTTCACTATCAAATACCAAATCCGGGCATTTTTGGCTCTTTAAAATGTGGGTTCTTGCAAGGTTGCGATTTCTGGTTTTTCTCACTGCTGGGAATTCGTTTTTGGATGGAAAATGATACCGGTCCCTTCCATAATGGAATGGGGAGGAGGAAGAAGCAATCCCCATGAGGTAGAGTGACTTGTGGTACAAGAAAATAGAGTCCATACTCTACCATACGAATTTCTGGGCTACCCATGCTCCATTAAAGCCATGGACTGTTTTCTTCAACCACTTACTTACAACAAAATTAAATGTCAGCAAGGAAAGTCAAATAGGTTCTCAAGGTGACATATGGCAGCTTATGGTTCAATCCCATATCCCCCTCACCACTCCCTAATGGATACACATGGCCCCTTCTCATTCGTTGCCTCCATAGCCAGTTTTGGTATTTTATTGCTTGATGTTTGCTTACATCATTTTTACAATGTTCCATGGCTAAATAGCACATGGGTAACATAATGTCCAATGCTTTGCCATTTTAAATAAAATACGAACATACACTAGCAGGGCCTTGACCTTGAGCTCCACGCTAGGTATACATACATCACATGTATACAATATTTATATTGAAAACTAATATATCCTAAGGGTCAAAATGGGGTATTACAAGTGCTATACTACCATAGTCATATGCACATACTATTTTCAGTCTAGATGAAACCTAGTTGTGACACTGTAGGTGTGCTCATCAACCCTTCCAGGGTGTCAGTCTTATAAAAAACAGTCCATAGTCAAGGGTTACCAGCCATGAATGAACAGTACAGTTCTTGTGAAGGTGGTATCTTAGGGAAACATAAAAGGGACAATTTCCCCACATCCACATCTCGAGTCAAAGAACACCTTGAGTTATTTCACGCATATCTATGTGGACCCATGAAAACCCAAGCCATAGGAGGCAGTCTTTATTTTCTGACCTTTATTGATGATTATAGCAAGAAATTCTGGATCTACTTTCGCAGACATAAATCAGATGCCTTCTCTCCAAGTTTAAAGAATTCAAGGCATTGAATGAAAAGTAGTCTGGTAAATCCATCAAAGTGCCCAGGTCAGATGGTGGAGGTGAATATGATTCACATAATTTTACAGAGCTCTGCAACTAACATGGCATCCAGCATTAGTTCACTACTAGATAAAGTCCACTGCAGAATGGAGTTGTTGAACAAAAGAACTGGACCATCATGAACATGGGCTGAAGTATGGTCTCATATAAAAGTTGTCAGATAATTATTGGGATAAAGTTGTTGCATGTTCAATTTACTTAATGAAAACATCTCCCACAGTGAGTGTAAAAGACAAGATTCCTAAAGAATCCTGGAGAGGCACTAAGATTAGTGTCTCACATATCAGAGTTTTTGGATGTGTAGCATTTTCACATGTTCTTGATGAATTGAGAAAAAAGTTGGACAAAAAGAGTGAGAAATGTGTCTTCATTGGTTATAGTGAACATCACAAGGCTTACAAGCTGTATAATCCTGTCACCAAAAAGGTTGTGGTGAGTAGATATGTTAGGTTTCTTGAAGACAAATGTTGGATTCATCCTCAAAATAATTCAATATATATTTAACTGAAAGAAAGTCCAATTCCACCAAATCTACCACTCGGAATGCCAATATTGGAGGTACAATAGTAGCAACAAAAAGCAACACTAGTAGACAGTCCACCACAAAACCAGAAAACCAAAAGTTTAAGGGAGATATATGAGAAGACTCTTGCTATTGATGAGAAACTATAGTATGCTCTATTTTCCTCTCATCCTTGACATATTTTGATGAAGTAGTAAAGGATGCATAGTGGGTACAAGCAATGAATGAAGAGATTGATTCTGTAGAAAGAAATCGGACTTGCGATCTTATTGATATTCCACAAGAAAAAATCAGTATAGGAGTCAAATGGGTCTATAAGACCAAAATGAATGAAAAGGTAGAGATAGAGAAGCACAAACCCAAGTTGGTTGTAAAAGGATTTGCTCAACAATATGGTGTGGTGTATGATGAAACCTTTTCTCCAGTAGAAAGGATGGACACCACTAGAGCTGTACTTGCAATAGCATCTCAAAATCAATGGCATGTTTATCAATGGATGTGAAATATTCCTTTCTCAATGGCACACTTGAAGAAGAAGTCTATCTAAACCAACCACCTGGATATGCAATCAAGGGTCAAGAACACAAACTGTGCAAGCTGAAAAAGGCTTTGTATGGTCTAAAACAAGCTTCCAGTAGCAGAATTGATTTTTACCTCATCAAAAATTGGTTCAAAAGGAGCAGTAATGAGCCCACTCTGTATATCAAAACATATTAGCAAGGTAACATTCTGATTGTATTTCTTTATATTGATGAAATGATATACACTAGAAATCTAATGTTGGAAGAATTTAAGACAACCATGAAAAGGAGTTTGGGATGACTGACCTTGGCCTTATGAAGTACTTCCATGGTCTGGAATTTAACCAAAGTGAACATTTGATCTTCATTTGTCAGCATAAGTATGCTACATACATTCTGTAAAGATTCAGAATGGATAAATTCAAACCACTAGAAACCCCCATTTCTATAGGCACCGAGTTAAGAAAGAATGACGATGGACCAGCATTGAACTCTACAATTTACAAAATATTGATAGGTAGTTTAATGTACTTGACTTGAAATAGACCTGATTTGATGTATGTTGTCAACTTGATCTCTATTTTTATGCAGTCTCCTAAAGACTTCGTAATGTCCCTAAAAAATAGTAAAAATTTAAATTTTTTTGCTAATGTAATAAAAGCTATTTTAAGGATGATGGTTCATAAATTATCTTCAGCATTGATAAGATATGCATCAGTACTTGTTTGCGGTATCTTAAAAGTCTAAGTTTTCCTAAATAACATAAGCTCACTTAGTTGTAAGTCTCTTGGCTTTGTGCAAGCGATATGCAGTATAAGTAAGGTAATTCTATTGCTGGTATGCCAATACTAGAGTGTTCAATAAAAGAAACTTCTTGCTTATTGTTTTAAAGATCCATGTGCATATTATAAAAGTCTCATTGTTACCTCAAGTGATACGGAACTCGTGTTGATGAAATTTAAGGCCCATGATGAGGCACTGATGGTTTGTAACAAAGGGAAGGAGTACCCCCGGCAAAGCTGTCGAGAGGTAAGGGTAGCCTTGGAAGGTTCTAGTATTACTTAGCAAATTGCTAATGTATTTATTCCTTGTTTAAATGCAGGGACTACTATGGGGAGAATCTTCCTTTGTCAGTTCTACCACCATGTATGAGCATGTTATGTGCTTGAAGTGTAAAGCACCAAAAATGTGAATGGCCTAAGTGTATATGGCTAAGGGTAATAACTATGATGTAATTCCATATTACGATGGTGTAATACTATGGAAAACCTACTTGCAAACTCCCGATTTCGTTGATATATTTCTATGACCTTATATTATGGCACTTGGGTGGTCATTCGAATCGCATTAATGGTGAGTAGGTGGATAATAGATGTCCCCCACGATACATGCATAGTGACACTAGCTGGTATGGAGGGTTTCGATGTGTGGGGTTTGGCACTAGTGAATGTTACTCTGCATTTTCATTTGGCTTGGTTCCATTTGGCATTGCATTTTTGGGTGAGTGTTTTCATGCCACCTGGTATCTCTTGAAATGATGGCAACACGATACCAATGCTCAGGTGATGTTTCTCTCCTGATCGTCATTCCTCTTTCTCTACTTCAGTATTTAGTCACTAGTTGTCTATGCTTCTCAAGGTTTAACCAGAGTATGTTTATGGAATGACAGGTGAAGGGTGGCGAGCACTTCTGCGTGGTTTGTTGCAGGTAGTTAGGATATTCGACTTCATGGGTAAGTCCAGTCTTTTGTCAACATTTCTCTTTCCTCTCGTAGCCATGGCAGGGGTACTGTATGCTGTTTTTGGGAGACTTCGTGGAGTCCCTTGGCTCACTAGTGTGTTTGAAGTCTGAAGGTCGCTATTTTGATGGACCATGTGTTTAAATGTATCTACTATCTTAATGGGGACATGATGTCATGGCTTAGGCCATTGGGTTCTATGGGAGCTCTAAACTTATTTAAGGGAATGTTAAACTTCTATTGTATGGATTTGGGGTTTTGAACAATCATACCACGGCTTGCGTTTTCTATTTGGATTCTAAATATGTATTTAACATGATGTAAAGTACTGTATAATTTTTGCGTTTTGTTTCATGGTTGCTCTACCCTGTGGGTTCTCGATTTGATGTGTCCATGTTTAAAATGAGAAAGGATGAGACACTCTTTCTGTTGAAAAAGAAATGATTTATGTGCCTAAAATATTCGTAATGTTTTTGCTTGCTAACCGTAAATGTTTGATAGAAGAAATCGTAACCCTGAATATGTTTTATAAGCCTACAAAGTTTTAAGATTTGGTTCTTACTGTTGCGTTTCTGGTGTTTGCAATAGATAGAAACAAAAAGTGTTTTAATTGAAGGAAATGGTAGAGGGATTCGATCCCAAATCTTGCGTTTGTATATAACACTCATTTGTATGTTATTGCATACTGTTTGGTTGAAAAGTAACTATGTAAAACCTCCTGCATTTTAGTTGAAGTTGTAACCATGTATACTGTTCGTTTTGTTTGTTGGAAAGGGAATAGGGTCTGCACATTGATGCTATGCAATTAGGTGATTTGTAAGATAGTAGGGTTATCATTGATGGGAGTCGAACTCCGGTCCTATGTTTCCTTGTATTAAAAGAATTGTCTCAAATTCTAGGTGATTACTATGATCTTTTCTATGGGATTCGAACCTTGAGAAGTTAGCAAAGCCCATCAGGGTTTGGGGTTTAAATGATTGTAAAAGTAAGATGTAATATATAATATCTTCGTCATTGATTTGCAATCTTTACTTCTCTGAAATGTATGATGTGTTTTCTTTGTAATGAGTTGACTGTTGGTTGCAATCGTGACTATGGGTTGAGGGGTTTCTTTGATATCCTTTACAAAGGTTGAAACTTCTGTACAATACAATTCTCATTACTGTAATGTTTTTGTTAGGCCTTGGGAAAAATAATATGACATTTCAATTTCTGGCTAAAAGAAAATATTTCTAACAATGATTGTGTTTGTTTTCCTAAATCTAGATTAAAAGAGTAACAGAACTGAAAGCATAAAAATAAGGCTGATAGCAATGTACATGAGTAACGCTGCCAGAAAGAAAAGAACTACGATATTTAAAACGATAGAGGAAAAGACTCTAGGTTTAAGAAAAGCATGGATTCCTAGCACAGGCTAGCTTGGCTAGACCTACTAGACATTCTGCTAGTTCTCTATAACAAGTTTTTGCAGTAATAAAATTCTGAGTATAAAGTTTTATTCCTATAAAAATAACAACCGAAGATCCTATGCCCAAAAGCCCTTGATCGATAGGGGAAGTGAATGCTAGAAATGTGAAGGGAAAACACAACACTATAATATTAATAAGCCTAAATTAATTACCTAACTGTGCATATAACTTGAACTGGTGAGTTAATAATTCATACCTGGTTGTCTTGAAATTCAACCTGCTCTTATAGAGGCCTGCACACTCAAATAATAATTAGTGTAGAAATCTTCTGAGCTTAGCTGACATGTTAGAGTGATTCCTTAACTGGATAACTTTGGGGCTACCATGTTTCTCCGAACCATGACCCTTAGATAGTTCCTGGTTCTAACTGGATCCCCCCGAGCTAGTTCCAACATGCAATGAGAGATAGAGGTCCTAGGTTCACTACTGGTTTAGATCTGAAATTTTTAGATAAGACTGCTTCAGTTTCTTCGAGCAAAAAACTTCCCTCTGATTACCATAAGAGAATGATAATGAAAAAGATAGATGATTCCCAACCTTGGGATCTTCTCTCTTTATGTAGGGGAGTCTTGAATTATGACTATTGAATATTTAGTTTCTTTAAATTAAGATAATTAATATTTTAAGAGATATTATTTACTCAAATATCTAGTCCTCTTGAACTAGGACTCTTCCTTTGTTTTAACTATGACTGATTTTAATTTAATCTTTTCATAATAATAATAACACTAATTATAATAATAATATTTCTAACCTAGGTATTAATACATTTTTAATACTATTTACAAATGTGGCTGCCCACTAAATATTAATACTTTATTAATACTATTAAATAATGTGGCAGCCCACTATGCATAAACTATATGCAATAAATGTCTTTTATAAATAAATAACCACATCTTTATTTATTAAAATTCTTAATAATAATATTTAATCTTGTATCTTCGCATGATACTTTGTTTAACAATTTAAGGGTAAGGTCCACATCTTTGGACGGTCTTTCGGTAAGCTCGGATAGGCACCTCTAGTCTCTCTCTTGCATGATGGATTCCCTGGTTTAACATGGTAGTTTGTCATGTCCCAAATTTGGAATTGGGCCACAATGGCCTAATCACATTAGCCCTATTCATTAGAGTTTGTCAAATTGATGCTAAAGGTCAAATAATTGCCAAGGAGGAAAATTACTAGTTTCCTAGGTTTGGGGTGGAAGCTTTGGGATTTGGAATAATGGGGATAATAAATGATGTTTGAACATTAGAATGGAATAAATATTTAATAAAGGAGCTAAATAAATATATACAAGTGGAAATCAAAGTGGCATTTCATGATGAAGACACATGGAGGAAGTGGGACCCACATATGGCTAGATTTTCCCACTACATTTGGCATCATCCTCTCACCAATTCGAATTCAAGGTGAATGATAACATACTTGGGGGATTCCAAAAGGTATTATTCATTGCATGACTCATACAAGGTTGAAATATAGAGGAGAGTAACTCCCATGGAAGAGGAAGAGGCAATTTGGAGCTAGTGAGACACTTGGGCTAGATTCCCTAGCTCTATGACAACAATGATGAAGATGCTATGACACCTATGACACAAATCAGACCTGAAGGATGACATATGACATATATGACATGTCAGGGCTAAAAATAGACTCCAAGAGGGCGCTCAAGGGTGTTAGGGCAGCTAATATGCTTCCACATGTGATTTGGTGGAAGTGGGAGACTAGGAATTGTTGTACAAGTGGTGTTCTTTGGAATCTCTTCCCAACTTGAGTTGGCATGAGTCTCTTGGAAGGAATTCGACCCATGGAGGACATTAGAAGTTTATAAATGTCAATAAAAAAGAATGAAACCAGCTTTTGATCATTTGTAGAATTTGCAATTGCATTTGTGAAGAGGGAGAGCTAGTGGATGACTAGTTTCTTGCCTTGGCCAATTTCGAGGGTGAAAGATTCCCATCCAAGTTGGTAATTGGAAAGGCCATCCAGACCTTTCATTTGTAGCTTTAATGGAGTCTTTATTTGCAGGTGTAGGCTACAGGGCAGCTCATGGTTTCTTCTATTGCAGCTCACTCCTTCAACCATTTCCAGTTTTGATGGCATATTCTTGATCCTTGAGGGAGGGCATTTTTGGTGAGCTATTGTACTCTTTGGGGAAGCTTTTAATGCCCCATTTCTTTTGTAATATGAATTAAATACTCTGTTCTTCATCTCCAAAAAGTTTCAGGTCGAAATTCCAAGTAGAAATGTATAAATATCATTTTTAATGGAAGAACAATGCCATTTCCCCACTACCTTGTTGTGAGCCAATGTATTGATGATGATTTCGAATTAATGAATGATTCTCTGATATATTTGTGATAAATATACTGCCATGGATGTCTTCTACAAGTTTCATGTACTGTACTTGAGCATTTGAAGCATTTTTACTCAGTTTAGTGGTATTGGGAGGTGAAATAGTACCATTTCCCCAAGGGTCGAATTGGGGATTTTTGCAGTTGAATGGGAGAGGGAGAGAACAATTGTAATAAACCATTAATGGTGCATATGAGACCTTAATAACATAATTAACACATTACATACCTCTGTTCATAAATTTGAGTGGGTTTGGAGGCATTTGGGAAGCCATTTTCAGTACTTACCTCAGGGGGATTTGAACCCCAAATTACTAGTAAAATTGCATACTTGGTCCAAAATCTTAAGAGAGTTTGCAGAGGTCTTTTGGTGGCCATATGTTATCCCTGAATATCATATTCAATTCCTAATATCATTCATAAACCTTCCTTGAAGATTTGAAGGCATTTGGAGTCAATTTGAGACCTAGAGACCAATACTAGTCAAAGGAAAATCACTAGTAAAGTTACCTACATTGACCAGAATTGAAAGAGTATTTGTAGAAGTGTTTTAAAGGTACAAAGGCATCCCTGAAACACATATTTATGTTCTAATATCATTCATATACCTTCTCAGAAGATTTGGGATCATTTGGGGCAAATTTGGGACCTAGAGATCGAAACTAGTCCAAGGTCGAACCAAGGACAAAAGTGGAAAATTGCAATTTTAATAAAATTCCTAACAAGGGACATTACAGTGGTATCAGAGCATGGTCCTTGCACCTGTGTATTAGGTACATACATTCAAGAATAATTGGCATCCATGTCTTACTATTATGATGAATCCTATGAGTACAATTCTTATGAGGAATATGCAGATGCTTATGAGCAATATGAAGCAGAATGTGAATGGTATGAGGAAGAGGTGCCATCATGCAACACTTCATACAATTTCAAGAGAAATGAAGATTATTCTTATGACTTTAGATCTGATGAATATGAGTGTGTCACACCAACCAAGGATAATTCTATGAGCGAGTTCCAAAGATGGAGAGAAAAATATAAAACCTTGCCCCAACAATATCAAAAATATCAAGAATATCTTGCTTCGAGCAAAAATACAAAAAATGCCATGTCTTTTGAGTACTATGCTGAACATGTTTTTGAAAATAGGCCCAAAAATGAAGATGTGGAGTTAGTGAAGAAAGGTTTATGCCCTTCTTGTAAAAACCCTTGGAGCGAGTATCATATATGTGTGCATGAAATGATGTCCTCCTTGAGGAGAGCTTTTGATATTTATTCAAGAAGAGCTTCCAAATATACTGATCCTAAGGAAGACAAGGGGAAAAATGCATCATATTTCTTGAAAGAGAAAAATGAAGAGACATCACAAGAGCATGAAGAAGATTCTATTGAAAATATGGAAGATCATTTCGAGACACCTTCTAGCTTAGACATGAACCAAAGAGCATCTACAGATGGATGCTTAAACTATGAAGGAGTACCTACTGATGGGTGCTCACACCTCTATGTTGGTGACATAGAGATCACTTTTGAAAGTGTTGCTGCAAGCCCAAGTTCCATTAAGCATGGTAATGAATACCTTGTAGCAGTTGGAGAAGAACCAAGATCAACTTCCCCATCACCACTTGAGCTTCATGAAGTTGGTCCAAGCAAAAATGAAGAAGATGAGGAGGTTTGTTTGCAAGAGCCTCATTTTCTTGAAGGGTCCTTAAAGATGAATGAAAAGAAGATCCAAGAGTCCCTCAGCATTCTCCATGACACTCAAGCATTAGTGTCAAATTCTTTTTGGAGAGCTACTTCATTGGAGGAAACATCCTTCCTTGAAGACATGGAGAAGATTCAAAGAGCAATGTGCCACATCAAAGGTAATTTCATGTCTTTGCTTTTTGATAGAAACCATTTGTTTGAGCTTAATGAATTGTTACATGGGATACTTGAAGAATAATGAGGATAATCATAAGCTCACAATTCAAAATGAGCAACTTCTTGAAAAGTTGCAAGGTACTTGTTTTTCCTCTTATGTTTCAGATTGTCAAACGGTAGATTGTTTGGAGGATTCTCATGACATGGTGGATCATGAGAAATGTGAAAATTTGAATGTTCTTGATGTGTTTGAAGATGAACTTGAAGAGATCCAAACACTTGATGTGGTGGAAGAGGAATTTGAATTGTCTCTTGATGAAGGTTATGCAATTTTTAAAGAAGAGCATGATTCCTCTACATTGGAACCAAACTATGACAAAGAGTTTACACTTTTGAAGGAGCTGCATGATACTACCCATATGGATCCTTCCCATGATTAAACTTCAGTACTTTTTGAACATTTGGGTGATTTGGTTCATTCTCCTACATCCTACAATTCCATGTTTTGCAACATTAGTCTCAATGAAGTATGGGTGAAAGGGTTCTTTTTGATGGTGCCACATGAGGAGTATGGAACTCCTAGATTTACATTTTATGATGATATGGTGGGAGAACATTCTTATTCACATTTGCAGCAGCATACTTTGTTACTTTATGATGATGCACATCTACATGGATGCACCTATGATAGGCATTTGAGTCACTTGAAGACTCATGGTTTTTCTTGCTCAACACTTGATTCATTTGATGTTGGAGGAACTTCATCCAACACTTGGGTGAATAGATTTATGATTGGAGAATATTTTTGTTGGAAGCCACATACTTTGTTATATCTTTATGATGATCACATTCAGGGATGTATGGGTGAGACTTCTTTGAGTCATTTGAAGTCTCCTTGTTTTTTCTGCTCATTATTTGGTTCAGATTTTAGTGGAGATTCTTCATTCACTTCTTGGATGAAAGAATACATGACTGAATATTTTGATGCATATCACATCCTTTTGGAGCAGCTTTATAGGACATGGGATACTCACCTATGTCATTGGAGCAGATTTGATTTGTCACTTGAAGCTTGTATGCACATGGAAAATGGTGGTCTACTTGCTTGGAGGTATAAGCACTTTCATGATTCTTTGATGAAGCACCTCCTTGATATTCATTTTCATTATGTAGTTATGTACTTTGATGATATATATTTTGTACTCATGATGTTTGGAAGAATGCATACAAGAAAATGGGATCCAGGAATCCTCTTAACTAATGGTGTGGGTTGGAGAGCACTCTTAATTATTGGGGTGCAATACAAGCAATGGGACCCTGGAATAATTTTTATCTCATTGGTTTCAAATTTTTTTGGGGGAAACAAGCAGTATGGGAGATGGATTTCCCCACTTAATAAAGTGATTTTTATCAGAGTAGTGCATCAGCAAGCATGGTGGTTCCTCTATAAAATCTTCATGGAAACTCAAAGACTCAAGGTTGGGCAATTCAATGGCAACTTCAAAGAATTATACAGAAAGCAGGTTCTTCAACACCCATGTTTAAAATTGCTTGAGGACAAGCAATATTGGGAAGGGAGGATTTGTCATGTCCCAAATTTGGCATTGGGTCACAATGGCCTAATCACATTAGCCCTATTCATTAGAGTTTGTCAAATTGATGCTAAAGGTCAAATAATTGCCAAGGAGGAAAATTACTAGTTTCCTAGGTTTGGGGTGGAAGCTTTGGGATTTGGAATAATGGGGATAATAAATGATGTTTGAACATTAGAATGGAATAAATATTTAGTAAAGGAGCTAAATAAATATATACAAGTGAAAATCAAAGTGGCATTTCATGATGAAGACACATGGAGGAAGTGGGACCCACATATGGCTAGATTTCTCCACTACATTTGGCATCATCCTCTCACCAATTCGAATTCATGGTGAATGGTAACATACTTGGGGGAGTCCAAAAGGTATTATTCATTGCATGACTCATCCAAGGTCAAAATATAGAGGAAGAGTAACTCCCATGGAAGAGGAAGAGGCAATTTGGAGCTAGTGAGACACTTGGGCTAGATTCCCTAGCTCTATGAGAACAATGATGAAGATGCTATGACACCTATGACACAAATCAGACCTGAAGGCTGACATATGACATATATGACATGTCAGGGCTAAAAATAAACTCCAAGAGGGCGCTCAAGGGTGTTAGGGCAGCTAATATGCTTCCACATGTGATTTGGTGGAAGTGGGAGACTAGGAATTGTTGTACAAGTGGTGTTCTTTGGAATCTCTTCCCAACTTGAGTTGGCATGAGTCTCTTGGAAGGAATTAGACCCATGGAGGACATTAGAAGTTTATAAATGTCAATAACAAAGAATGAAACCAGCTTTTGTTCATTTGTAGAATTTGCAATTGCATTTGTGAAGAGGGAGAGCTAGTGGATGACTAGTTTCTTGCCTTGGCCAATTTCGAGGGTGAAAGATTCCCATCCAAGTTGGTAATTGGAAAGGCCATCCAGACCTTTCATTTGGAGCTTTAATGGAGTCTTTATTTGCAGGTGTAAGCTATAGGGAAGCTCATGGTTTCTTCTATTGCAACTCACTCCTTCAACCATTTCCAATTTTGATGGCATATTCTTGATCCTTGAGGGAGGGCATTTTTGGTGAGCTATTGTACTCTTTGGGGAAGCTTTTAATGCCCCATTTCTTTTATAATATGAATTAAATACTCTGTTCTTCATCTCCAAAAAGTTTCAGGTCGAAATTCCAAGTAGAAATGTATAAATCTCATTTTTAATGGAAGAACAATGCCATTTCCCCACTACCTTGTTGTGAGCCAATGTATTGATGATGATTTCGATCTAATGAATGATTCTCTGATATATTTGTGATAAATATACTGCCATGGATGTCTTCTACAAGTTTCATGTACTGTACTTGAGCATTTGAAGCATTTTTACTCAGTTTAGTGGTATTGGGAGGTGAAATAGTACCATTTCCCCAAGGGTCGAATTGGGGATTTTTGCAGTTGAATGGGAGAGGGATAGAACAGTTGTAATAAACCATTAATGGTGCATATGAGACCTTAATAACATACTTAACACATTACATACCTCTTTTCATAAATTTGAGTGGGTTTGGAGGCATTTGGGAAGCCATTTTCAGTACTTACCTCAGGGGGATTTGAACCCCAAATTACTAGTAAAATTGCATACTTGTTCTAGAATCTTAAGAGAGTTTGCAGAGGTCTTTTGGTGGCCATATGTTATCCCTGAACATCATATTCAATTCCTAATATCATTCATAAACATTCATTGAAGATTTGAAGGCATTTGGAGTCAATTTGAGACCTAGAGACCAATACTAGTCAAAGGGAAATCACTAGTAAAGTTACCTACATTGACCAGAATTGAAAGAGTATTTGCAGAAGTGTTTTAAAGGTACAAAGGTATCCCTGAAACACATATTTATGTTCTAATATTATTCATATACCTTCTCAGAATATTTGGGATCATTTGGGGCAAATTTGGGACCTAGAGATCGAAACTAGTCCAAGGTCGAACCAAGGAAAAAAATGGAAAATTGCAATTTTAATAAAATTCCTAACAAGGGACATTACATAGTTCCCGCAGTATTTGATGATAGATAAAAGATGAATCACTTAATCAATTTAAATAAATGTGATGAAAGTAGAAGTGTTATTTAGAGTCTTTCTGACTCAACACTTTGATATTTAGTAACCCTGAGTGCTCTTCAGAGCCTTTTAACTCAACACTTTCACATGGGCGTTACACTAGTAAAATTCCAGAGCTTCCTGCTCAACACCAGTGGTAGAATGTGGTTGTGAGGAACATCTATAATATTCAAGTGGCCTCGGATACAGTATTCATTTATAATGCTTGGAGTGCTCCAGGGCTTATGCCCAACACTCAATGTACCTCAGGGCTTACTCCGAGTACACAAACATTCTTCTAGGTACATTGGGGCTTATGCCCAGTACGTAGGTTATATGTGTGTTTCTGAGTCCACGCTCAACACACTCATAAGTCAAATCATGTAAAATCATAGCTCTACACAGTAAGTAACAAAAGATCATCTCAGTATATTAGGGTTTGTACCCATATCAAAGCTGAAGAACATCATTAAAACATTGGGGCCTTCTCACCCAGTATATACTCAAAAGAAGTCAGTCAGGGTCCATGCCCAGTATGTCAATATATATAAAAGAATAAAGCATAGGTGCTAGGGCTCATGCTCAATACTCAAAATAAAACATATGTGCTGGGGCTGTGGCCCAATATATCGATAGAAATAGTTAGTCCAAAATTTGGGATATTACATCCCTCCCCGCTTAGAAACAACATCGTCCTGGTGTTTCTAGGATTTAGGAATGAGGTCATGAAACAAGGCGGGGTATGACTCCTTCATGGTGGTCTCATTCTCCCAAGTAGACTCATCTGGTCCAAAGTGCCTCCATTGCACTTTCAACTAAGTAATGGTCCTCCTCCTAAGCTGCACCTCTCTCTTGTCTAGAATGTGGAGTGGTTCTAGCATGAACTCTGCTTCGGGCTCCACTTGTAAAAAGGACCAATCAATAACATGTTTAGTATCGTATACATATTTCTTCAATAATGAAGCATGAAAAAAATTATTAACTTTTATATGAGCTGGTAAGGCTAACTCATAAGCTACTAGGCCCTTCTTGGCCAGTATTTCAAAAGGTCCACAAAATCTTGGGGTTGGTTTCCCGCAACGTCCTAAGCTCAACGAGCTTTGTTTTTACTTTAGTTTTAGAAACACATGTTCACCGACTTGGTAGTCTTTTTCTTTCCTTTTCTTGTCCGCATAACTCTTTTGGAAGTCTTGTGCTTCTTTCATGTTCAGTTGTACCTCAGAGACTAGTTGTTCCAAGTCTTTTAGTAGGTTGGGTCCTAACATAAGTCGGTCTACCGGACTGTCCCAAGTCACAGCTGTCCGACATTTCCTGCCGTAGTTTACCTCGAAAGGGCTCATTTTGGTCGAGGTTTGATAACCGTTGTTGTACGCAAACTCTGCGAGGTGTAAATAATCTTCCCACTCAATGGGGTTGTTGATGACGTACATTCTCAGCATGTCCTCCAGAATTTGGTTTGTCCGTCAGTTTGGGGGTGGTATGTGGTACTGAATTGTAATTGTGTCTCCAAACTAGAGAACAATGCTATCCAAAAGTTGCTAGTGAACTTCGTATCTCAATCGGAAATGATTGCCTTGGGTATCCTGTGCAATCGAAAGATATCCTTTAAGAATATTTCCACGATGTGAACTGCCTTGTAGGTAGATTTTACCAGTATGAAGTGAGCTGCTTTGGACAGCTTGTCTACCACTACAAAGATGGAATCTTTTTGTTTCTTACTCTTGGTTAAGCCTATAATGAAGTCCATGCTTATTACCTCCCACTTCCATTCCTGAATGGGTAAAGGTTGAAGTAATCCAGAGGGGTGTTGGTGTTCTTCTTTGACCAATTGGCACTCCTGACATTTCGCGATGAACATGGTGATGTCAGCTTTCAACTTAGGCCAAAAGTAATGTTTCTTTACGGTTGATATCATCTTTTGATATCCAAGATGCCCTGAATAGGGTTTCTAGTGAAACTCGATGAGAATGTTTGATCTAATGTCTCCAGTCTCTAGGACGTGAAGTCTCTCTTTCGACCACAGTAGTCCCAACTCATCTATCTTATATTCCTTCTGTTGTTTGAATAGTTTGTCTTCCTGGATCTTTGCAAGGATTTCTGTGTAGTAATGGTCACTATTACATGCTATTTGAATTTTGTGGTGTAAATATGAGTTGGTTTGACTCACCGTGACCTCGTAAAAGCATATGTGCTCGCCAGCTCAAGGCATCCGCAATCTTGTCTTCCTTGCCCTTAATGTGCTTTAGTTCAAAATGATACTCACTAAGGAAGGGTAAGCATCTGGCCTTCCTAGCGTTTAGGTTGGGTTGGTCGAAAAGGTACTTCAAAATCATGTTATCAGTCATCAATAGGAATTTCTTTCCCATAAGATAATGTCACCTCATCTTCAATGCATGGATGATGGCGGCTAGCTCAAGATCGTGCGTAGGGTAGTTTTTCTCATGGTCTTTCATTTTCCTTGATTCGTAGCAGATGGAAAAGTTATCTTGCATAATGACTCCCCCAAGTCCTTCCTTGCTTGCATCCGTGCAAACAACGAATTCCCCATTGGGATCTGCAATACGCAAAATTGGTGGACTAATCAATAGTTGCTTCATCTTTTGAAAGCTTTCTTCACACTTATCCGTCCAGATAAACTTGTTTACCTTTTTCTGCAAGGCGGTCATGGGACATGCAATCCGTGAAAAGTTCTCAATGAACTTTCGGTAGTAGCCAGCTAAACCTAAAAATGATTTTCAGGGTCAACAGCTATTCCCTTCTTGGAAATGATATGTCCTAAGTATTGAATATGGGGTTTGTAGAAATCACACTTACTAAACTTGGCGACAGTTGGTGTTCCTGTAGTATACGTAAAACAATTCAGAGGTGTTCCCCATGTTCTACTTTGTTCTTGGAGTAGATCAAGATGTCATTAATAAAGGCGAATGAACTTATCGAGGTATTTACTAAAGATGTTGTTCATCATACACATAAAGTTGGTCGGTGTGTTTACCAACCCAAAGGACATCACTACGAACTCGTAATTGTCGTAACGGGTCTGAAAAGCGTTTTTGTTGATATCCTCATCACAGATTCTCACATGATGATATCCGGATCGTAAGTCGATCTTTGAGAAGATATTCGCTCCTCCGACTTGGTTAGACAAGTCGTCGATTCTAGGTAGTGGGTAGCGGTTATTAATGGTCATCTTGTTGAGTTGGCGGTAATCGATGCACATCCACATCATTCCGTCTTTCTCCTTGATGAAGAGTATTGGTGCGCCCCAAGGGGACACACTTGGTCGAATGTACCCTTTGTCTATTAACTCTTGTAACTGAAGCTTGAGCTTCACCAATTATGGTGTGCTCATGTGGTACGGCACTTTCGAAGCTGGTACTGACCCAAGTGTTAGTTCGATGGAAAAGTCTAAGTATCATTTGGCTGGTAATCCTGGTATTTCTTCGGGAAATACATCTTTGAACTCTACGAGGACTGGGAAGTCTTCGATCTTCTATTCCTTATCAGTTTCTACATTTTGGATATTGACAGGAAAGAGTTTACAACCTTTTCTGATACATTTTTTTGCTTGTAAGGCAGAGATCTGTTGTACCAACACCTTCTTAGGGATACCCTAAATCGTCTTCTGATTACCTTGGTCATCCCTACAGAGTAAGGATTTGTTTAAGTAGTCCAGTAGGACATGGTGTTCTTCTAGCCAATCCATGCCAATAAGTACATCATATGACCCTAGGGGTAGAAAGTTTAATTCTAACCTAGTTGGGAAACAGTTTAAGTCTATCTCACAAGTCTTAACTAACTCAGAGACCTTTCGCTTGGTACCGGTGGCTAGTTGTACTAGCCACGGTTTCTCGTGATGCTCTTGGTTCAACTTACAAGTTTCCACTATATTAGGGGAGATATAACTTCGGCATGCACTGGGGTCTATTAAAACTGAATGGTTGTGTTTGAGATTTTACCCTCAATTTCAACCATGGTGGCCTGGTGATCTGCCTGTCGGCCATCAAGAGTAGCATAAATACTGGGTGTCTTTGCCATGTCTCCTACAGTAGGTTCTGCTTGGACATTGTGTAAAACTCCATCCGTTTTGCTGGGGCAGTATTTGTAGTAGTGGAACCCTTGGCATTTCCAACATGAAACAGTTGGTGGGACAACTTTTGTCCTTTTGTTGAAAGCTGGCCTATTGACAGGTGGTGGGGGTGCACTTGGTTGTGCTGGAGGTTGGTTGAAGCCTCTATTGGGCGGAAAACTGTTGTTATGTTTTTGGTAAGGTGGAGGTCTAAAACCCGATCTGCGGTTTTTCGAGAAGGTTCTGAACCTATCTTTGTTTTTGTTGATGTTGTCATTCCTTGGTTTTCCGTGTTCATAACACAGTCTTGCTTTATGTAAGGTCACATCAAGGGTTTTGGGCATGTCAAACTCTATCTTTTCTCTAAAGTTTGGTGGCAGCTCTCCCAAGATCTGTTGTATTTTGACCTTTTCATCTTTGATGTATGGAACATAGTGTAGTAAGTCTAAAATTCTATTTATGAATGCCTCCATGGTTAGGCAGCCCATTTTCAACTCATGAAATTCCTTAATTTTCTTGTCAAAGAATCTTTCAGACATATATTTGTCCTAAAATATTCTGCTGAAAGTATCCCATGTTAGTCGGGCTTACATTTCACTAGAGTAATTATGAACTTTGAAGTACTTATTCATTCCTAGCAGCCATTCTCATTCTTCTCCCCGGAGTTAATCTCTCCATCATAGTTTGGGGCTTTTATCTTTCTGAATTCTCCTTGTAAATTGTCGTCACTTTTCCTCCTTTTCTTGCAAGGAGGTGGTGAACCTTCATCGTTGGAAGAGTTCTTACATTCCTATTCCACTGATTCAGGTATGTGTTCACCCTGCTCTTCTCCCTTAGGGCTGGCAGCCCTCTTTGTGTGACTATTTCCCTTTTTAAAGGTGTTGACTGAGAGTGTGGGTTGTCCGTGGGGTTTTTCCCTTGTTAAAGTTTGAAGTAGAGCTTCATTTATTGCTTGTTGTTCTCATCTTTCTTGCATGTTGTCATCTCTGAAACATTGGAATTCTTCCTATAGGTTTTGCATGGATGTTATTAAATCCGAGTTGAGTTCCACCACAATTTCTTGCTATCATGGGGGAGAGTTCAGATTTCCATGTATGTTGTTTCCCCCTTCTGCATTCATTTTCAGACAATGACTGTACCTGCAATGTTATATAAGCATCAAGAACAAGAAATATGTTAGTTCATTTTCACATAAACAAAATAAAATTCATGACTGTACATTTCTATTTACCGTGTATCTGCAGCAGATGTTCTGTTTGTAATGAGCCCAATAGGTCACTTAGTTTTGTAGCTGGGCTCTGATACCACTTGTAATGTCCCTAAAAAATAGTAAAAATTTAAAATTTTATGCTAATGTAATAAAAGCTATTTTAAGGATGATGGTTCATAAATTATCTTCAGCACTGATAAGATATGCATTGATACTTGTTTACGATATCTTAAAAGCCTAAGTTTTCCTAAATAACATAGGCTCACTTAGTTGTAAGTCTCTTGGCTTTGCGGAAGCGATATGCAGTATAAGGTAATTCTATTGTCGGTATGCCAATACTAGAGTGTTTAATAAAATAAACTTCCTGCTTATTGTGTTAAAGATCCATGTGCATATTATGAAAGTCTCATTGTTACCTCAGGTGATACGGAACTCCTGTTGATGAAAGTTAAGGCCCATGATGGAGCACTGGTGGTTTGTAACAAGGGGAAGGAGTACCCCCCAGCAAAGTTGCCTAGAGGTAAGGGTAGCCTTGGAAGGTTTTGGTCATACTTAGCAAATTGCTAATGTATTTATTCCTCGTTTAAATGCAGGTACTACTATGGGGAGACTCTTCTTTTGTAATTTCTACCACCATGTATGAGCATGTTATGTGCTTGAAGTGTAAAGCACCAAAAATTTGAATGGCCTAAGTGTACATGGCTATGGGTAATATCTATGGTGTAATGCCATATTATGATGGTGTAATATTATGGAAAACCTGCTTGCAAACTCCCAAATTCATTGATATATTTCTATGACCGTATCCTATGGCGCTTGAGTGGTCATTCGAATTGCATTAATGGTGAGTTGGTGGATAATAGCTGTCCCCCACGATACACGCATAGTGAGACCAGCTGGTATGGAGGGTTTCGATGTGAGGGGTTTGGCACTAGTGAATGTTACTCTGTGTTTTCATTTGGGTTGGTTCCATCCTGCATTGCATTTTTGGGTGAGGGTTTTCATGCCTAACCTGAGCTATGCTCATGGTCAGGGCACTTGGTAGCTACTGAAATGATGGCAACACGATACCAATGCTCAGGTGATGTTTCTCTCCTGATCGTCATTCCTCTTTCTCTACTTCAGTATTTAGTCATTGGTTATCTATGCTTCTCAGGCTTTAACCAGAGTATGTTTATGGAATTACAGGTGAAGGGTGGCGAGCACTTCTACATGGTTTTCTATAGGTAATCAGGACATTCGAGTTCATGGGTAAGTCCAGACTTTTTCCAACGTTGCTCTTTCCTCTCGTGGCCATGGCAGGGGTATTGTATGTTGTTTTTGGGCTCTCATGGAGTCCCTTAGCTCACAAGTTTGTTTGAAGTTTGGAGGTCACCGTTTGGTTGGACCATGTGTTTAAATGTATCTACTGTCTTAATGGGGACACGATGTCATGGCTTGGGCCATTGGGTTCTATGGGATCTCTAAACTTATTTAAAAAGGAATGATAAACTTTTGTTGTATGGATTTGGGGTTTTGAACAATCATACCACATCCTGCGTTTTCTATTTGGATTCTGAATATGTATTTAACACAATGTAAAGTAATGTATAATTTCTGCGTTTTCTTTCATGGCTACTCTACCCTATGGGTTCTTGATTTGATGTCTTCATGTTTAAAATGAGAAAGGATGAGACACTCTATCTATTGAAAAAGAAATGATGTCTGCACCTAAAATCTTTGTAATCTTTTGGCTTGCTAACCGTGACTGTTTGATAGAAGAAATCATAACCCTGAATCTGTTTTATAAGCCTAGAAAGTTTAAAGATTTGGTTCTTACTGCTGCACTTCTGGTGTTTGCAATAGATAGAAACAAAATGGGTTTTAATTGAAGGAAATGATAGAGGGATTTGATCCCAAATCCTGCGTTTGTATATAATGCTCGTCTGTATGTTATTGTGTATTGTTTGGTTGAAAAGTAACTGTGTAAAACCTCCTGCGTTTTAGTTGAAGCTGTAACCCTGACTGCTATTCGTTTTGTTTGTTGGAAAGGGAATAGGGTATGCATGTTGGTGCTATGTCGTTTGGCGATTTCTAAGATAGTAGGGTTATCGTTGATGGGAGTCGATCTCTAGTATTATGTTTCGTTGTATTAAAAGAATTGTCTCAAATGCTAGGTGAATACTATGATCTTTTTTGTGAGATTTGATCCTTGAGAAGTTAGCGAAGCCCATCAGGGTTTGGGGTTTAAATGATTGTAAAGTAAGATGTAATATATAATATCTGCATCATCGATTTGCAATCTTGACTTCTTTGAAATGTATGATGCATTTTCTTTGCAATGAGTTGACTGTTGGTTGCAATCGTGACTATGGGTTGAGGGGTTTCGTTGATATCTTTTACAAAGGTTGAAACTACTGTACAATACGATTCTCACTACTATAATGTTTTTGTTAGGCCTTGGGAAAAATAATATGACATTTCAATTTATGGCTAAAAGCAAAGATTTCTAACAATGATTGTGTTTGTTTTCCTAAATCTAGATTAAAAGAGTAACAGAACTGAAAGCATAAAAATAAGGCTGATAGCAATGTACATGAGTAACACTGCCAGAAAGAAAAGAACTATGATATTTAAAATGATAGAGGAAAAGAATCTAAGTTTAAGAAAAGCATGGATGCCTAGCATAGGCTAGCTTGGCTAGAACTGCTAGACATTCTACTGGTTCTCTAAAACAAATTTATGCAGTAATAAAATTTTGAGTATAAAGTTTTATGCCTATAAAAATAACAACCGAAGAGCCTATGCCTAAAATCCCTTGCTCAATAGGGGAAGTGAATGCTAGAAATGTGAAGGGTATGTAGGGGAGTCTTGAATTATGAGTGTTGAATATTTACTTTCTTTAAATTAACATAATTAATATTTTAAAAGATATTATTTACTCAAATATCTAGTCCTCTTGAACTAAGACTTTTCCTTTGTTTTAACTGTGAGTGATTTTAATTTAAACTTTTCATAATAATAATAACACTAATTATAATAATAGTATTTCTAACCTAGGTATTAATACATTATTAATACTATTTACAAATGTGGATTCCCACTAAATATCAATACTCTTAAATAATGTGGCAGCCCACTATGCATAAACTATATGCAATAAATGTCTTTTATAAATAAATAATCACATCATTATTTATTAAAATTCTTAATAATAATATTTAATCTTGTATCTTCACATGATACTTTGTTTAACAATTTAAGGGTAAGGTCCACTTCTTTGGAAGGTCTTTTGGTAAGCTTGGATAGACACCTCTAGTCTCTCTCTTGCATGTCGGATTCCCTCGTTTAACATGGTAGTTCCCACAATATTTGATGATAGATAAAAGATGAATCACTTAATCAATTTAAATAAATGTGATGAAAGTAGAAGTGCTATTCAGAGTCTTTCCGACTCAACACTTTAATATTTAGTAACCCCAAGTGCTCTTCAGAGCCTTTTAACTCAACACTTTCACATGGGCGTTTCGCTAATGCAATTCCAGAGCTTCCTGCTCAACACCAGTGCTAGAATGTGGTTGTGAGGCACATCTAGAATATTCAAGTGGCCTCAGATCCATTATGCATTTATCAAGCTTGGAGTTCTCCAAGGCTTATGCCCAATACTCAATGTACCTTAGGGCTTACTCCCAATACATAAACATTCTTTTAGGTACATCAGGGGTTATGCCTAGTACGTAGGTTATATGTGTCTTTCTGAGTCCACGCTCAACACACTCATAAGTCAAATCATGTAAAATCATAGCTCTGCACAGTAAGTAACAAAATATCATCTCAGTATATTAGGGTTTGTACCCATATCAAAGGTGAAGAACATCATTAAAACATTGGGGCCTTCTTGACTAGTATATACTCAAAAGAAGTGAGTCAGGGTCCATGCCCAGTATGTCAATATATATAAAAGAATAAAGCATAGGTGCTAGGCCTCATGCCTAATATTCAAAATAAAATATATGTGTTGGGGCCGTGGCCCAATATATCGACAGAAATAGTTAGTCAAAAATTCGGGATATTATAGACTCTCACTGGAAATTTGTAAAATAATTCTGAAATATGTTGCAAGCAGAGTTGGTTATGGACTATGGTACTCTCATTCAACAGAAAATACTCTTACAGGGTATGCTAACTGTGATTTTGCAGGAAGTATTGATGATAGGAAAAGCACATCTGGTTATGCTTTCCATTTCGGTACCATTCTGATTTCATTGGCCTTTGAGAAACAATGCATTCTCAACATGTCTTCTGCAAAAACAGAATATGTAGCAACAACTACAACATCATGCCACACAATTTGGGTGAGAAGACTTTTTAAGGATATGGGATACACAGAAAAAGCACCAACTCCTATTTTTTGTGACAATAGTTCTACAATAACATTTTCCAAGGACAATGGCTTTCATAGAAAGAGTAAAGATATTGACACTCTCTATCATTTAATTCATGAGTTAGTCAATAATGGAGAGATCACTTTGTTGTTTTGTGGCTCTAAGGAGAAATTGGCCAACATGTTTACCAAAACTTTGGGAACACTTGCATTTGAGTTTCAGAGACAATACTTAGGCATTGATAATGCTCATAATATTGTCCCAGTTGAGATTAAGGGGGTGTGTTAAGAATTGTAATCTCACTGGTCATAAGTGCATTAGGTGGTTAGTTGGTTAGTTTGACTAGGACACTTTGATGTCCCGTATTATTTTATGTTACATGGTATTTACCCGTGGTTTTGGGTGTGATGTAATCCTATATAAGCTTATGCTTAATAATGAGAAGACAATGAATATTCCCACTTGTGTTCCATCATTTTCTGTGTTAAAACTTGATCATCCAACATCTATTCTACTTGTGCAAATTTTTAATTATTCTTGGATTTCATTAATATGTAGGTACAAGCACTTCATCGCCTATGTCATCTGCAGTTATTATAACATCCCCAAAATCCAGCAGGAAAGAATGTAGTAGGAAGATATCCAAGTCTCAAAGTTCTCAGAAAAAGGGCAAAAAAGTTACCAAGGTTCTTCTGTCTATAACAAGTGGAAGGCTGTATTGATTCCAAAGTAAATTTTTGGGATTTATGTATTATGAGTATCTATTACAGTGAAGTTTGGCTTCTTGATATTTAAATTATTCCCTTCCAACTACCTGTTTTTCATCTTTCAAGAATTTTCATACAAGTAGAATGTAAATTTATGCCATTGTGTGCTCTTAAAATCCTTTGGAGAACATAACCTATGGATTGGAATGCACAAAGTTCGGTATATTGTTGTCGATGTTTGTACATTATGTTTTCTAATTTGCTTATCGAGAGAAAATATCCATGCATTGCACATTTGGTCTGAATAAGAGGCTTCTAAAATTGAAGTTCTCATTTGGTATTTAAGAACAAACGTTGATGTAAACTGCAACTTGTCTTTAATAGTTTCATCTTACGAGTGTTGCATTTATATTTTTCTTTATATTGGAAAAAATAATCATACAAGATGAGACAAGATCAATATCTCTTGTTGGATGGGTTTGCTAGTATGATTCTTGCCATTGTGGAATTGAGATTAAATTTATCATCTAGCAAACTAGCTTATAATTGTCTCCTTTACTGAATAATAGAGGGAATATTATATATATGTTTTGTTTAAAAATTAGAGAAAGACATGTTCCGTTTTCGTTTTCTTCCATAGTAACTTACAATCTGAATTTTAATTGAGAAATGGTGGGTTTTGTTCAAGGTGAACGTCAATAATATTTTAAACTAGATATCTAGCTACGAACTTGGCCCATATATTGACTTTGAAAATGGGAAAAAGTGTCAAAATAAATATACAAAGGTCCATTTCAGTGGTTACCTCGACTTAAGCAATCTACCCATGTGTATTGAAACTGATGATTATGAAGCTTGCATTACAGTGGTTACCTCGACTTAAGCATTCTACCCATGTGTATTGAAACTGATGATTATGAAGCTTCCTTAATAGGAGAAGAACCATGTATATACCCAAATCATAAACACACTGCACACCTAAAAACAAACAATAAATAATAATAAAAGACACAGAAAATGTGCAAGAGCTTACCTTGAGTAGTTGCGCGTTTCTGACTTTCGCAGGCTATGCAATACCATATACTCCATCCACAAATGGCTTCGATATGATCAAAACATGAAAAAATACAAAGTATGGCGATGAGAGTTATACCACAATGCCAATATGCTGTGCACCAAACCACGTCGGAGTACGTGTGGATCCATGATTAGATGAACCTTCGCACATTTGAAAGAGCCGGGGTTTAGGTCTATCTTTAATGGGTAAATGTTGGCTGCTGCCATTCCTCAGCCAAACCATTTAATCTCCCTTTCTCATGCTGCTTAGATGGACTGATTCCGATGGGAGTTCAATTCTCATGCAATGAGGCGTGTCAAAATAATATTCTCACTTCTTCTACATCATGGAAAGGCATCATTGGTTCACAGAGGATACTACAAAGAAGCTGAGGAGAAGGGATCAAGAACTCGTAGAGGAGCTCATGTTTTGGTTCTCTTCTTTCCATGGCCGAATTCAAAAGCATGTGGTGGTTAATATAACCTTTTGTTATTGCTATAGTGTTCATGTTTTTTAAAGTTATAATTATTTTCAGTGCAAATAAATTATTTAAGATACCCATCAAGGGTTTCCTCTGTTTTTTCCATAGTAGCATAATTTGGCTAGACTTTCTTGTATGGAAATTGAGAGAGTTTAAAAATCATGATAGTATGAAAATGGTAAATTTGACTATCAATGCATAGTAATTATACATTTTCAGCATATAAAGTTGTTTAAATTTTATTGTATTTTTTTCAATTCGGTCCCAATGCCTCAGGTTAGTGTTAATGTTAGTTTTACATTTAGAAAGCTTAAAGCTTTAAACTTTATCATATATATATATATTGTTTTAGAATTTAGTTAATATATTTTCTTTTATAATTTTGTTATAAATATTCAATTAATGTTTATATTATATTTATTTTATAATATAAATATAAACTTTAGTAACTAGTTATAATATTAGATATTAAATTTTAGTTAGGGTGATATTTTATGAAAATTTATCTTTCAAGTTGTTTTCAATGAAATTTTTTTTTTGTAAACTAGAGGTAGAACCTTATATTGCCTTCACCAAAATATACAGTAACAAGGTGGTACCAGGCCCTCTCTTAATCAAGAAAACAGACCCCAAAATATATTTTGAAACAGAGTTTAGAAATGTCATCTTCGTGAGAAAACTAAAATTTTGCTGAAAAAATGAGATAAATAGAACTGCTGACAAGCAAGAGGGCTCTAAGGCCGTATCAAAAAAAGTCTAAACATATCTAAAAAAGCACACATAGCTAATTACTAGTGTAATCCATCTATCCAACCTGAGTGGGTTGGGTAGTTGGTTCCTTGGCCAGGGTGATCCCGAAGCATCGAGCGAGCTATTGCTGGTTGAACAGTATCTACTTTGGGAAATCAAGCATTTCGTCCTGCTGCATGAGAATTTTGGCTTGAGCCTCGTTTCTGTCAATAAGAGATTCACTGAGCACCAGTTTCTGGGACCAATGAAAGTCAAGCGTTTTCTAGTACAGGGTGGTGCGACCCCTGGTATTCCCTAGGTCGGGAACTAGGGTTTCGAACTCACTGCAAATTTCCTCATCCGTGGTGCACCCACGAGATACCCTTGCATCTTCCTCAGCCTGGATTTTAGCCTGAGCCTGTATCGGAATGTCTTTCTAGAGCCTACGGGCTTTCTCTACTGCGCCTCGCATGAGGCACATCGACAGAGTGGAGGAAGAGTTTCCCTGCTCCACAGCGCGACGGGTGTTAAGCCGTTTGGTGGGAGGCATGTTCACTATTACAACAAAAGGACCTGAAAGCCATGGAGGATGTAAGCCAAAGAGCCGAGGAAGACGTAAAACAAATAACTGAGCACCTGCAAGATGAGAACGCCAAGGACGGGGGGCTGGCAGAGCTGTGGACTGATGGGCTGCGAGCATTGCAAAACAGGGAATTAAGCACCTAAGAGTTGAACTTCAAGAAGCAAAGAACCTGTTAAATCCGAGAGCCAAATTTCAAGGAAGAGAGAACCAACGACAGCCGATAGCCGAATTTCAAGGAACAGAGAATCAGCGAGAGCCGAGAGTCGAGCTTCCGGGAGCAGAGAATCAATGCATTGAAAGTTTAGAAGCCAAGCCTGATAGAGCGGAATGGTAGTGGAGCCTTTGCGCAATAAAGCTCGAAGCCGAGCATCTGTAGTGCTAATGCTTCTCTGATTAAAGTGTGGGTGAACCCTTGAATCTCTTCATAAGAGCTACCATCAATCGTCATGAAGGAAAAAGGACAACCCCATTCATCATGCTTCATGGGATCCATGATAGCTAGAACATAGAGCAGGGCGGGAGCAGCCGACAGGACATTGCGCACGCAGGAGCGGTTAAGCTGCTGAACGGAGAAAGAACATCGGACAAGGAGCAAGCAGGGGGAGTTATGATTTTGCATGGGGTGCGTGGAGGGAGGTGGTCAACACGTGTTCAACCTCGGAACTGGAGCAGGCAAGCAGGTGGGCATACATGTGGGCAGGCGGGTGGCTTGTCGGGTGGCCTATCATGGTGGCAGGCGCGTGGTAGGTCATGCAGGGGGGTAGCTGGTTGTTGTTGCTGGAGGGCACGTGGTCGGGCATGGGGCCAGTCACCTCCTTCTGCACATGCTGTGGGGGTGTTTTCAATGAATATTAAAAATACATGTATTATATATTTTTTAAAAATTTTAAAATTTTAAAAAATGTGTTTTTTTAATTTTTAAGAGACCTATTCCCGTATTTTTTTCGTACTAGATTTTTTCGTTACTTATTAATTGTTATGGTGTGGCCCATCCTAGATCTTTTATATGAAGTTTTGTACATATATATAATTTTTTTGTTCTCTATATAGAAATATTTGTCTTCTATTGGGGAATGATGACCTATTTGATTGAATTCTATAGCAGGTTGCACTTTGATCTAGGATCTCTCTCTATATATAATTTTTTGTTCTCTCTTGACATTTATATATAATTTTATATTTAGGGGCTTTAGCGCTTAAAAATGCAGTCAAAGGATCCTGGTCCTACTTCGGAGTCACGAGTAGTGTGCCCCCCTTAGAAGCATTTAGCAGAGTTCATGGGTCGGGCGTAGGATCCATCCTGCTTGGAGTTTGATCACTAGGTTTGCCTTGTTCCAAGAGGATGGAACTTAACAAGTTTATTTGATTGAATTTTATAGCAGGGTTGCACTTTGATCTAGTATCTCTGTGATCTTTGATTTCCTAATTCAATTACATGATCGGTTGTGAATGGCTTTCCTATGTATGGAGGCTTTATTGTGAGACAATAATTTCTAAAGTGACTTTGGTCACTAGAATAAGACTAAGACCACAGGGGCTTCACTAGAATGCAATATAATATCACGTTCATTCATATTGCGTTATTAAATATTGATGAAAACCTAAAAATTATATTGCTTATATAATAAGGGGCAAAGGGTTTTTTTATTTAATGTAACAATACAAAAATACTTTGGGGTCTTTTTTATATGGGCGGGCTGGAAAATATCCGCCAAATGGAGATGGTGGGATCATGACTGGATGAGAAATTGGGTTGACGCAAGGCTCGAGCTTACCAGTACGCAGGGAAATCGCGTCTTGAGGCATGATTGAGGCCAAGGGTTTCGTGGTGAAGTGGGTTTCCAGTCAATCATAGTTGAGAGATAGTGGTCATTGAAAACCAATTCTTACCAATAGCACTCAGCCAATTCTTACCAATAGCCTTGGGAGGCTCTAAGCCTCCAAGGCCTGTTATAGGCCCTCGATAGGCCTTGGGGGCTTGAATACCCAACCACTCGTGCCTATTACAGGCTTTGGGAGGTTTAGTTAGCCTCCTAGAGCTTGTTACAGGACCTGGGGGCCTAGATACCTAGCCCACAATAGGCTTAGTCAGCAATTGGGGAATTGCAACATGCAATCTAAATGTTGTACTATGTGCATTGGCTCTAGTGACATACAATAAGTGATCTCCTATCTCTTCATTAGACCATTAGATGTTGAAAATCATAATGATATGTGGTTGAGTAATTACATTGTGGGTGAAGTAATGTGCATCCACGATAGACATCGAAAGAAGCAAGGTGCATTGTAGAATGCATGTGGGGTCATAAGAAGGGTATCATATCAATATACTAGGTAGAAATATAAAGGGGTATAAAAAATATTAATGAAAAAATTGATACATACAATATCTAGTGAAAATAGGGGTTTTTTTAAATTGGGAAGGCATATTGGGAGGGGGTTGAAAAAATGATTTTGGAAGATATTTTCCAATATTTAGTGAAATTAGGGGTATTGTTTCATATGCCACGAATGAACGTGCTATGATAGTTGTTTATTGAGTGAAGCCCCCGTGACTAAGACTGACCTGATTGTATACATGGTCGAAGGATGCATGATAATTCCAATAGCCAATGAGCATAAGAATATCATAGCAATGGGTTTAGTTTATTACCTTGGTTCTGAACCAACCAAAGAATGTAATAGCAGTGTTTTCATGCGTGTTGGGTGCTCAACAAATAATATTGACATCCATGCCAAATGCTTGTACAATGTAAGTTGATTTTAAAGATGCATCCTTTAAAATTAATCACAACAACAACACAACATCGCAGGATGCCCAAGCTTACATTAGCTCTGGTAATGGACATATGTTCAAAGAACCTTTTCCATCTACCATGTACTGTACAGTAAGACTGACATTTGTCCTCATTTCCTTCCTTTCTCCACCTATGTTTAAGCATTCCACACAATTCATAAAACTGTAATTAGTGGTCCACATCGAGCTACTCTGGGTGAATTGATCGAGATACTACAAGGATTGCATTAAACCTATACCAAATCACAGTTCCATGACTAATCTTCTTGGAAGTTGTTGAAGGCAATATTGTAGAAGGGTTGGCCAACTTAGGCTACGCAATAATGAGATATACAGTGTTATACATGAATCTTGGTAAACATTTTGTACCCAATAGCAGATAAATATATTTACTATTTATTAATCTCCACATGTATGCATAGTCATTGCACCTCCCGCCTCGGCCGTCTGATCAACCTTAACGTGCATTTCTGTCTTTAATTTGATCTATCATGTCTATCATTATGACCAGCCACAATTGATGTTTTGTAAATTGAAAAGCCGTCCTTGGTCGTTTCAGATGCAGGAGTACGAATAACGATGCACATGTATCATGTCTGAAATGTTTTTCCCTGTGGACTAGACTAGACCCTGCAGTGAAGGTGATGTGATTTCCTGATGCGATGGACTATGGAATGTATTGTATAGGAGTAGATGGAAGGATTCCATTGAAGAGGTGCCACCGTGTCAGACTCCAGTGGCCAATGCCAGACATGTACGTACACTCTTTCCAACTGTTACAGATATTTCACATGAACACCAGTCATCCTGCTTTCTTCTCCATGATATCAAATAATGGGAAGATGCTCTATTCAATTAAAACAATTTATATAGTATTCCAAAAATGAACAATGCCTGCATTTTATTTTCGCCGCCAATTGACTTTTCTCAAGGTTGAATGGGTAAGGGAAACATGGAAACAAGGCATACATGACAACGTCACTTGTCCCTACCCTGTATCATGCATACAATGTAGGAATAGTTACCTTAACTAACACACTTTATAATAGAATACATGGTATAAGGTAGGGTTATTTTAACTAACATAGTTTTAAGTTAGAAGTTAGGAATGGTTAACAATTTGTACTTTGTCTACAAGTGTAGATAAATTGGCCATAGTGTACACATTTAAAGCATTCCTTGATATGTCATATTTTCAAACCTAGCTAACTCATGCCTATGTCCATAACTATGTGGGTGCACCTTAAAAGTCATAGTTGGGGTGCAGTTATATATATCCACTTAACTTGTGGCTTGCCAACACCTATAGGTCTCCTTTTAGTTATTGTTTGTTATCCATGCATCAACTACCCTTATTTTTTATATATTTTTTTTATAATTTTTATTTTGAATTACTACGACCATAAAATCAATTTGGATAGCCCATTTACCTCATCCTCCTGTAATATGGAATTGGGAGTTCTACCTCAATCTTTGATAATAAAAAAACAAAAAGAATTACACCCATAGATGTTAAAATATGAGGTGTTAAAATATGAAATACATTCATAGAGATCCTATTAGTACTTCAACAAAGTCAATAATATAAAGTGAATGGACTAAGTAAACTGCTTCTTCATCTCCTTTCTAGTTAGCCACCCTTGGCGTTTCTATTAAGCCAGTTGATACTTCCACACATGTTTGCGTGATAGTTTTAATAAAAACAAGTTCAACCTCCCAAAAACGTTTTACTGCTTATCTTGATAGGAAGAACACTGTCCATAGAAGCTTAATTTAGGTCATATAGCCTTTTTTTCCTCACTCTATCATAGTAACAATCCCAAGATTCGTCACGAGTACACAAAATCTATTATAGGCACTCATATCCCATATGGGTCTTAGGGATTGGGGGTTAGCGGTTTATAGAGAGAAAAAGAAAGAGAGATATTGAGAGTTAGGGATTTAGAGAGAGGGAAGGAGAGAGAGAGAGATTGGGAGTTAGGGATTTAGAGAGAGGGAAGGAGAGAGAGATCGGGGTTTAGGAATTGAGAGAGAGAGAGAGAGAGAGAGAGAGAGAGAGAGAGAGAGAGAGAGAAATTGTGGCTTAGGGGTTTAGAGAGCGAGAGAGACTGGGGGTTAGGCGTTGAGGGAGTTAGAGATATTACATTGGCTGTGAAAGACTGTGAAGCCTTGAAGGAAAAGCTGCAGAATCTAGCCAATATCTAGATGATTGATAAGAAGCTAACCCATATATAAAGAGTGAGATATTGTGGGTTAGGAGAGAGAGAGAGAGAGAGAGAGAGAGAGAGAGAGAGAGAGAGAGAGATTGTGGCTTAGGGTTTAGAGAGATCTAGAGAGAGGGAGAATGTGGGTTAGGGACATAGAGAGAGAGAAAGATTGAGAAAGAGAAAGAGGGTTAGGGGTTTATACACACACACACACACACACACACACACACACACACACACACACACAGAAAGGTTGGAGGTTAGGGATTTATATAGAGATATATATTGGGGTTTAGAAGTTTAGAGATATAGAGAGAGTGAGAGAGTGAGAGATTGTGGCTTAGCGATTGAGAGAGAGAGAGGTTAGGGGTTAGGGGTTTAGAGAGATCTAGAGACTAGAAGATTATGGGTTAGGGAGAAAGAGAGAAAGAAATACCGAGAAAGAGAGAGAGGGTTAGGTGTTTAGAGAGACAGAGAGAGAGAGAGATTGTGTCTTAGGGCTTGAGAGAGAGAGGCTAGGGTTAAGGGTTTGGAGAGATATAGAGAGAGGCAGATTGTGGGGGAGAGAGAGAGAGAGAGAGAGAGATTGAGAAAGAAAGAGATAGAGATAGAGAGATTATGGCTTAGGGGTTGAGAGAGGGAGAGAGAGGTTGGGGGTTGGGGTTTAGAGAGATCTAGAGAGAGGGATATTATGGGTTAGGGAGATACAGAGAGAGAAAGATTGATAAAGAGAAAGAGGGTGGGGGGTATATATATATATATATATATATATATATAGTGAGAGAGGGAGAGAGAGATTACACATATATAAATTTTTTACAATCTATAATCTTTAAATTTGAATGAATACACCATATTCAACCTTTGGATATCACAAGGGTAGACAAATCATACAAATCATGTAGAAAAATTGTCACCATACCTTTTCTTAATAGCTCCTTACTTGCATAGCGAAAGAAGTGAACTCCAATGTGTCCAACAATTGTAATCAAATGGTCCAATGTTCCAAACAAAGCTCTGAGAATTGTTGATTGTAAATGTTGTGTGCAAGATGGTTGAGAGGGTTCCAATCTTCCAAAGATTGCAAATTCAATGTAAGTGCAAGAGTTACAAAAGTGAAATCGCGCGAAGATTAGCTCAATTTACCATGTAAGAGTGAAAATTGAAATTTTGAAAGATGCGCAGGAAATGCTACTCTATATGTTTGAGACAGAGGAGCGCACACACGTTAATAGTGTGCACACTATTAGTGTGCATGCGTTAATAGCGTGCGCACTATTAGTGCGCTCTCCTCTATGCATTAACTAGTCGATGTTTGCCACCAATTTTTGGGGTACGACCGTGGTGGACTTTGGAAGATGTCGGTTGCTAATGAACTGCATGTGTGTTAATAGTGCGTGCGCGCTCTTGTGTCATTACTTTAGTTGATGAATGTTCATGTATTGTATTTCGGGTATAATTATGTTTACATTAATTGCACGTTATAGGGGGGATTGTGGGCTATGGGTGCAGGGAGAGAAAGAGGGGGAGGGGGTTAGTGGGTTATTGGTTTAGGGAAAGAGAGAGGGGAGAGGGGGGTGGTGGGATATGTGTTTAGGGGGGCATTTTGGGTTGTGGGTTTAGGAGGAGAGAGAGGGGAGACATTGTGGGTTATGGGTTTAGGGGGGTGAGAGAGGGGGGGGATTGTGGGTTAAGCGTTTAGGGAGAGAGACAAATTGGGGTTAAGGATTTGAAATTGACCATGCTTTAATTCTGAGATTAGGGGCATGAGAGGCTGTGTAGAATGTGGTTATTGGTTGAGAGAGAGGGATATTGGGGGTCAGGCATTGAGAGAGATAACGATTGGGGATTAGGGGTGGAGAGAGATTGAACAAGGGGGATAGGGGTTTAGGGAGAGAAATCGAGGGGGATATGGGTCTAGGGAGAGGGACATAGAGATAGTGAGTGAAAGAGAGAGAGAGATTGTGAGAAGAAGAGAGTGAGAGGTTATTAAAATGGTTGAAGCTATGTCGCATGAACATTAGCTTCACAATTTATTATTGACCTCGAAGAAGGAATTTGTTATCCATGTAAATTTTAATCAAATACAAAATTTCTTCTCGAAGTTACTCCGAGATAAGTGATAAGCTTCAACATTAACCATGCTTTAACTCTAAGATTATGGGCATGAGAGACTACGTAGAACCTGGTTAGGGGTTGAGAGAGAGAGGGACATTGGGGGTCAAGGGTTTAGAGAGATAGATATTGGGGGTTAGGGGTGGAGATAGATGGAACAAGAGGGATAGGGTTTTAGGGAGAGCGATCAATGCAGATAGGGTTTTAGGGAGAGAGACAGAGAGATGGTGAGTGAGATATATATATATATATATATATATATATATATATATATATATATATATATATAGAGAGAGAGAGAGAGAGAGAGAGAGAGAGAGAGAGAGAGATTATGAAACGGAGAGAATGAGAGGTAATTAAAATTCTTGGGAGATCAATATAGGGAATTAGATCCTAAATGAATATCCGTATACTAAAAGGCCATGATTAAGGCCTTGAACTACAACATAGGCCATCTAAAATAAATTTTTTACATACAAGTGGTATAGGGCTGTCATTAGGATTTTTTTGTAGTAGGAATGGGTCTATGGGCCCTGAACATGATGGGGGGAGAAAAATAAGTTCCTTCATCCATAAGTTATTCCTAGAGGTCTTATGGACATGAAATATTCCTTAAACCACCAGAAAACACCTCTACAAAGTACCTTTGTCCTTGAGTCAAATATGGGTACTATTAGGAGGTTTTGCACACAAGAGATGGATTTTGGGACTTTGTCCCAAAATGAAGCTTCTAGGGTCTTGGTCCCTAGAATAGGCCTCAAAGCATCATATAGACCAATACCATTGGCCTCTTGGTGGGATATGTGTATCTTTAAAATATTTTATATTGTTAATGTGGATTCTAAGGTTTTGACCATGGTTGATGAAGAAAAAAAGGTCATTATGATCAAGATTATTCTTTAGGGCTCATAAACTTTGGCCTTTGCATGAGATATGGGGATCTGATTGGAAATTTTCAGACAAAATAGATGGGATGAAGGATCTTTGATATACAAGTGGGATGTTGGCACTGGTAGAAATTTGTTCATAATAGGGGAGGTTTTTCATACGAGGGATGGGTCTTGAGGCCTTATTCATGGTAATATGTGAGCCTTTATGAGGTTTCCCATAGTGGATGCTTTATGATACACTACCCATGGTACAAGGATAAAAAGTAATGTCTCAGGGAATACAAATATGTTTTTATGGTTTATGGACCATGCATATCATCCAAAAACACCACTCAAACCCTATAAATGGAATCTTTATCCCACAAGTATAATATTGACACCATCTAGGGTAGAACCATCTAGTGTAGAAAGCATTGTAATGGTTCCCATATGATAATGATCAAGGCCTTGATACACATCCTTGGTGAATAAAATATCCTAATGGAATGTGTAGCCCAATTTGTGGTTAAAGATCCCCTCTACATTACATGTATAGTGGTTGAAGGCATCATTTGTCCCATGCGCCCTAGAAGCTTAATTCAGGTCATATAGCCTTTTTTTCCTCACTCAACCATAGTAACGATCCCAATATTTGTCACCAGTACACAAAATCTATTATAGCCACTCATATCCCATATGATTCTTCGGGATTGGGGGTTAGCGGTTTAAAGAGAGAAAAAGAAAGAGAGAGATTGGGAGTTAGGGATTTAGAGAGAGGGAGGGAGAGAGATATCCAGGGTTAGGAATTTAGAGAGAGAGAGAGAGATTGTGGCTTAGGGGTTTAGAGAGCGAGAGAGACTGGGGTTAGGCATTGAGGGAGATAGAGATATTACATTGGATGTGAAAGAGTGTGAAGTCTTGAAGGAAAAGATGCAGAATCTAACCAATATCTAGATGATTGATCAGAAGATAACCAATATATAAAGAGTGAGAGATTACAGGTTAGGGAGATGGAGAGAGAAAAAGATTGAGAAAGAGAGAGAGGGTTAGGGTTTTAGAGAGAGAGAGAGATTGTGTCTTAGGGGTTGAGAGAGAGAGGGGTTGGGGGTTAGAGAGATCTAGAGAGAGGGAGAATGTGGGTTAGGGAGATAGAGAGAGAGAAATATTGAGAAAGTGAAAGAAGGCTAGGGGTTTTAATATATATATAGAGAGAGAGAGAGATTGGAGGTTAGGGATTTATATAGGGATAGATATTGGGGTTAGTGGTTTATATATATATATATATATATATATATATATATATATATAGAGAGAGAGAGAGAGAGAGAGAGAGAGAGAGAGAGAGAGAGAGGCGCTTAGCGATTGAGAAGGAGATGTTAGGGGTTTAGAGAGATCTAGAGAGTGGGAGATTGTGGGTTAGAGAGATAAAGAGAGAGAGGGTTAGGAGTTTAGAGAGAGAGAGAGAGAGAGAGAGAGAGATTGTGGCTTAGAGGTTTAGAGAGAGAGGTTGGGGTGAGGTGTTTAGAGAGATCTAGAGAGGTGGAGGTTATGGGTTAGGGAGATATAGAGATAGAAAGATTGAGAAAGAGAGAGATAGAGAGAGAGAGAGAGAGATACTATGGATTAGGGGTTGAGAGAGGGAGAGAGAGGTTGGAGGTTAGGGGTTTAGAGAGATCTAGAGAGAGGGATATTGTGGTTTAGGGAGGAAGAGAGAGAGAAATATTGATAAAGAGAGAGAGAGAGGGTTAGGGGTATATATATATATATATATATATATATATATATATAGAGAGAGAGAGAGAGAGAGAGAGAGAGATTGATTACACATATATAAGTTTTTTACAATCTATAATCTTTAAATTTGAATGAATACACCATCTTCAACCTTTGGATATCACAAGGGTATACAAGTCATGCAATTCATTTAGAAAACTTGTCACCATACCTTTTCTTAATAAATCCTTAATTGCATTGCAAAAGAATTGAACTCCAATGTGTCCAACAGCTGTAATTAAATGGTCGAATGTTCCAAAAAAATCTCTCAGAATTGTTGAGTGTAAATGTTGTGTGCAAGATGGTTGAGAGGGTTCCAATCTTCCAAAGAATGCAAGTTCAATGTGAGTGCAAGAGTTACAAAACTGAAATCGTGCGAAGATGAGTTCAATTTATCGTGCAAGAGTGAAAATTGAAATTTTGGATGATGAAAAGGAAATCTTACTCTGTCTTTTTTAGACAGAGGAGTGCACACTCGTTAACAGTGTGGACACTATTAGTGCGTGCATGTTAATAGTGTGCACACTATTAGTGCATGCGTGCTCCTTTGTGCATTCACTAATCAATGTTCGGAACCAATGTTTGGGGTATGACCGTGGTGGACTTTGACAGATGTTAGTTGCGCAAGGAGGGTGCATGTGTTAATAGTGCGCGCACACTCTTATGTCATTAATTTGGTTGGTGAGCGTTCATGTATTGTATTTCGGGTATTTTTTTTTACATTAATTGAACATTATAGGGGGATTGTGTGTTTTGGGTGTAGGGAGAGAAATAGGGGTAGGGGGTTAGTGGGTTATGGTTTTAGTGAGAGAAAGAGGGGAGAGGGGGGGTGGTGGGATATGTGTTTAAGGGGAGGATTGTGGGTTGTTGTTTTAGGGGGAGAGAGAGGGGGACATTGTGTGTTATTGGTTTAGGAGGGAGAGAGAGTGGGGAGATTGTGGGTTAAGTGTTTAGGGAGAGAGAAAAAATGGGGTTAGGGATTTGAAATTAACCATGCTTTAATTATGAGATTAGGGGCATAAGAGGCTGTGTACAACTTGGTCACGGGTTGAGAGAGAGAGAGGGAGATTGGGGGTCAGGAATTGAGAGAGATAGATATTGGGGGTTAGGGGTGGAGAGAGATGGAACATGGGGGTATGGGTTTAGGGAGAGAAATCAAGGGGGTATTTGGGTCTAGGGAGAGAGACAAATAGATATTGAGTGACAGAGAGAGAGAGAGATTGTGAAAAGAAGAGAGTGAGATGTAATTAAAATGGTTTAAGCTGTGTCACACGAACATTAAGTTCACAATTTATTATTGATCTCGAAGAAGGAATTTGATATCCGTGTAAATTTTAATCAAATACAACCTTTATTCTTGAAGTTACCCCCAGATAAGTGATAATCTTCAACATTAACCATGCTTTAATTCTAATATTATGGGCATGAGAGACTATGTAGAACCTAGTTAGGGGTTGAGAGAGAGAAGGAGTTTTAGGGTCAGGGGTTGAGAGAGATAGAGATTTGGGGTTAGGGGTGGAGAGAGATGGAACAAGGGGGATAGGGGTTTAGGGAGAGAGATCAAGGAGACTCGGGGTTTAGGGAGAGAGACAAAGAGATTGTGAGTGACAAAGAGAGAGATATGTGAGATAGAGAGAGTAAGAGGTAATTAAAATGGTTGGGAGCTAAATCTAGGGAATTAGATCCTAAATCAATATCCTTATACTAAAAGGCCATGAATAATGCCTTTAACTACAACATACGCCATCTAAAATGAATGTTTTACATACAAGTGGTATAGGGGTGTCATTAATGGTTTTTACGTAGTAGGAATGGGTCTATGGACCCTGAACATGATGGGTGGAGAAAAATAAGGTCCTTCATCCAGAAATTAATCCTAGAGGTCTTATGGACATGAAATATTCCTTAAACCACCACAAAACACCTCTACAAAGTAACTTTTTCCTGAAGTCAAATATGGGTACTATTAGGTGGTTTTGCACACAAGAGATGGATTTTGGGACTTTGTCCTGTTGACGAAGAGTCTATCGATAGGGGTTCATTCCCCACTGTCACCAACAAACTATCGACCTAACTCTCTTATATATCGTCCTTGAAAGGTGTAACCCTTTCCAGCAACACTTGCAGAGCAAGTGCAGTCTCACCCGAGGCAGATAAGAGGGCTACTGGAACCAAGCTTCCACAGTTGTGTAGAGGATATCGCACATTAACCAGAGATTACGACATTCATAACATATTATTAACTAATTATCCACAGCATAAACCACTCACAGTTCCTAACGCATATAGTCAGAACATATTCAACAACACATTCACATTAATCAACAGAAACACATTCACATAACCCATTATTTATCATCACATCATTGCAGAACAACATAATTCATGTCATAACCGAACATCTTCATTCATTCATCAAAACGTGCGGAATAAACCTCATAGAACTGTCAAGTCATCATATCGCAGATACAACCAAACCCAAAAGACAAGATTAATCTCAAAAACTTTGATGCCCTTAGGCTTACAATCTTACTCTATTTATATTCTTCTATCCTATTACAAAATGGCCCACATGGCCGACTTGACTAATCTAATAAATCTTATGCTTTCGCAAAATCGGTGAAAGGTCCTTTTTTCCGCGGAATGACCCTTTTGCACCTGTTGGCTTCCGCACTTACTATGGATTTATCCCATGCCAACATGTCCCAAAATGAAGCTTCTAGGGTCTTGGTCCCTAGAATAGGCCTCAAAGCATCATACAGACCAATACCATTGGCCACTTGGTGGGATATGTGTATCTTTAAAATAATTTATATCGTTAATGTGGATTCTAGGTTTTGACCATGGTTGATGAAGAAAAAATGGTCATTATAATCAAGATTATTCTTCTAGGGCTCATAAACTTTGGCTTTTGCATCATATATGGGGATCTGATTGGAAATTTTCGGACAAAATAGATGGGATGAAGGATATTTGATATACAAGTGGGATATGGGCACTTATAGGAGGTTTTTCATACTACAGGAGGTTTTTCATACCACAGATGCGTCTCGAGGCCTTATTCATGATAATATGCAAGCCTATAATGTCCCTAAAACTATAAAAATTTAAAAAATTTCATGTATACTGTATCACTGCCTATTTAAGTAGATATTTAGTAAATTAACTTCAGCACTTGAAAAATAACTAGAAGATTTTATTGATGTAATGTATATTGTATGGATTGTACTTCTGCTCATGAACAGCTATTGGATTTATTTACTGTGGTTTTTTTTACTTTACGATTTTGCGGAAGTAATGTAATTGGATGTGTGTCTTCATGAACCACTTCGGTTGATGGCAAACAACTCGGTTGATTGATCAATTTAGTAATTAATTGAATTCTTTATGTCAACATCTTGATGTTATGTTGTTCCTTTAAATGTTGCAACTATGTGTTTATTTAAATGCATTATCATGCTACCTATTTAAGTCATTGTATTATATAGGCATTTTCATGTTTGAAGGGATGAAATTTGGTAGCAAAGGTGAGACTTACTTAGCATTCATGCTAAAGCTTATCTCTCCCTAGTCTTGTAGGTAACTAAAGGACTATCTAGGATTTGTTTCCTAGAGATGTAAAACCATATGTGAGTTTGATTAATATACATGTGTTTAATAATTAAAATGTAACACACAAAGGTGGGAGGGACTCTCCACTATACAAAGAGGGGTAAAATCAAATGTTTGGAGGAGTTGGTAACGCATTTAATGGAGCCCAATGCGACTTAAAGACAGCTGGATGGCATTGAGAGTTTAAACCCTAAGGGTTTAAATGACCCTATTGCAAAATCGTATTTGTTTGTTTTTTTGGGGGAGAGGCGAGAGGAGCGAAGCTCTTTAGGCCTTGGAGGCGTCCATGGCAGGAATCGACCTTCTCATCACAACATGCATGAACCTTTGTGAGGTAATCTTTATGCTAGTCAACAAAATTGGTGCTTAAGTTTTATTGTTTCGAGACGGATAAGTTTATGGGCGAAATTTAGCCCATGGGTTATTTTTTCATGTTTTTTTTCCAAAAAATGATTTGCTAATTTGCATTTTTTGAAGCCCCATTTCACCTAATTTTGATGTGGTAAACTTTTTTCACTCTAAAAAACGCCAAATTATTATATAAACTATATCAAATCCTTAGAAATTGAAATATTTTTAAAAAAATTTCGCCAAATATTTTATAGTTAAAATTTTAAGAATTGGTAATCGCCAAGGTTTATACACTTTTAAATAAGTATGGGTCCTTAAAATTATTCTTGGTTTTGGCTTTGTCTTTGAGAGGGCCTTCAGTGGTGATAGTTTCAAGTTGAGGGTGGAGATATTCGCAACTATAGAGACTATGGGTAAGTCTGGTTCTATGTTGGCTCCTTCCTCCCTTCACCCATAAGTCTGCCTGCTGATTTGTATACTTTGTAATGGGAGGTATTTCATGAAATGTTTTGAATCTGGATTTCAAGTGAAATGTTGGGTTTTTGTATCAAGTCGTGGCCAAACTGAGGCACGCTCTAAAATGTAATGAACCACAGTGTTGACTGTGTTTGTAGCCTGTATGGCAATTTAGTGTTGAAGGAGATGGTCCTTACTTACCTCTTGTACGCATAGTGCTTTCGACACTCCTGGAAATGTATATTCTATTAATGGTTTAATTTGGGACTTTTAATGGCAAACACGATTTATGTAATAAGATTTTTTTGTTCTTAAGAAATGGGGGGGAAACCCTAACTGGTTTCCTGAACAAATGGTTTTTTATAATTTTTGGTTTGATAATTTCGTTTTAATGATTACTATGAGGTTTTGCCAACATCGTGGGTACAATGTGAATTGGTTACAGCGTTTGGTGACAGTGATAGCTCCAGAGTTTGATAAGTATATATGAGAATTCTCTCAGCTGACCTCTGTCGTTGTCAAGGGTTTTAATGGAACTTTGTTTTAAGCGAAAAACCCTGTGGATGATTCCTCAGTTTGGCTAAAGTTCAGCCTATGTATTTATTTATGGTACTTTGGGTTTGACTCCCATCGTTTAAGTTTTAAGTTCTTGCGCAGTTTGTTGTAGGATGAAGATTTTGAAGTATTTAATTTAATTTGTTAAAGGGAAAGCCCTTGATTGGATTCTGCACTTTTGCCATACTTATGTATATAAAATAGACTTGCATCTGTGGTTTGGGGAGGGAATTGCTCCCTGCGCTGTATCTAAGTCTTGATGATGGAAAACTTGATGTGTGAAATCGTTTTAATTAGGGAAAGTGTATGAAGTGAATTCTTATTTTAATAATTCTGATGTGTCTTGATGTCGTAGCCCTAGCGTTGGAATTGAAAAGTTCTCGAAAAAAGGGCAAAAAGCTACCAAGGTTTTTATGTCTTTAGCAGGTGGAAGGCATTATTGATTCCAGAGTAAATTTTTGGGATTTATGTATTATGAGTATCTATTACACTGAAGTTTGGCTTCTTGATATTTAAATTATTCCCTTGCAACTACCCATTTTTCATCATTCGAGAATTTTCATACAAGTAGAATGTAAATTTATGCCATTGTGTGTTCTTAAAATCCTTTGGAGAACAGAACCTATGGATTGAAATGCACAAACTTCGGTATATGATGCTTGTACATTCTGTTTTGTAATTTGCTTATCCAGAGTAAAATATCCATGCATTGCACATTTGGTATGAATAAGAGGATTCTAAAATTGAAGTTCTCATTTGGTATTTAAGATCAAACATTGATGTAAACTTCAACTTGTCTTTAACAGTGTCATCTTACCAGTGTTGCATTTGTATTTTTCTTTATATTGGGAAAAATAATCATACAAGATGAGACAAGATCAATATCTCTTGTTGGATGGGTTTGTTATAATGGTTCTGGCCATTGTGGAATTGAGATTAGATTTATTATCTAGCAAACTAGCTTATAATTGTCTCCTTTACTGAATAATAGAGGGAATATTATGCATATGTTCTGTACGAGGAATTAAAAATTAGAGAAAGACATGTTCCGTTGTCGTTTTCTTCCACAGTAACTTACAATCTCAATTTTAATTAAGAAATGGTGGGTTTTGTTCAAGGTGAACGTCAATAATCTTTTAAACTAGATATCTAGCTACGAAGTTGGCCCATATATTGACTTTGAAAATGGGAAAAACTATCAAAATAAAGATACAAAGGTCCATTTCAGTGGTTATCTCGGCTTAAGCGTTCTACCCATGTGTATTGAAACTGATGATTATGAGCTTGCATTTTCATTAAAACGTATAGCTTCCTTAATAGGAGAATAACCATGTATATACCCAAATCATACACACATTGCACACCTAAAAAACTAACAATAAATAAAAGGAGACAGAAAAATGTGCAAGAGCTTACCTTGAGTAGTTGTGTGTTTCTGACTTTCGTAGGCTATGCAATACCATATACTCCATCCACAAATGGCTTCGATATGATCAAAACAGGAAAAACTACAAAGTATGACGTTGATATTTATACCACGTCGGAGTACATGTGGATCCATGACTAGATGAATCTTCGCACATTTGAAAGAGTTGGGGTTTAGGTCTATCTTTAATGGGTAAATGCTGGTTGCTACCATTCCTCGGCCAAACCGTTTACTCTCCCTTTCGCATGCTGCTTAGACGGACTGAGTCCGACGGGAGTTCAATTCTCATGCAACGAGGAGTGTCAAAATAATATTCTCACTTCTTCTACATCATGGAAAGGCATCATTGGTTCACATAGGAGATTACCAATAAGCTGAGGAGAAGGGATAAAGAACTCATAGAGGAGCTCATGTTTTGGTTCTCTTCTTTCCATGATCGGATTCAAAAGCATGTGGATTCAAAAGCATGTGGTGGTTAAGATAGCCTTTTGTTATTGGTATAGTGTTCAAGTTTTTCAAAGTTATAATTATTTTCATTGCAAATAAATTATGCAAGATACACATTAAGGGTTTTTTCTGTGTTTTTCATAGTAGCATAATTAGGCTGTATTGGACTTTCTTGTTGGAAGAATTCGAGTTTGAAAATCGTCAAATATTCGAGTACAGTACGAAAATGGTAAATTTGACTATAAATGCATAGTAATTATACATTTTAAGCATATAAAGTTATTTAAATTTTATTATATTATTTGCAATTTGCTCCAATGCGTGTTAATGTTAATGTTAGTTTTAAATTTAGAAAGTTTAAAGCTTTAAACTTTATCATATATATATTTTGTTGTAGAATTTAGTTAATATATTTTGTTTTATAATTTTGTTATAAATATTAAATTAGTGTTTATATTAGATTTATTTTATAATACAAATATAAAGTTTAGTAACTAGTTATAATATTAGATATTAAATTTTAGATAGGGTGATATTTTATAGAAATTTATATTTCAAGTTCTTTTTAATGAATATAAAAAATACATGTATTATTTATATTTTCAAAAAAAATTAAATTTTAAAAAATGTGTTTTTTTAATTTATAAGAAACCTATTCACTATTAGATTTTTTTGTTACTTATTTTTTTCAATAGTATTTGTACTCGAATTATGCTACTATTTTTTTTTATATATATTATTTAGTTTTAGGTACTTTTAGAAAGTAAGGACACCATATCTGTTAATTGTTGTGGCATGATCCATCTTGAATCTTGTATATGAAGTTCTGTACCTATATACAATTTTTTTGTTCTCTATATAGAAGTATTTGTCTTCCATTGGGGAATGATGACCTATTTGATTGAATTCTATAGCAGGTTGCACTTTGATATAGGATCTCTATATAATGTTTTGTTCTCTCTTGACATTTATATATAATTTTCTCTTCAGGGGTTTTAGCCGTTAAAAATGCAGTCGAAGGATCCTGGTCCTGCTTCGGAGTAACAAGTAGTGTGCCCCCCTTAGAAGCATTTAGCAGAGTTCATGGGTCGGGCGTAGGATCCATTCTGATTGGAGTTTGATCACTAGGTTCGCCTTGTTCCAAGAGAATGGCACTTAACAAGTTTATGTGATTGAATTTTATAGCAGGGTTGCACTTTGATCTGTGATTTGATTTCCTAATTCAATTACATGATATTGTCAGACAGTAATTTCTAAAGTGACTTTGGTCGCTATCTAATCATTCTCTACACTAATAAGAAAAAAATAAACATAACTTCAAACAAAAATAAAATCCTATATGTTAATCAAAATAAACATTTGCAAACAAAATCCAATTGTTAATTCTTTGCGAATAAAGAATAAGACTAAGGCTGACATGATCGTATACATGGTCGAAGCATGCATTGATAATTCCAATAGCCAAGGAGCATAAGAATATCATAGTAATGGGTTTAGCTTACTACCTTGGTTCTGAACCAACCAAGGAATGTAATAGCAGTGTTTTCATGCATGTTGTGTGCTCAACAAAATAATCAGCAACTATCAACAAATAATATTGACATCGATGCCAAATGCTTGTACAATGTACGTTGATTCTAAAGACGCATCCTTTAAACTTAATCACAGCAATGTAACACAACATCGCAGGATGCCCAAGCTTACATTAGCTCTGGCAATGGACATATGTTCAAAGAACCTTTTCCATCTATCCATGTACTGTACAGTAAGACTGACATTTGTCCTAAGTGCCTTACTGTCTCCACCTATGTTTAAGTGTTCCGCACAATTCAGAAAACTGTAATTAGTGGTCCACATCGAGCTACTCTTGGCGAATTGATGGAGATAGTGCAAGGATTGCATTAAACCTATACCAAATCACTAACGTTCCATGATTGATCTTCTTCGGAGTTGATGAAGGCAGCGACTTTAATCAATAACATGCCATTTAAACCCAATGCCATCTATGCTATTATTTATATAGATAATATGTTATTATAACTTTCACTTAAATCTAGATTATAACTTCCACCCACAAATTTATGTATTTGATTACTTTGCAAATGCAATGTCAAGTCATATTTAAGGCATAGACTTGAAGCTTACCTTATACCCATCTTGTTTGCAAATGCAATGTCAAGTCATATTTAAGGCATAGACTTGAAGCTTAGCTTATACCCATCTTGTTTTTATAACTCATTTCATCTTTGTATTCAAGGAGAAAGGAATATGTTTACCATTTAATGGAAGCATCACATATAGGTTTCAATATCCTACCTTGAAAGCCAAACAAGCATTAACAAGGCTAAACAACTCTAAAGCAATAGCAATAATCTGAAGCAAATCAAAGAATATTTGGGAGAGTCCTTCCTCTCAATGGGCTGTGCGAGGCATTCTTTTCGATTCGATATAGTAGGCATTGAACGTTATTAACACCACATCAATCAAATAAATCTCCGTGTCAAGGTCAGGGTTGGGTGCGAGGAATAACTATAATAACCTCGTTAATTTGAAATTTGGAATTATTTGGAATATGAATTTAATTTACCCCAAAAATTAGAATCGAATTTTTGAATTTCTGTATTAATTGGCCATGGTTTTATTCCTGGTCACAGTTGCAATTGCAACTGTTGTAGAAGGGCTGGCCAACTTAGGCTACGCAACAATGAGATATACAGTGTTATACATAAATCTCGGTAAACATTCTGTACCCAAAAGCAGATAAATATATATACTATTTATTAATCTCCACATGTATGCATAGTCATTGCACCTCCAGCCTGGGCCGTCTGATCAACCTTAACGAGCATTTATGTCTATCATTATGACCAGCCACAATTGATGTTTTGAAAATTGAAAAGCCGTCCTTGGTCGTTTCAGATACGGGAATACGAATAACGACGCACATGTATCCTGTCTGGAGTGTGTTTCCCTGAGGAGTCAAGACTAGACTAGTCACAAGACGCTGCAGTGAAGTTGATGTGATTTCCCGGTGCGATGGACTATGGAATGTACTGTATAGGAGTAGATGGAAGGATTCCATTGAAGAGATGCCACCGTGCCAGACTCCAGTGGCCAATGCCAGGACACGTACGTACACTCTTTCCAACTGTTGCACATGTTTCACATGAACACCAGTCATCCTGCTTTCTTCTCCACCATATCAAATAATCGGAAGACGCTCTCTTCAATAAAAACAATTTATACAGTATTCCCAAAATGAACAATACCAGCATTTTCTTCTTTTAGCTGCCAATTGAGTTTTCTCAAGGCCGAATGGGTAGGGTAAAGATGGAAACAAGGCATACGTGACAGTCACTTGTCCCTGCCCTGTATCATGCATACAGGGTAGGAATAGTTACCTTACGTAACAAACTATATTAGAATACAGGGTATAAGGTAGGGTTATTTTAACTAACACAGTTTGAAGTTAGAAGTTAGGAATGGTTAACAATTTGTACTTTGTTCAGAAGTGTAGATCAAGTGGCTATAGAGTGACATGTCACATTTTCAAGTCTGACTAACTCATGTCTATGTGGTTATAGAGTGATATGTCACATTTGCAAATCTGATTAACTCATGCCTATGTTCATAACTATGTGAATGCACTTTAAAAAAAAGACTGATCTATAGCTAACATGTATAGGCCTCTTTCTTCTAGTTACTATTTGTTATCCATGTATCAACTACCCTTACTTATTATAACTTTTATTTCGAATTACTATGATCATATGATCATAAAATCAGTTTGAATAGCCCATTTGCCTCATCCTCCTATATGGAATTGGGAGTTCTACCTTATAGAGATGCTATTAATACTTCAACAAAGTCAATGATAGAAAGTTAACGGACTAACTAAAGTAAACTGCTTCTTCATCGCCTTTCTAGTCAGCCACCCTTGGCGTTTCTGTTAAGCCAATTGATACACATGTTTGCTGGATAATTTTAATAAAAACAAGCAAATTCAACCTCCCAAAAAAGTTTTACTGCTTATCTTGCTAGGAAGAAAAGTTTCACTGCTTATCTTGCTAGGAAGAACACTGTCCATCTTCCTTGATGCCATTGACGTTGCAATGGCCTCGATAACGAGTTATGGTATGAATACGAAACAATTCTCCAATTAATATGAAATATGTAAATGTTTCTAGGCTTCATTTGAGCTAAACTTTGTGATGGGACAAAGAGTGGAAAAACGAGAATATTTATAAAAACTAGTATAGTTATTTAACTTGTGGCTCAGCCATAAGTTTAGGTAATAAGTTAAGTGTTACAATAAATTATCCATGCATAAATAAGAGTTATCCATGCATTAGCTACGAGAAATCCAGTCATTATCTTCTTTTTTTACAATTATTTATTTTGAATTTGAAACTAATACCATAAGATTAATAATTATCATGCAATCTATAAAAGACATAGGTGCTAATACACCTCAAATTCTAAAATATAAACACATAACACTGTAAATAAGAAATGATTGCGTCATTATTTATTATTTTCATAAGTGTTTTTAGCTCAATGCATTAGGTGCATTGCATGATTTTAATTACAAATATGAATTATGTGGTGACTATTTAACCACAAAAAATATTGCCATTTTACAGGTCAAAAATACTCCCACATGATAAAATTAAACATCATTAATCAAGTGTGCATTTTAATTTAAGTGTCATTTTGAAGTGCATTTTTTTACACACCATTAATATCTATATCCCAAACCCATATATGTATATATATATATATGGGAGCACACACGAAGATGCTCCCCAAATTCGTTGCAACAAGACCATGCGAGCGAAAAAAAAGATAGAGCGCATGCTCTTAGGACCACATGCACCCAATGGTTTGGTAAACTCCTGAACTGCCGAGTAGGTGTCCACATAGGTCTTAAGAGCGGGTGCAATTAACTCGCATGCACTATTAGTGTGCACACGTTAATATTGTGTGCACGCTTCTCTGTGTATTAAAAATTGGGCCAAGGCCCATTTCTTACCCACCTTTCCTGATTTCGGCGGCTCAACGTTGTCAAAAAAGGCCTCAAGACAACGCAAGCGCTCCAATTCCTCTACCAACGTACCCCACCAATCATCTAGGTAGATTTTCATGCTTCAATTACATTTTTTTTCAATGTTTTAACAAAATATTTCAATGATTTAAAAAAAATACATTATAAAAAATCCATAAAACTCAATCAATATTGTAACAAATTTAATTTTTGTAATTGCACTTAATCTCTACCTCATCACAATGGAAGAAAACCAAGAGAAAAACCCCCAAACAAACAACTCATCCACAAAAAACCCCAAAGTAAATATTCACCTTGAGGAGAACCCAAGCACGGAATCCCAAATAAACCAAAATTTACAACAATTAAGAAGTTTGGTATAATAACTTAGATTGACTAGGGACCCATCGAGACTATCCCTAGCCACATCCCTCGATAGAATTATTACTTCAGTTGACAATGCTCAAGGTCAATCGACAAGCATAACCGAATATAGGGCTCTGATGAGAGCATATTATTCCACTCGTCTCAGTAGACACCAAATCAAATATTTGAACAACTCAAAACAAACTCTAGTTAGTTTTTTCATTGACCCGAGGACCAACCTACCCCCTCATCCATGCAAAATGAGACTTTTCATGGATTGGTGCACTTATGAGGTATGGAGACAAAATTGGATGAGGCGATGGTTCATGGTTTTTGACAAACCTCCTTGCAACAATAGGGATGTACCACTCTATTTCCTTCGAAAAATATATGAGGAGTATGTGTTGGGCCTACATGTAAACAACTTCGACATTAGTGAGTTTCATGGGGTTGATATTGGATCTGGTAAGGATCAACCCCCCGCAAGGTGTAACCCATTGAGAGGTCCACCTACACCTAGGAAATTTAATCCAAGGTTGAATTTGAAACATGGTTGACTTCAATCCATTATTGACTTTAATCAAATGTTGACTTTGAAACATTGTTGACTTTTAAGCAAGGTTGACTTCAAACAATAGTTGACTTTCAACAAAAGTTGACTTCAATTTATAGTTGACTTTTAAGAAAGATTGAATTCAATCTAAGGTTGACTTCAATCCAACGTTGACTTCAATCCATGGTTGAATTCAATCGGTAATTGACTTTAGCCCATAGTTGACTTTTAAGCAAGGTTGCCTTCAATCCATATTCAACTTCAATCCAAGGTTGAATTCAATCTTTAGTTGAATTCAAGCAATAATTGACTTTTAAGTAAGTTTCACTTCACTACAAGGTTTACATTAGTCCATGGTCGACTTGAATCCAAGGTTGCCTTCAATCAACCATTAACATCTATCCATGGTTCACTTCAATCCATAGTTGACTTCAATATAACCATGACTTCAATGCATAGTTAACCTTTAGGCATGGTTGACTTCAATCCATGGTTGATGTCAATCCACGGTTGAATTTAGTTAACCATGCTTTACTTTGGTTGACCATGGTTGACTTTTTCATCAAGCATAGTTGACTTCTGGTTGACCATGGTTGACATTGGCCGCGTAAGCTTAACTTTGGTTGAGCTTTGCTCACTTTTGATTAGCAATGGTTGAGTTGAATCCATAGTTAAATTCAGTCCATGGTTAATATCAGTCCATAGTTGACTTTTAAGAAAGGTTTTTTGGTTAAACATGGGTGAACATGGTCCACCATGGATGACTATGGTTAACTATAGTTGAATTTTGTTGACCATGGTTGACTTTGGATGACCACGGTGAACCGTGGATGAATTTAGCTAGCCATGGTTGAGTATGGTTAACTTTGGTTGACCATGATTCACCAAGGGAGACTCTAATTGACCATGGTTAACTTTGGACGACCATGGACAACCATAGTTGACCATGGATGACCTTAGTTTCATTTTCATGACTATGGTTAACACTGGTTGACTTTGGATGTCCATGGTTGACCATGGTTAACCATGGTTGAAGTTGGTTGACCATCGTTCACTATGATTTACCATGGTTGACCATGGTGTACCCTAGCTGTCTTCCGTTGACTATGGATGGTTATTTTTTACCACGGTTGACCATAGTTGACTTTGGTTGACCATTAGTTAAAATGGTACACCGTGGTTGACTTTGATTGAACATGGGTGGACATGGTTAACCATGGGCGAGTATGGTTGATTATAGTTGACTTTGGTTGACTATGGTAGACTTTGGATGAACATGGTTTACCATGGGTAATGGTGATTTCCCATGGTTGTCTATGGTTGACTATGGTTGACCATGATTGACTCTAGCTGAGCATGGTTGAATTTAGTTGACCATGGTTCGTGATAGTTGATTATGGTTGAAAATGGTCGATGATGCTTGACCATGGTTGATTATCATTCACCCAGGTTGACTTCAGTTTACTATGGTTGAACACACTTGGCTTTGGTTGTCCAAGGTTTAACATCGTTGACTTTTGATGACTATGGATTAATATGTTTGACCATGGTTGACTTTGTTTAACTATGCTTGACTTAAGTTGAACATTGTTGGCCATGGTTAACTATGGTTGAATTTGGTTTACCAAGGTTGACCATGGTTAACTTTGGTTAACCACACTTGAATTTGGTTGACCATGGCAGACTTTGGTTTACTATGGTTGACTTTTGTTGACCATGGTTTACTTTTGCTTAACCATGGTTGAAGTTAGCTCACCATGGTTGACATTGGTTGGATTTTGGTTGATCATGGTTGCATTTGGTTTACTTTCCTTTAGTTTTGGTTGACAATGGTTGACCATGATTAACCATGGTTGAACCTGCTTCACTTTTGGTTGACCATGGTTGACTTCAGTTTACCATGGCAACCCATGGTTGACTTTGGTTGACATGTGGTTGATGTGTTTGAATTTTGGTTGATTTTGGTTGACCATGGTTGACTTTGGTTGATCATAGCTGAATTTGGTTGACCGTGGTTGAATTTAGTTGACCATGCTTTTCTTAGGTTTACCATGGTTAACGTTTTGATCAACCATATTTGACTTTTGGTTGACCATGGTTGACCTGCTTCCTAAGGTTAACTTTGGTTGAGCTTCTGTGACTTTTGATTAACAATGGATGACTTGAATCCATATGTGACTTCAGTCCATGGTTAATTTCAGTCCATTGTTGACGTTTAAGAAAGGTTGAGTTTAATACATAGTAGACTTTTACGCAAACTTGACTTTGACCATGATTGACTTCAAACAGTAGTTGACATTAGCCAATAGTTTCCTTTCAAGCAAGGTTGACTTTGAACCATGGCTAACTTCAATCCATAGTGGAATTTTAAGCAAGGTTGACTTTGAAGCATGGTTGAGTATCGTATAGCCATTGTTGAGTTTAAGTTAAGGTTGACTATATTACACCATCGTCGACCATTATATTTGTAGGGTTGACTTCGAGCAAGATTAACCTTGCTTAAAATACATGGTTGACTTGAAGTCATCGTTGCCTTTTAAGCAAGGTTGAATTTGAACCATGGTCATCCATTGGATAAGCATTGTTGGCATTAAGCTAAGTTTGACTCTAATGTTACTGTTAATGCTAATCATGTAGTAATAATGTTGCTAATTTTATGTTTTTATTATGATTAGGTTGTTAATTATATTATTATTTTCATTATATTTTATATTAATGTTAATGCTAATGCTAATATAATAATCCTAATATATACTAATATATTAATGCTCATGTTAATATATTAGTTTTATTATGTTATTATTAATTATATTAAGTTAGTATTAATTTATGTTGTTGTTGTTATTATGTTATAAATGTTATTATTATTAATTTTATTATGTTGGTTTATGTTTGAACAATATTAACCATGACCATGGTTTAGGATGTGCAATTTTGAGTGTGTTATGTTAACATGATCATCAAGGGTTATCAATGTTAACATTCATGTTAACTTTAACCTTAAAATTAATATTAATTTCAAATGCTATTTAATTTGTTATTAACTCTTAATCTAATATTATTAAATGACATAAATGTTAACAATAAATTTAATTTTAACATTAACATTGACATTAATATTAAATGTTAAATATTGCCAATAACATTAATGTTAATTTTAATATTAATGGTAATTATATTAATGTTAATGCTAATTAATTCATATATTAATGTTAATATATTAGTTTTATTATGTAATTATTAATTATATTATTTTGAGCATGCTTAATTTTATAATGTATTATTAATTTTATGTTGTTATTATTATGTTACTAATGTTAATATTAATTTTATTATGTTTGTTTATATTTGAACAATAATTACCATGGACCATGGTTGAGGATGTGTAATTTTGAGTGAGTTATGTTAATATGATCATCAAAGGTTATGTCCCATCAATGTTCAAATTCATATTAACCTTAACTTTAATATTAATATTAAATGTTAAATTTTATATCAAATATGAATTTAATATTAAATGTTAAATTTTCTATCAAATATGAATTTAATATTAAATGTTAAATTTTATATCAAATATGAATTTAATATTAAATGTTAATTTCTCATAATGTAAATATTAATATCAATAATAATAATAATTATAATAATAGAGATGTTTACTATAAAAATAAATATTTTTGACTTCAATAGTTTAGGCATGGTTGACTTCAGTTTACATGGTTCATTAGCTTTGGTTGACATTGATTGTTTTGAGGATGATAAACTTTGATTCTTTGATATAGTTATTATTATTATAAAAAAATTAATAATATAATTTTCACTACTACATATGGCCAAAATTGCCACGTTTTTTTGTTGTAATAGCCACGATTTTTCGTCCTTATTGCAGCGATCTTGGGTTCGTTTTTTCGTGGAACCAACTTCGTGGATATAGGGATGAACATTCCCCGTCGTGGCAATAGCAACGTTTCTCAGTGGCCACGTGTCACCTTCACAATAGTCCTCACATCTTCGGAAAATTAATTCTTCCACGAAGGTTTTTCGATATATCAACGCCCCTCATCTATATGTTTCCACGCAAATGATTTACTTGCCATGAACTTTCGTGTCTATAGAGATGAACTTAAATTGGAGGTTCGTCTCTATAGCAACGAATGTTCGTGGCAGGTTCAGCATCTACGTTGTAACATCTTATACAGCTCCACGCATGTTCGTCACAATAGAGATGATTCGATTCAATAAATTTCATGGCAGGTTCAGGATCTGCTTGGTAACATCTTATATAGCTCCACGAATCGTGGCAGGAATCCGTCAAGATTGCGACGATACCTAGAAATGTTAAAAAAAAAAGCCTAAATGGCAATCGTTGAATCATAGCAGAGCACCATTTCAAAGCATAAATATATTTGCCTCAATGTTTTGATGATCATCACATAAATGCTCCCTCTAACTGATATGTTGAAGTTCAGTAAATTCATAAAAGGTAAGTAGGGATCATCATCATTCTTCGAACATTTAACTTTTCATCGTAATGTTCATTTAAGTCTGCTCATCTTCAAGTTTTTAATAAACACACTCCCCCTATCAAATATTCTACTTCAAACTTCTTGTCAAATCAGGCTGAAAGGAATTTTTTTCAACAATTATTTTACTAAAAGTAACAAATCTGAACTTGTCCAATTCAACCTTACCAAAACTGATCTGTCAAGTATAATTATGTTATGTCAATCTGATCTACTCACTTGGTCAATCAGTGTTTGTCATTAGACTGCTTCAACTGCTCACCATCTTCAAAACTTTGTGGATGTTTGAACTTGTTCCAATTTTACTTCCAACTGGTGTAAAAGATCTTTTGGATAAACACAAGAGCTACGCCTGTGCATTGATGTCCAAGGAGTCATCTTCCATCTATGACCCCGAGGCTGCCTCAATAATCTTCAACATTCTAGGATTGTTTGTTTGCTTGGGAAGAATTAACTTCGGGACAATGTATATGCAATATGTCATCATCACTTAGGTTTAACATATCATGGCATAATATCTCACACTTGGGCTATGTATGTGTGCTGCAAAAGAGTCCACCCAAGACAAAATTCAGACTGTGTATGTGCTTGAGGTAAACTTCAGACTGAAGAAAATCCAAACTGTGTTTATGTGTTGTAGATGACGTCAAAACAATGTCAAACTCGGGACTGATTTGTGTCCATAAGATATCAGCAGTAAGGGCTCAATTCTTTCATCAAACTCAGGAATGGTGTTCTGTTGCAGACCTCAACAATTGTCAAATTTGTATACCCTAGACAAGTCCAAAAACCATCATCTGCTGTAGCACCCTTTTTATGTTGTAGGTTCATACTAAAATTTGAACTGCCTTTTCAATGATATAATACATTTGAACACTTTCAAGTCAAATATATCAAAGATGTCTTTATATCATAAATCAACTCATCTCATCATCAATAACATGTCATCATCATCAAGAGTTAAGCATCTTGGTGTCCATCATCAAATGTACATCATCACAACTTTGACATCTTTGCATCAAGATCTTTCAAGGTCTACTAGTTATGTGTGATTGGAGATACTGTTGATCCCTCAATAGTCCATCAATGAGAGTAGGGATCCCTTTCAAATTTCCACTTATAGATATGCACCACACTTTTTTGTACATCAATTGTGAAGCAAAGACGACAACTTCTTGTGAATTTCTTCACATCAACAAAAGTTGCAAGAGTTAAATGGTGTGTAGGCATGATAAGTTATTCGCTTAAATGGTGTGCAAGCATGATAAGTTTTCCTCTTTGTGTCACCGGAAGCAATGGTGAAAGTTCAATGTGGATCTACATCTACAACATATCCTTAAGTCTCATCGCCTTTATGGCCTTCGTAGACCAATCTGTCTGCATTTTCAGAGAGTCTAATGCCCAGATGTTTTAAACTTGTGATGTATTGGTTCCATTTAACATCCAGATCGCCTGGAAACCCATACCCATCCTACTAATGTCAGTGAACCTAAATATCAAACCTGGTCCAATCCGTTGCAAATAACTACTAAGGTATATTCTAAATCCAAACAACCTAAACATGTTTTGCTCCATCAAAGACACCAAAAGATTCATAAGATGCATCCCAATACTCTTCATGTTCTCCTCCATGCCAGATAGTTTACAAACAACAACTCAGAAGAGATATAGTAGAAAAGAATAATCAGATAAATCAAAAGAAAGAACTTCTGAAAGAAATAATGGATTCTTTGGTAGAAGACAAAGTGGAACTGCAAAAATGAAAAAGAAATTAGAAGAAACCTATGATAAAGAGTTAGAATACAAGTTTCATAATTCCATTACAGAGGAAGAATCTCTTGCACTTATACCACAAGATGAGAGCAAGAATCTGCGTGACTCTGAAGAAACCCGGATAAAAGGGTTACATGATAGATTGGTGATAACTGTTCAAATTAATGTCATGTGATATAATGAATACACACTAGATGCACACATAGACACAGGACTCACAAAATTTTGTGCTAAGATGGAAGTTATCCCAAGGTATTATTGGCATCCAATAAACTTTCATTTCATGACTATAAATATATCAATGGTTCCAATCAAAGGATATGCTCTTAATTTTCCTATCATGATTAATGGACATAATACTTCTGTAAATTGGTATTGTTTTGATAAAGGTTTTGATTTATTGTTTGGTCAAGATTTTGTTGACTATCATCTTCCTTTCTTGATAGGAAAAGATAACATCACCTTTCATACAAGTGGCCAAGCAATTACAATCCCTAGCAAAAATACTTATGAATGCCATGTACCTAGTAATATTAAATATGTTGTTGAAAAATATGTAGAAAATCCTATCAAGATCAATAATATTTCCAGACATGCAACAAAACACGACCAAAAAGTACTTCAAGATACCAAAGATAAAATCATTAAGAATTGTAAATCTAAGTTCTAATTTCCTATCTTTTGGTGTGCAAATAGTCATCTTTTGGTGGGGAATGCTCGGTTTGGAATTGTGATGTATCTTCTATATTTCTTCTTGAGTCTTCATTAATGGCTACTGAATGGATGACCTGGGTATCATGCAATACTTTTTTATCATACCCACAACTAGCAGCATGTGCCTTTCCACAAAACAGGAAACCATTTTTCAGTATTGCACTGATGGCATTCTTCAACAAATCTATCAAAGAGACAAGAAAATGTATTGACAAGAAGTTACCTATGAAGCAAACGTGCTTAGATCTTGTTCCTTGTGTCCAAGTGAACCTGGCATTGTTTTACGGCATGTATTGGATCTGGCCAAATGTACCAAACACAAAATATGTTAAGTTACCTATATATATGTTAAATTAAGAGTTGATAATACATAAACACATGAGATAGAAAATATGTTAAGTTACCTATATTCACATACTGATATCCGACCTTGGATAGTCTAGTGGAGATCATTGCATCAATTGTATCATGCAAATTCATAAGAAGGCATTGAATTTAATATTATATTCTGATTGGAATAATTATTTATATGTACAAGACAAAACCTTTTTAAAGCTGACTATTTACATTCAAGACAAGCAAGATACCTGTTCCAATCCCATGTGCATTCTTCCTAGAAGTATGACCCATGAACACCTTAAAAGCTAAAGGTTTCCAATTCAGAATTTGGATACGCTAAAAAAAAATTTCACAAAAACTAGTGAAACATTAGAAAACATCTATCTCTAGTCTTCCACAAACCTTATTTTAAATAGTAGACATCTGTGAACAGTAGAATTCAATAGACACAATAAATACAACAGGACTATTGTATTGCAAGCTTCCAAACTAAGAAAGTATTCATGTGCAACCTTTCTCTCCTGTGTAGCAAAATTTTTACCTAACAACCGAACAAGTTCAACATCCACTTTTACGGTTACCTCAATATTTGGATTCCAAACCTGTCTATCCAATATTTCTTTAGTGTCTATAAGGCAAGCCCCCAACAAGAAAAAGAAAACATCAGAAAAACTACCACATCACGATATACAAAACACCAATATGCTCAAGGATATCACCTTATGTTATTTGGAGTGAGATAGATCCCACTCCTAGAATTGGATATGTGGCATAATCACTAAGTTTCACATGCATACTTACCTCCTGTAACCAAGCACTCCAAATGTACACCCAATAAGTTATTAACACAGGCTCTTTGGTATATTCATAACTGCCATATCAACAGATTATAATTGCTTACAATGACAAGCAAACTAAAATGATAAACTAATATTCAGTAGTATGTAATAAAATAAACATGTATATCATATAACATAAATAGAGATACAGTTGAAGATACCAACCAGCTGGGTGTGAAACCATTATTGAAAATATACTCAGAAGTGTTGCTTTCAACAAAGACTGACTGTGCCTCGGAGAGGCCAGTCTTCTCTAGGAACCAGCTGACCCTACAAGAGGGTGTGTACAAACCAGAGAGAGAGAGAAATGACTGGAGTTGATTAGGTCAATGACAGTCAAGCACAGTACATAACTCAACATAAATTAATTCACAAAATTTCTAAACTTCGACAAAGTCAAGTACTGTATAAGGCCAAAACTTCAAAGGTGGTATAAAAAAAATGGATGGTAAATGATTGCATTAACCACAAGTCTTAGGGAAGGTACCACAAGTCCAATAATAAATCAATCAAGTTGGGGAAGGTACAAAAAGTATTTAATAACTCAATCAGTAACAGGTAATAAAATAAACATATCGATCATATAACAATAAGAGAGTTATAGTTGAAGATCTCCATGTCAACATTAAACAAAAAATCAGATCTGAAGTATCGGTACAAATATAAACAATGGTCATAAAATAAGAAAAATATAAACAACGGTCATAACATAGGTGTGGGTAGTAGAATACCCATGACCCTTAGAACCAAAGGTATGCTCCAAATGTCGCCAAACAACCATAGGACTCTATAAGAGCAAAATTTCAACAAGGTGGTTTTTAAAAATTTACTCAAGGACTCAACAAGGTGGTTTTTAAAAAGTTACTCCAAATGTCGTCAAACAACAATATGACTCTATAAGAGCAAAACTTCAACAAGGTGGTTTTTAAAAAGTTACGACACCAATCATAGCTCAATCAAGGTGGGGAAGGTACAACCAGTCATATCTCTCTCAAATGTACAGATGTTCCATATAACCTGAAAGTTCATCATCACAGTATAAGGAAGGGTGGTGGGATGCCAAATAAAAATATCCATCATTTCTCTCTACGCAATCCTGTTAGCATCACATAACAGTTAAGTACCTTATACTATAAAAATAAAAGCCACGTGTTTAACTTTTAAATTTAGGAATGTGGTCTACAAAAGCAAAATTACATCACAATTACCATCCAAATTTCTAACTAGTGCCAAAGCAACAGTAAAAGATTTAATAACATAATTTTGATCTCTATCAACTTCAACACTCCTCTTTGGTCCCTGTGCTGAAGTTGGTCCTCGAGATGTAAAGCTAAGTACAGACCTCAAACAGGTTTGCACAGTCCACATACTACAACAATTAAGCACATAGATGATGAAAGAAAGGTACAGTAACATAACAATTCTACAGCTGAAGTGGATAATGGGCCCTCCATGCCTTCCCTCTCAGAAATTTCTCTCTTGTATGTTTTCCTCTAACACATCCTTCACAAACCTCCTTGTGTTCTTCAACCTTAGGCAAACCATAAACTAATTCTTTTGATGTTAGAAGCTTCAAACTGTGAAAATTCAAATGACCATACCTGAGATGCCACAACCAACCTTTGTCCTCATATGCCATATTAGCAAGGTTGATGCTAGTTTCTCCAAACTTCAATGGGAACATCCTATTCTTTGACATAGGCACAACTGTAACCACCCTATTGCTTTGATTCTTATCATAAATTGTGCATTGTCTATCATCAAACACTACTCTGTAATTCTTTTCACACAACTGCCCAACACTTAATAAATTATGCTTTAACTATGGAGTGTAATAAACATCTTTGACACTTTTCATACTTTCTTTTGTATGGACTGCCATATCTCCTTTTGCAGAAACCTCTAAGGTTTTTTCATCACCAAGTTTGATATTAGATTTGAAACTTTCATCCATTGTAGAGAAAAGCTTGCAATTTCCTGTCATGTGGTTAGAACAACTTGAATCTAAATACCAAACATCTTTAACTGTATTTTCAGTTTTGCCATAAGATAAAAACAAGTTATTTGGAGAAGCATCATCACCCTCTTGAGCATAATTAACACTTTTGTTTTCTTTTAATCTGCAATCCCTTTCAAAATGACCATACCTTTGACAATGATAACACTGGATGTTTCTCTTATCAAATCTACCTCTACCTCTTCCTCTGAAACCACCTCTTCTTCCTCTATCTCCTCTTGGAAAAAATTGATACTGACCTTTACCTTGGGCTTGGTTTATTCTTGAGCTAGAACTAGCATCTGCATTCTTTGTAATTTGTACCTTTGTGGAAAAAACTTTCTCATCACTTTCTCCAAATGAATCTCTCACTCTGTCTTCATTAAAAATAAGAGATCCAACTAGGTGATCAAAGTGAATGTTAGTCAAATCCTTGCTTTCTTCAATGACTATAGCAACATGGTTCCATCTTGGTGTTAGAGACCTCAACACATTTTTAATCACAACTACTTTATCAATAGTTTCTCCTAGATTAGCCAATTTATTGACGACATCATTTACTCTTACACAATAATCACTCACCTTCTCACCTTCTTGCATCTTTAAATTCTCAAATTCTGTCCTCGATGTCTGCAACTTGATAACTTTAACTTGATCACTACCTTGGTAAGCTTCATGTAGAGTCTTCCAGGCATTCTGAGTTGACTTTGCTCCTACAATTCTTGGAAATAAGCTCTTATCTAGAGCTATTTGAATATGAAATCAAGCTTGGGCATTGTTCTTCATGGCTTCTCTCTTAGTTGTTTTATCATTGGCTTTAAGGGTGTTTCAATCTTCTCGCTCTTCATAACTTGATTTTACAATCTCCCACAAATCTTTTGCTGTCAAAAAGGTCATCATCTTGATGCACCAATAATCATAATCACTTCCATCAAATTCTGGAATGGGAAAAAAATTAGAATTTGACATTATGAACTTTAAACAAAATACCTTCTCTAATACCAAATGAATATTATGAAAGAGTCTCATTTAAAATAACACAATGATAAAAAACAAACAACACAGAAAACAAGAGAAAAGCTTATATTCAAACACAGGAAAAGAAAACCTTGGATAATTTATCTCTCATTGATGTTTAGACTTGCACAGTTACATACTTATATAGATTACATTGCATAGAAATTAAGTCATTATTTACATGCCGTAAAATCAACTGGAGATTGATGTATAATTCTGCAAATTTATTTCATTCTTCACATGCATTAGCATGTAGTGAAGTTTGCTGCTAATTATTTACTAAACATATGCAATCTAGAACTAAAATAGATACTATCAATAATTCTACACAGCATCAATTATCAATACATTTTTCATCATTTGAAAATTTTCATATAAGTAGAATGTAAATTTATGCCATTTTGTGCTCTTAAAATCCTTTCGAGAATAGAACCTATGGATTGAAATGCACAAACTTCGGTATATGATGTTTGTACATTCTGTTTTGTAATTTGCTTATCGAGAGTAAAATATCCATGCATTGCACATTTGGTATGAATAAGAGGATTCTAAAATTGAAGTTCTCATTTGGTATTTAAGATCAAACATTGATGTAAACTTCAACTTGTCTTTAACAGTATCATCTTACGAGTGTTGCATTTATATTTTTCTTGATTTTGGGAAAAATTATCATACAAGATGAGACAAGATCAATATCTCTTGTTGGACGGGTTTGTTAGTATGCTTTTGGCCATTGTGGAATTGAGATTAGATTTATTATCTAGCAAACTAGCTTATAATTGTCTCCTTTACTGAATAATAGAGGGAATATTATACATATGTTTTGTACGAGGAATTAAAAATTAGAGAAAGACATGTTCCGTTTTCGTTTTCGTTTTCTTCCACACTAACTTACAATCTCAATTTTAATTAAGAAGTGGTGGGTTTTGTTCAAGGTGAACGTCAATAATCTTTTAAACTAGATATCTAGCTACGAAGTTGGCCCATATGTTGACTTTGAAAATGGGAAAAACTGTCAAAATAAAGATACAAAGGTCCATTTCAGGGGTTACCTTGGCTTAAGCATTCTACCCATGGGTATTGAAACTGATATAGTGTTCAAGGATACTCATCAAGAGTTCAAGGCCTTTTGTTGTTGGTATAGTGTTCAAGTTTTTCAAAGTTATAATTATTTTGAGTGTAAATAAATTATGTAAGATACTCATCAAGGGTTTCTTCTGTGTTTTCCATAGTAGCATAATTTGGCTGTATTGGACTTTCTTGTAGGAAAAATCTGAGTTTGAAAATCGTCAAATATTCGAGCATAGTACGAAGATAGTAAATTTGATTATCAATGCATAGTAATTATACATTTTAAGCATATAAAGTTATTTAAATTTTATTGTATTATTTGCAATTTGGTCCCAATGCTTGGTGTTAATGTTAATGTTAGTTTTAAATTTAGAAAGTTTAAAGCTTTAAACTTTATCATATATATATTTTGTTGTAGTATTTAGTTAATATATTTTGTTTTATAATTTTGTTATAAATATTAGATTAGTGTTTATATTAGATCTATTTTATAATATAAATATAAAGTTTAGTAACTAGATATAATATTAGATATTAAATTTTAGATAGAGTGATATTTTATGGAAATTTATATTTCAAGTTGTTTTCAATGAATATTAAAAATACATGTATTATTTATATTTTCAAAAAAATTTAAATTTTAAAAAATGTGTTTTTTTAATTTATAAGATACCTATTCACTTACTAGATTTTTTTTTACTTATTTTTTTCAATAGTATTCGTACTCGAATTATGCTACTATTTTCTTTTATATATATTATATAGTTTTAGGTACTTCTAGAAAGTAAGAACACCATATCTGTTAAATAGTATTCCTACTCGAATTATGCTACTATTTTCTTTTATATATATTATTTAGTTTTAGGTACTTTTAGAAAGTAAGAACACCATATCTATTAATTGTTGTGGGGTGGCCCATCTTGGATCTTGTATATGAAGTTCTGTACCTATATACAATTTTTTTGTTCTCTATATAGAAGTATTTGTCTTCCATTGGGGAATGATGACCTATTTGATTAAATTCTATAGCAGGTTGCACTTTGATCTAGGATCTCTGTATATAATGTTTTGTTCTCTCTTGACATTTGTATATAATTTTCTCTTCAGGGGTTTTAGCTGTTAAAAATGCAGTCGAAGGATCCTGGTCCTGCTTCGGAGTAACAAGTAGTGTGCCCCCGCTTAGAAGCATTTAGCAGAGTTCATGGGTCGGGCGTAGGATCCATCCTGCTTGGACTTTGATCACTAGGTTCGCCTTGTTCCAAGAGAATGGCACTTAACAAGTTTATTTGATTGAATTTTATAGCAGGGTTGCACTTTGATCTATGATTTCTGTGATTTGATTTCCTAATTCAATTACATGATATTGTCAGACAGTAATTTCTAAAGTGACTTTGGTCGCTATCTAATCATTCTCTACACTAATAAGAAAAAAATAAACATGGCTTCAAACAAAAATAAAATCCTATATGTTAATCAAAATAAACATTTGCAAATAAAATCCAATTGTTAATTCTTTGCGAATAAAGAATAAGACTAAGGCTGACATGATCGTATACATGGTCGAAGCATGCATTGATAATTCCAATAGCCAATGAGCATAAGAATATCATAGTAATGGGTTTAGTTTACTACCTTGGTTCTGAACCAACCAAGGAATGTAATAACAGTGTTTTCATGCATGTTGGGTGCTCAACAAATAATCAGCAACTATCAACAAATAATATTGACATCGATGCCAAATGCTTGTACAATGTACGTTGATTCTAAAGACGCATCCTTTAAACTTAATCACAGCAATGTAACACAACATCGCAGGATGCCCAAGCTTACATTAGCTCTGGCAATGGACATATGTTCAAAGAACCTTTTCCATCTATCCATGTACTGTACAGTAAGACTAACATTTGTACAGTAAGACTGACATTTGTCCTAAGTGCCTTACTGTCTCCACCTATGTTTAAGTGTTCCGCACAATTCAGAAAACTGTAATTAGTGGTCCACATCGAGCTACTCTTGGCAAATTGATGGAGATAGTGCAAGGATTGCATTAAACCTATACCAAATCACTATGGTTCCATGATTGATCTTCTTGGAAGTTGATGAAGGCAACGACTTTAATCAATAATATGCCATTTAAACCCAATGCCATCTATGCTATATATATATATATATATATATATATATATATATATTATGTTATTATAACTTTCACTTAAATCTAGATTATAACTTCCACCCACAAATTTATGTATTTGATTACTTTGCAAATGCAATGTCAAGTCATATTTAAGGCATAGACTTGAAGCTTCTACCCATCTGTTGTGATAACTCTTTTCATCTTTGTATTCAAGGAGAAAGGAATATGTTTACCATTTAATGGAAGCATCACATATAGGTTTCAATATCCTACCTTGAAAGCCAAACAAGCATTAACAAGGCTAAACAACTCTAAAGCAATAACAATAATCTGAAGCAAATGAAAGAATATCTGGGAGAGTCCTTCCTCTCAGTGGGCTGTGCGAGGCATTCTTTTCGATTCGATATAGTAGGCATTGAACGTTATTAACACCACATCAATCAAATAAATCTCCGTGTCAAGGTCAGGGTTGGGTGGGAGGAATAACTCTAATAACCTCATTAATTTGGAATTTGGAATTATTTGGAATATGAATTTAATTTACCCCAAAAATTAGAATGGAATTTTTGAATTTCTGTATTAATTGGCCATGGTTTTATTCCTGGTCACAGTTGCAATTGCAACTGTTGTAGAAGGGCCGCCCAACTTAGGCTACGCAACAATGAGATATACAGTGTTATACATGAATCTCGGTAAACATTCTGTACCCAAAAGCAGATAAATATATATACTATTTATTAATCTCCACATGTATGCATAGTCATTGCACCTCCCGCCTGGGCCGTCTGATCAACCTTAACGTGCATTTATATCTATCATTATGACCAGCCACAATCGATGTTTCCAAAATTGAAAAGCCGTCTCTGGTCGTTTCAGATGCGGGAGTACGAATAACGACGCACATGTATCCTGTCTGGAGTGTGTTTCCCTGAGGAGTCAAGACTAGACTAGTCACTAGACGCTGCAGTGAAGCTGATGTGATTTCCCGGTGCGATGGACTATGGAATGTACTGTATAGGAGTAGATGGAAGGATTCCATTGAAGAGATGCCACCGTGCCACACTCCAGTGGCCAATGCCAGGGCACGTACGTACACTCTTTCCAACAGTTGCACATGTTTCACATGAACACCAGTCATCCTGCTTTCTTCTCCACCATATCAAATAATCGGAAGACGCTCTCTTCAATAAAAACAATTTATACAGTATTCCCAAAATGAACAATACCTGCATTTTCTTTTAGCTGCCAATTGAGTTTTCTCAAGGCCGATTGGGTAGGGTAAAGATGGAAACAAGGCATACGTGAGAAAGTCACTTGTCCCTGCCCTGTATCATGCATACAGGGTAGGAATAGTTACCTTACCTAACAAACTATATTAGAATACAGGGTATAAGGTAGGGTTATTTTAACTAACACAGTTTGAAGTTAGAAGTTAAGAATGGTTAACAATTTGTACTTTGTTCACAAGTGTAGGTCAAGTGGCTATAGAGTGATATGTCACATTTTCAAGTCTGACTAACTCATGCCTATGTGGCTATAGAGTGATATGTCACATTTTCAAATCTGACTAACTCATGTCTATGTTCATAACTATGTGAATGCACTTTAAAAAAAGACTGATCTATAGTCAACATTTATAGGCCTCTTTCTTTTAGTTACTGTTTGTTATCCATGCATCAACTACCCTTATTTTTTATAATTTTTATTTAGAATTACTATGATCATAAAATCAATTTGAATAGCCCATTTGCCTCATCCTCCTATAATATGGAATTGGGAGTTCTATCTTCATCTTTAATTAAAAAAATGGAAAACATTATATACACCAATAAATGTTAAATATGAGGCGTTAAAATATGAAATACACTGAGAGAGATGCTACTGCTTCTTCATCATTTTTCTAGTCAGCCACCCTTGGCGTTTCTGTCAAGCCAATTGATACACATGTTTGCTGGATAACTTTAATAAAAACAAGCAAATTCAACCTCCCAAAAAAGATTTACCGCTTATCTTGCTAGGAAGAAAAGTTTCACTGCTTATCTTGCTAGGAAGAACACTGTCCATCTTCCTTGATGCCATTGACGTTGCAATGGCCTCGATAACGAGTTATGGGATGAATACGAAACAATTCTGCAATTAATATGAAATATCTAAATGTTTCTAGGCTTCATTTCAGCTAAAATTTGTGATGGGACAAAGAGTGGAAAAACGAAAATATTCATAAAAACTAGTATGGTTATTTAATTTGTGGTTCAGCCATAAGTTAAGTGTTACAATAAATTATCCATGCATCAAGTAAGAGTTATTCCTTTTTTTACAATTATTTATTTTGAATTTGGAACTAATACCATAAGATCAATAATTATCATGCAATCTATAAAAAACATAGGTGCTAGTCCACCTCAAATTCTAAAATATAAACACATAACATTGTAAATAAGAAATGATTGCATTATTATTTATTATTTTCATAAGTGTTTTTAGCTCAGTGCATTAGGTGTATTACATGATTTTAATTACAAATATGAATTATATGGAGAAGATTTAACCACAAAAAAATATTGCCATTTTACATGTCAAAAATACTACCACATGATAAAATTAAACATCATTAATCAAGTGTGCATTTTAATTTACGTGTCATTTTGAAGTGCATTTTTTTACACACCATTAATATCTATATCCCAAACCCATATATATATATATATATATATATATATGGGAGCACACACGAAGATGCTGCCCAAATTCGTTGCAACGGGACCATAAAAAGATAGAGCGCGCGCTCTAAAGACCACATGCACCCAATGGTTTGGTAAACTCCTGAACCGCCAAGTAGGTGTCCACGTAGGTCTTAAGAGTGGGTGCAATTAACACGCATGCACTATTAGTGTGCACACGTTAATAGTGTGTGCACGCTTCTCTATGTATTAAAAATTGGGCCAAGGCCCATTTCTTACCCACCTTTCCCTATTTCGGTGGCTCAACGTTGTCAAAAAATGCCTCAAGACCATGCACACACACCGATCCCTCTACCAACGTCCCCCAACAATCATCTAGGTAGATTTTCAAGCTTCAATTACATTTTTTTTCAATGTTTTAACAAAATATTTCAATGATTTTAAAAAAAATACATTATAAAAAATCCATAAAACTCAATCAATATTGTAACAAATTTAATTTTTTTAATTGCACTTAATTTCTACCTCATCACAATGGAAGAAAACTAAGAAAAAATCGCCCAAACAAACAACTCATCCACAGAAAACCCCGAAGCAAATATTCACCTTGAGGAGAACCCAAGCACGGAAGCCCAAACAAACCAAAATTTACAACAATTAACAAGTTTGGTATAATAACTTAGATTGACTAGGGACCCATCGAGACTATCCCTAGCCACATCCCTCGATAGAATCATTGCTTCAGTTGACAATGCTCATGGTCAATTGACAAGCATAACCGAATATAGGGCTCTAATGAGAGCATATTATTCCACTCGTCTCAGTAGAGACCAAATCAAATATTTGAACAACTCAAAACAAACTCTAGTTAGTTTTTTCATTGACCCCAGGACCAACCTACTCTCTCATCCACGCAAAATGAGACTTTGCATGGATTGGTGCAGTTATGAGGTATGGAGACAAAATTGGATGAGGCGATGGTTCATGGTTTTTGACAAACCTCCTCGCAACAATAGGGATGTACCACTCTATTTCCTTCGAAAAATATATGAGGAGTTTGTGTTGGGCCTACATGTAAACTACTTCGACATTAGTGAGTTTCATGGGGTTGGTATTGGATTTGATAAGGATCAACCCCCCGCCAGGTGTAACCCATTGAGAGGTCCACCTACACCTAAGAACTTTAATCCAAGGTTGAATTTGAAACATGGTTGACTTCAATCCATTGTTGACTTTAATCAAATGTTGACTTTGAAACATTGCTCACTTTTAAGCAAGGTTGACTTCAAACCATAGTTGACTTTCAGGAAATGTTGACTTCAATTTATAGTTGACTTTTAAGAAAGATTGAATTCAATCTAAGGTTGACTTTAATCCAAGGTTGACTTCAATCCATGGTTGACTTCAATCGATAATTGACTTCAGCCCACAGTTGACTTTTAAGCAAGGTTGGCTAAAATCCATATTCGACTTCAATCTAAGGTTGAATTCAATCTATAGTTGAATTCAAGCAATAGTTGACTTTTAAGTAAGTTTCACTTCACTTCAAGGTTTACATTAGTCCATGGTTGACTTGAATCCAAGGTTGCCTTCAATAAACCATTAACATCTATCCATGGTTCACTTCAATCCATAGTTCACTTCAATATAACCATGACTTCAATGCATAGTTAACTTTTAGGCATGGCTGACTTCAATCCATGGTTGATGTCAATCCAACGTTGACTTTAGTTAACCATGCTTTACTTTGGTTGACCATGGTTGACGTTTTGATCAAGCATAGTTGACTTCTGGTTGACCATGGTTGACATTGGCCACCTAAGCTTAACTTTGGTTGAGCTTCGCTCACTTTTGATTAGCAATGGTTGACTTGAATCCATAGTTAAATTTAGTCCATGGTTAATCTCAGTCCATAGTTGACTTTTAAGAAAGGTTTTTTGGTTAAACATGGCTGAACATGGTTCACCATGGATGACTATGGTTAACTATAGTTGAATTTTGTTGACCATGGTTGACTTTGGATGACCACGGTTAACCATGGATAAATTTGGCTAGCCATGGTTGAGTATGGTTGACATTGGTTTACCATGATTCACCATGGCAGACTCTAATTGACCATGGTTAACTTTGGACAACCATGGACAACCATGGTTAACCATGGATGACCCTAGTTTCATTTTCATGACTATGGTTAACAATGGTTGACTTTGGATGTCCATGGATGACCATGGTTGAAGTTGGTTGACCATCGTTGACTATGATTTACCATGGTGTACCCTAGTTGTCTTTCGTTGACTATGGATGGTTATGTTTGACCACGGTTGACCATAGTTGACTTTGGTTGACCATTAGTTAACATGGTACACCATGGTTGACTTTGATTGAACATGGGTGGACATGGTTAACCATGGGCAAGTATGGTTGATTATAGTTGACTTTGGTTGACCATGGTGGACATTGGATTAACATGGTTTACCATGGGTAATGGTGGTTTCCCATGGTTGTCTATGGTTGACTATGGTTCACCATGATTGACTCTAGCTCACCATGGTTGAATTTAGTTGACCATGGTTCGTGATAGTTGATTATGGTTGAAAATGGTCGACGATGCTTGACCATGGTTGATTATCGTTCACCCACGTTGACTTCAGTTTACTATGGTTGAACACACTTGGCTTTGGTTGTCCAAGGTTTAATATGGTTGACTATTGATGACTATGGATTAATATGTTTGACCATAGTTAAATATGGTTGACTTTGTTTAACTATGCTTGACTTAAGTTGAACATAGTTGGCCATGGTTAACTATGGTTGACTTTGGTTTACCAAGGTTGACCATGGTTAACTTTGGTTAACCACACTTGACTTTGGTTGACCATGGCAGACTTTGGTTTAATATGGTTGATTTTTGTTGACCATGGTTTATTTTTGCTTAACTATGGTTGACATTAGCTCACCATGGTTGACATTGGTTGGATTTTCGTTAATCATGGTTGCATTTGGTTTACTTTACTTTAGTTTTGGTTGACAATGGTTGACCATGATTAACCATGGTTGAACGTGCCTCACTTTTGGTTGACCATGGTTGACTTCAGTTTACCATGGCAACCCATCGTTGACTTTGGTTAACATGTGGTTGATTTTTTTTGAATCTTGGTTGACCATGGTTGACTTTGGTTGATCATAGCTGAATTTGGTTGACTGTGGTTGAATTTAGTTGACCATGCTTTTGTTAGGTTTACCATGGTTGACGTTTTGATCAACCATATTTGACTTTTGGTTGACCATGGTTGACCTTGGCTTCCTATGGTTAACTTTGGTTAAGCTTCCGTGACTTTGATTAACAATGGTTGACTTGAATCCATAGGTGACTTCAGTCCATGGTTAATTTCAGTCCATAGTTTACATTTAAGAAAGGTTGAGTTTAATACATACTAGATTTTTACGCAAACTTGACTTTGACCATGATTGACTTCAAACAATAGTTGACTTTAGCCAATAGTTTCCTTTCAACCACGGTTGACTTTGAACAATGGCTAACTTCAATCCATAGTGGAATTTTAAGCAAGGTTGACTTTGAAGCATGGTTGAGCATCATATAGCCATTGTTGACTTTAAGTCAAGGTTGACTATATTAAACCATTATCGACCATTATATTTGTAGGGTTGACTTCGAGCAAGGTTAACCTTGCTTAAAATATATGGTTGACCATTGTTTGGGCATGGTTGACTTGAAATCATAGTTGCCTTTTAAGCAAGGTTGAATTTGAACCATGGTCATCCATTGTATAAGCATTGTTGGCATTAAGCTAAGTTTGACTTTAATGTTAATGTTAATGCTAATCATGTACTAATAATGTTGTTAATTTTATGTTTTTATTATTATTATGTTGTTAATTATATTATTATTTTCATTATATTTTATATTAATGTTAATGCTAATGCTAATATAATAATCCTAATATATACTAATATATTAATGCTCATGTTAATATATTAGTTTTATTATGTTATTATTAATTATATTAAGTTAGTATTAATTTATGTTGTTGTTGTTATTATGTTATTAATGTTATTATTATTAATTTTATTATGTTGGTTTATGTTTGAACAATATTAACCATGACCATGGTTTAGGATGTGCAATTTTGAGTGTGCTATGTTAACATGATCATCAAGGGTTATCAATGTTAACATTCATGTTAACCTTAACCTTAAAATTAATATTAATATCAAATGCTAAATTTGTTATTAACTCTTAATCTAATATTATTAAATGACATAAATGTTAACAATAAATTTAATTTTAACATTAACATTGACATTAATATTAAATGTTAAATATTGCCAATAACAATAATGTTAATTTTAATATTAATGGTAAGTATATTAATGTTAATGCTAATTAATTCATATATTAATGTTAATATATTACTTTTATTATGTAATTATTAATTATATTATTTTGAGCGTGGTTAATTTTATAATTTTATTATTAATTTTATGTTGTTATTAATGTTAATATTAATTTTATTATGTTTGTTTATATTTGAACAATAATTACCATGGACCATGGTTGAGGATGTGTAATTTTGAGTGAGTTATGTTAATATGATCATCAAAGGTTATGTCCCATCAATGTTCATATTCATATTAACTTTAACTTTAATATTAATATTAAATGTTAAATGTTAAATGTTATATCAAATATGAATTTAATATTAAATGTTAATTTCTCATAATGTAAATATTAATATCAAAAATAATAATAATAGAGATGTTTACTATAAAAATAAATATTTTTGACTTCAATAGTTTAGGCATGGTTGACTTTAGTTTACATGGTTCATTAACTTTGGTTGAAATTGATTGTTTTGAAGATGATAAACTTTGATTCTTTGATATAGTTATTATTATTATAAAAACATTAATAATATAATTGTCACTACTACATATGGCAAAAAATGACACTTTTTTTGTTGTAATAGACACGATTTTTCATCCCTATATGATCTAGGGTTCGTTCTTTCATGGAACCAACTTCGTGGATATAGGGACAAAAATTAATTAATTCAATGCCCCTCATCTATATGTTTCCACGCAAATGCTTTACCTGCCACAAACTTTCGTGTCTATAGAGACAAACTTAAATTGGAGGTTCGTCTCTATAGCAACGAATGTTCGTGGCAGGTTCAGCATCTGCGTGGTAACATCTTATACAGCTCCATGCATGTTTGTCGCAATAGAGACGATTCGATTCAATAACTTTCATGGCAAGTTCAGCATCTGCATGGTAACATCTTTTACAGCTGCACAAATCGTGGCAGGAATCCGTCGATATTGCGACGATACATAGAAGTGTTAAAAAAAAAAAGCCTAAATGGCAATCGTTGAATCATAGCAGAGCACCATTTCAAAGCATAAATATATATGACTCAACGTTTTGATGATCATCACATAAATGCTCCCCCTAACTGATATGCTGAAGTTCAGTAAATTCATAAAAGGTAAGCATGGATCATCATCATTCTTCAAACCTTTAACTTTTCATCGTAATGTTCATTTAAGTCTATTCATCTTCTAGTTTTTAATAAACACACTCCCCCTATCAAATATGCTACTTCAAACTTCTTGTCAAATCAGGCTGAAAGGAATTTTTTTCAACAATTCTTTTGCTAAAAGTAACAAATCTAAACTTGTCCAATTCAACCTTACCAAAACTGATCTGTCAAGTATAATTATGTTATGTCAATATGATCTACTCACTTGGTCAATCAGTGTTTGTCATTAGACTGCTTCAGCAGCTCACCATCTTCAAAACTTTGTGGATGTTTGAACATGTTCCAATTTTACTTCGAGCTAGTGTAAAAGATCCTTTGGATCAACACAAGAGCTACACCTGTGCATTGATGTCCAAGGAGTCATCTTCCATCTATGACCCTGAGGCTGCCTCAATAATCTTCAACATTGTGGGACTGTTTGCTTGCTTGGGAAGAGTTAACTTCGGGATTGTGTATATGCAATATGTCATCATCACTTCTGTAACATATCATGGCATAATATCTCACACTTGGGCTGTGTATGTGTGCTGTAGAAGAGTCCACCCAAGACAAAATTCAAACTGTGTATGTGCTTGAGGTAAACTTCAGACTAAAGAAAATCCAGACTGTGTTTATGTGTTGTAGATGACCTCAAAACAATGTCAAACTCGGGACTGTTTTGTGTCCATAAGATATCAACAATAAGGGCTCATCTCTTTCATCAAACTCAGGACTGGTGTTCTGTTGCAGACCTCAACAATTGTCAAATTTGTATACCCTAGACAAGTCCAAAAACCATCATCTGCTATAGCACCCTTTTTATGTTGTTCATACTGAAATTTGAATTGCCTTTTCAGAGATATAATACTTTTGAACATTGTCAAGTCAAAGATATCAAAGATGTCTTTATATCATAAATCAACTCATCTCATCATCAATAACATGTCATCATCATCAAGAGGTAAGCATCTTGGTGTCCATCATCAAATGTACATCATCACAACATTGACATCTTTGCATCAAGATCTTTCAAGGTCTACTAGTTATGTGTGATTGGAGATACTATTGATCCCTCAATAGTCCCTCAATGAAAGTAGGGATCCCTTTCAAATTTCCACTTATAGATATGCACCACACTTTTTTGTACATCAATTGTGAAGCAAAGACAACAACTTCTTGTGAATTTCTTCACATCAACAAAAGTTGCAAGAGTTAAATGGTGTGTAGGCATGATAAGTTATTCGCTTAAATGGTGTGCAAGCATGATAAGTTTTCCTCTTTGTGTCACCAGAAGCAATGGTGAAAGTTCAATGTGGATCTACTTCTATAGCATATCCTTAAGTTTCATCGCCTTTATGGCCTTCCTAGACCAATTTGTCTGCATTTTCAGAGAGTCTAATGCCCAGATGTTTTAAACTTGTGATGTATTGATTCCATTTAACATCCAAATCACCTGGAAACCCATACCCATCCTAGTAATGTCACTTAACCTAAATCTCAAACTTGGTCCAATCCGTTGCAAATAACTACTAAGGTATATTCTAAATCCAAACAACCTAAACATGTTTTGCTCCATCAAAGACACCAAAAGATTCATAAGATGCATCCCAATACTCTTCATGTTCTCCTCCATGCCAGATAGTTTACAAATAACAACTTAGAAGAGATATAGTAGAAAAGAATAATCAGATAAATCAAAAGAAAGAAATTCTAAAATAAATAATGGCTTCTTTGGTAGAAGACAAACTGGAACTACAACAATGAAAAAGAAATTAGAAGAAACCTATGATGAAGAGTTAGAATACAATTTTCATAATTCCTTTACAGAAGAAGAATCTCTCATACTTATACCACAAGATGAGAGCAAGAATCTGCCTGACTCTGAAGAAACCCAGATAAAAGGGTTACATGATAGATTGGTGATAACTGTGCAAATTAATGTCATGTGATATAATGAATACACACTAGATGCACAAATAGACACAGGACTCATGAAGTTTTGTGCTAAGATGGAAGTTATCCCAAGGTATTATTGGCATCCAATAAACTTTCATTTCATGACTATAAATATATCAATGGTTCCAATCAAAGGATATGCCCTTAATTTTTCTATCATGATTAATGGCCATAATACTTCTGTAAATTGGTATTGTTTTGATAAAGGTTTTGATTTATTGTTTGGTCAAGATTTTGTTGACTATCATCTTCCTTTCTTGATAGGCAAAGATAACATCACGTTTCATACAAGTGGCCAAGCAATTACAATCTCTAGCAAAAACACTTATGAATGCCATGTACCTAGTAATATTAAATATGTTGTTGAAAAATATGTAGAAAATCCTATCAAGATCAATAATATTTCCAGACATGCAACAAAGCACGACCAAAAAGTACTTCAAGATACCAAAGATAAAATCATTAAGGATTGTACTTCTAAGTTCTAATTTCCTATATTTTGGTGTGCATAATAGTCATCTTTTGGTGGGGAATGCTGGGTTTGGAATTGTGATGTATCTTCTATATTTCTTCTTGAGTCTTCATTAATGGCTACTGAATGGATGACTTGGGTATCATGCAATACTTTTTTATCATACCCACAACCAGCAGCATGTGCCTTCCACAAAATAGGCAACCATTTTTCAGTATTGCACTGATGGCATTCTTCAACAAATCTATCAAAGAGACAAGAAAATGTATTGACAAGAAGTTACCCATGAAGCAAACGTGCTTGCATCTTGTTCCTCGTGTCCAAGTGAACCTGGAATCGTTTTACGACATGTATTGGATCTGGCCAAATGTACCAAACACAAAATATGTTAAGTTACCTATATATATGTTAAATTAAGAGTTGATAATACATAAACACATGAGATAGAAAATATGTTAAGTTACCTATATTCAAATACTGATATTCGACCTTGGATAATCCAGTGGAGATCATTGCATCAACTGTATCATGCAAATTCATAAGAAGGCACTGAATTTAATATTATATTCTGACTGGAATAACTATTTATATGTACAAGACAAAAACTTTTCTAAAGCTGACTGTTTACAATCAAGATAAGCAAGCTACCTGTTCCAATCCCATGCGCATTCTTCCTACAATTACGACCCATGAACACCTTAAAAGCTGAAGGTTTCCAATTCAGAATTTTGATACGCTCAAATTTTTTTTCACAAAAACTAGTGAAACATTAGAAAACATCTATCTCTAGTCTTCCACAAACCTTATTTTAAATAGTAGACAACTGTGAGCAGTATTTCAATAGACACAGTAAATACTCCAGGACTATTGTATTGCAAGCTTCCAAATTGAGAAAGTATTCATGTGCAACCTTTCTCTCCTGTGTAGCAAAAATTTTACCTAACAACCAAACAAGTTCAACAACCACTTTTACGGTTAACTCAATATTTGGATTCCAAACATGTCTATCTAGTATTTCTTTAGTGTCTATAAGGAAAGCACCCAACAAGAAAAATAAAACATTAGAAAAACTACCACAGCATGATATACAAAACACCAATATGCTCAAGGATATCACCTTATGTTATTTGGAGTGAGATAGATCCCACTCCTAGAATTGGATATGTGGCATAATCACTAAGTTTCACATGCATACTTACCTCCTGTAACCAAGCACTCCAAATGTACAACCAGTAAGCTCTTAACACAAGCTCTTTGGTATATTCATAACTGCCATATCAATAGATTATAATTGCTTACAATGACAAGCAAACTAAAATGATAAACTAATATTTAGTAGCATGTAATAAAATAAACATGTATATCATATAACCGAAATAGAGACATAGTTGAAGATATCAACCAGCTGGGCGTGAAACCATTATTGAAAATATACTCAGAAGTGTTACTTTCAACAAAGACTGATTGTGCCTCGGAGAGGCCAGTCTTCTCTAGGAACCAGTTAACCCTACAAGAGGGTGTGTACAAACCAAAGAGAGAGAGAAATGACTAGAGTTGATTAGGTCAATGACAGTCAAGCACAGTACATAACTCAACATAAATTAAGTCACAAAAATTCTAAACTCCGACAAAGTCAAGTACTGTATAAGACCAAAACTTCAACAAGGTGGTATAAAAAAAATGAAGGAGGGTAAATGACTGCATTAACCACAAGTCTTAGCGAAGGTACCACAAGTCCAATAATAAATCAATCAAGGTGGGGAAGGTACAACAAGTATTTAACAACTCAATCAGTAACAGGTAATAAAATAAGCATATCGATCATATAACAATAAGAGAGTTATAGTTGAAGATATCCATGTCAACATTAAACCAAAAATCAGATCTGAAGTGTCGGTACAAATATAAACAATGGTCATAAAATAAGAAAAATATAAACAACGGTCATAACATAGGTGTGGTTAGTAGAATACCCATGACCCTTAGAAGCAAAGGTATGCTCCAAATGTCGCCAAACAACCACAGGACTCTATAAGAGAAAAAATTCAACAAGGTGGTTTTTAAAAAGTTACTCAAGGACTCAACAAGGTGGTTTTTAAAAAGTTACGAGACCAATCATAGCTCAATCAAGGTGGGGAAGGTACAACCAGTCATATCTCTCTCAAATGTACAGACGTTCCATATAACCTGAAAGTTCATCATCACAGTATAAGGGTGGTGAGATGCCAAATAAAAATATCCATCATTTCTCTTTATGCAATCCTGATAGCATCACATAACAGTTAAGTACCTTATACTATAAAAATAAAAGCCACCTGTTTAACCTTTAAATTTAGGAATATGGTCTACAAAAGCAAAATTACATCACAATTACCATCCAAATTTCTGACTAGTGCCAAAGCAACAGTAAAATATTTAATAACATAATTTTGATCTCTATCAACTTCAACACTCCTCTTTGGTCCCTGTGCTGAAGTTGGTCCTCGAGATGTAAAGCTAAGTACAGACCTCAAACAGGTTTGCACAGTCCACATACTACAATAATTAAGCACATAAATGATGAAAGAAAGGTATAGTAACATAACAATTCTATAGCTGAATGATAAAACTGTACTATTTCTGAATAGTGCTAAAGCAACAGTAAAACATTTTATAATATAATTTTCATCTCTTTCAGTAGCATGTCATAAAATAAACATATTTATTATATAACAATAAGAGAGGTATAGTTGAAGATCTCATTTAACCAAAAATCAGATCTGAATTGTGGTACTATTTCTGAACAGTGATAAAGCAACATTACAAGATTTTACAACATGAATTTTGATCTCTATCAACTTCAACACTCCTCTGTGGTCCTTGTGCTGAAGTTGGTCCTCGAGATGTAAAGTTAAGTACAGACCTCAAATAGGTTTACACAGTCCACATACTACAACAATTCAGCACACAGATGAAAGAAAGGTATAGTAACATAACAATTCTACAGCTAAATGATAAAATGGTACTATTTCTGAATAGTGCTAAAGCAACAGTAAAATATTTTATAACATAATTTTCATCTCTTTCAGTAACGTGTAATAAATTAAACATATCGATCATATAACAATAACAGAGGTATAGTTGAAGATCTTCACGTCAACATTTAACCAAAAATCAGATCTGAAGTGTGGTACTATTTCTAAATAGTGCTAAAGCAACAGTACAAGATGTTACAACATAAATTTGATCTCTATCAACTTCAACACTCCTCTCTGGTCCCTGTGCTGAAATTGGTCGTCGAGATGTAATGGGCAGTAATCAAATTATAAAGAGTGATGATGATTGAAGTCATGATGAACATATCTAATATATCTAATATAAATAGAATCAATGTTTCAGACTTGTGATGACATTTAAATTTAAAACTCAAATTCTAAGAAAATAAAAGATATAAATGGGAAAATTACTAAGAGCATCAAATAAAAGATAAGTACCTCATAAGTATACCAAATAAAAGTGATCTATGTACCATACTATCAATGTTTCATACTAACAACATCCACATCCATCAAAATACAAATCATGAATTTATGTTGCATCTACTTTTTCGTTTATTTATGTTTCTTTGCATGTAAAAAAATTGCGAGTGGGGTATCACAATCATCCAATGGCACAGTATTTACTGTGATATCTCCTATTATTATTTTTGTTTCCATGCCCTCATTTATGCCACTTCTTGTACATCGTTCAGCAAGGCATGGAGGCAGTTCTGTAGGGGTGTGAACTGCAACAACGAAAATGAGCATATATATATGATGTAGAACTATTATTGAAATAAATATTTCATTTTTTTTTATTTAAATTACAATATTTCTCTTTACCAGTCGCTGTAGATGTGACAACTGGGGTGTTAATTGGAGGTATAGTTTCTTCCTCTTGCAGTTCATGCTCCTGAGATGCATGGTCTTTCATTGAAAGAAGAAAATTTATTAGTATACGTCAGGAAATATATATATCTAATCACAGTAGATATTTCTATTTCCAAAGCATACATACTAGAATGGACACTATGCTCCACACTATCATGGGACATGTGCACCCCAACATCAACTGGTACTTGCTGTGTACCGCTAGATTCACTGCTGCGGTTGCATTGTTGCTTAAAAACAAACATAAATTTTTAGTTATGGGTGATATAATCAGAAGTACTGAATAGACTATAACAGTATACTACCATTGGTGATATACCTGCATTTGCGTCATTGGGGAGATTGGAGTCTGCCCCAAGCTTTTTCCGATATTCAAATACACTTTTAAAACCAAACTTGAAACCAAGCTTTAGGTCTTCCTCGGTGGCAGCTGCTTGGAACGTATTTCCCTGCAATGCATGATAACACATTTTGAAATTTCCAGTATCAAAATCCGATATTTTTTTGGTATTGTTAAATAAATATTCCCAACAATTAATCATTTAATACTTACGATTCTTGCTCTTAGTTTTCTATAGCCACCCTAGCCCAGTCTATGATGCCCATGCTTTTCCATTCTAGCCTTGGTTGCTTTGGAGGTGTCAAGTATCCTATATATGAAAATTTTGAAAACCTTAGATATCAAAAATCTCACTTAAAACAAAAAAGAAAAGAAAAATTGAGCTTATTTCAGTAAAAAGATGATATATGTTGTACCTTGCTTTACTAGGCCGTGGTTGTTTTCCTTGTCTTTTAAGCAAGTTCTCCTTTGCATCATCTATGAGTTCCTTCCATTGTTTCTCCAGAACCATGAGAGGGCGCTCATGCTTGAGTTCAGCTTGCAATCTTTCCCTATATTGGGCCCTGGTATATTTCAAATTCTCACCGGCTAACCTTGCAACAACCTTCTTGTTGAAAGTATTGCCGAACAAGTTGACCATGTGGTCCATCAATTCATCTCTCTTATTTCTATCTTGGCTATTCCCCGTGTGTGAATGGTGGGGCCAAACAACTCCAAGGATTTGTCATTCAAATGCCTGTAGAATACATTGTTTCCTGCAAATTAAATATGTAATCCATTAATTTAAAATAATTTCAGCGTATGACTATTTCAATTTCATGATTAAAATGAATAATTTAATTAATAAATAACAGCAATCTTTTGGATCTTGATAGGAACACAAGAGTCATCCACTAGAAAGGTGAGATCGAGTGATCTGGTGCTTTTAAGTCGTGCTGCTCTAGGAAAAGTATCCTGGTTGTCTACAGTACGTTCATCTCCAGAGTCATGTGGAGTGATAGGCTCCGTCTCATCATGCTGAGGCATAGCATCAAGCTCCGGCATGGCATCATGCTCTCTCTCATCAATGTCGTCATCAATGGATTCGAGGCCAACCGTAGGAGTGCCAAAAAGCCTCATTGGTACATTGCTTCTTTTTTGCTTCATTGGACCATCACTACTACCTATACCTGTTGGGGCAGGTTCTATAGTCATGGGTTTTAAAAACTCCTAAAAACAATGAAATTTACTTTATCATATCACTTGGAAAAATAAAAAACATAATATCAAATATGAAATCACAACATAGCTTAAAACATTTGTGAAGATGCCACTTACCCCATAAGATTGTATTTGATCTTGCAGCTCTAGAATCCTTGCCCTGTCCTCCTGTGTCAAGGGCCTTTTGCGAGCCAAAACAAGCATTTCTATGTTTGCCTTTTTCAAGGCTATTCTAAAAGTGTACAGTGGGTCAGTGGAATAGAAAATTTCTTCCTCAAACCCCTCATCACCTAGATCGTGTGCATGTGACTAAATTCATCAAACAATAAATTAAATTAAGCAATATAATTTTAACATCATTCAAATATTGATATTGTAATGAAGATTAAGTCACTATTATGCACTAACACTTACCAAGCACAATGTTATGGCCGATGAGTGTCCCGATGAACCGTCGCCATGGAAGTAGCAGGTTCCTTTCCAATGGAGCCACATCGACACAATCAATCAATAAATAAACGTTTACCTCATACTAAATAATTGTAACATAAAGAAAAATGAGATATTGCATTAATATTAATTTTTACCTCAAAAGTGAAAGATACACGTTCTGCTCCATGGCCATGAGCAGACTCCTGCAACAGTTTAATAAGCATGCTTTCATATGGAAATATTAACAATACGCACTGAAAAAAAAAATGCTAACAGCAAAAATCGGAACATCTTGTTGTTGTAGTCATATTTATTTACTATATTTAACATTTACGTGACGAGGCATAGTTTCTGACCTTCCACGATCACCTTGGACCGTGGAAGAAGCATGTGCCTTTCCACTGCCATCACCCTAAACAAATGTCAATAGTCAATAAATGCATCATAAACAAAAATGAGATATTCATAGAAATGTAATCACACGAAAATATTCATAATAAGCATGAATAAAGCGAATGACAACAGTGGAAATCTAATGTTAACATAAAAAAATGAAACATTCAGTTATTGTAGTCATGTTCAGATACTACATTTAGCATTTACCTGATGAGGCATAGTTTTTGACGGTCCACAGTTCCCCTAGACCGCGGAAGCCACATCTATTCTATTTAAGTTGTAATCAATCAACAACTCTTCACCTACAAGTATTGTTTTAATTGCACATACAAATATACGATGATGTTCGCGTGCGGCCTTGAATTCGCAATTTGGTAGCTTATTTGTTGTCACTGGTCGTGCACTATTTATAAATCCAGCAACATTTCCGGACGCTTTTTCTCTCCCATTAATATACATAGTCGCCCCTTTGTTTTTATTGTTTTATGCTATTTGAATATATTTCACAGCAAATCCATATCTCCGCATAATTCGAGTATATTGGACCAAGATCAACCAATTATTCTAGCTGTATAGTGGTCCTGCATACTCCATCAATTCAGTTATAGTGCCATAGCGGACCTTTATTCCATCCATGGAAAATAGCCCCAATCCATGTAAGGACAAAGGAGTGATGCGATACATCCTCCCATTGATGAAGAAATCTGTGTCCACTTGAGGTAGCATATTAGGTACCCATCATTGCACTAGATGTTTATAACTCAATGGAAAATCAATGTCTCCTATGCTCTCAGCATCATAATTACACGACCCACCATTGGCAATAAAATATTTCATGCATCTATGAAATCTTTTCCTTATCTTTTCTGATCTAGTTGATATAATACCGGTAGATCTAGTACAACTTGTCTCACTTTCAACCTCTTCGAGTATATCTTCATCATCACTTGAGGAAGATAGATCTGACAGATACCTATTTGGTGGTGCCTACACTCGATAAAACAAGAATAAACAAGACATTGCCTTTTCTCTTCTTTGAAAGTACACATTTACTTGGCTAAACACATTTACTTCCCTCAAATATGAGGCTTAGGAGGGACATGCCGAACCCTAGTGGATGTAGTGTTACAAATCTCAGCTAAATTGTTTGGTATTGGGAGGACGATTTTTTTGGTATTTGCATATTTTTGGCATCCTATCCTTCATTTTTAAAATTTACATGCTTGTATTTTATGCTAACGCATATGAAAACTATTTGTTAGTGAACTCTTTGGAAAAATCACTCAACTAAGAAACATTAATTGACTATATCAACCCAACAAACCATAACTACAATGAGAGGGTCCACTCTGGAGTACATTGCAGCAGTGTTCGTAACTGTTTCATGTCAATACATCTTAACCAAATAATAAGTAAAATACTACAGCAGAGAACACAAAAATGAGATATTCATAGCAATGTAATCACCATGTAATCACACGAAAATATTCATAATAAGCATGAATAAAGCGAATGACAACAGTGGAAATCTAATGTTAACATAAAAAAATGAAACATTTAGTTATTGTAGTCATGTTTAGATACTACATTTAGCATTTACCTGATGAGGCATAGTTTTTGACGGTCCACAATTCCCCTAGACCGCGGAAGCCACATCTATTCTATTTAAGTTGTAATCAATCAACAACTCTTCACCTACAAGTATTGTTTTTATTGCACATACAAATATACGATGATGTCCGCGTGCATTGAATTCGCAATTTGGTAGCTTATTTGTTGTCATTGGTTGTGTACTATTTATAAATCCAGCAACATTTCTGGACACTTTTGCTCTCCCATTAATATACATATTCGCCCCTTTGTTTTTATTGTTTTCTGCTATTTGAATATATTTCACAGCAACTCCATATCTCCACATACTTCGAGTATATTGGACCAAGATCAATCAATTATTGTATCTGTATAGTGGTCCTGCATACTCCATCAATTCAGTTACAATGCCATAGTGGACCTTTATTCCATCCATGGAAAATATCCCCAATCCATGTAAGGACAAAGGAGTGATGCGATACATCCTCCCATTGATGAAGAAATCTATGTCCACTTGAGGTAGCATATTAGGTACCCATCGTTGCACTAGATGTTTATACCTCAATGGCAAATCAATGTCTCATATGCTCTCAGCATCATAATTACATGACCCACCGCTGGCAATAAAATATTTCATGCGTCTATGAAATCTTTTCCTTATCTTTTCTGATCTAGTTGATATAAAACCGGTAGATCTAGTACAACTTGTCTCACTTTCAACCTCTCCGAGTATATCTTCATCATCACTTGAGGAAGATAGATCTGACAGATACCTATTTGGTTGTACCTACACTCGATAAAACAAGAATAAACAAGACATTTCCTTTTCTCTTCTTTGAAAGTACACATTTACTTGGTTAAACACATTTACTTCCCTCAAATCTGAGGCTTAGGAGGGACATGCCGAACCCTAGTGGATGTAGTGTTACAAATCTCAGCTGAATTGTTTGGTATTGGGAGGACGATTTTTTTGGTATTTGCGTATTTTTGGCATCCTAACCTTCATTTTTAAAATTTACATGCTTGTATTTTATGCTAACGCATATGAAAACTATTTGTTAGTGAACTCTTTGGCAAAATCACTCAACTAAGAAACATTAATTGACTATATCAACCCAACAAACCATAACTACAATGAGAGGGTCCACTCTGGAGTACATTGCAGCAGTGTTCGTAACTGTTTCATGTCAATACATCTTAACCAAATAATAAGTAAAATACTACAGCAGAGAACACAAAATACATCAGCTAATTTAGGTGAAATATTACACCTTAGGCATGTTGCAAATTTAAAATTCATGCAAATTGGCACTCAAATGGCCATGAGAAATTTGATTTTCAAAGACTATTTTCAGACATTATGTGTATATCTAAGTACACGTTTTATATACATATATATATTTTTTTAAAATATATTTAAATTTAAAAATATAGACATATAGATCCAATAAAATTTAGAAACTAGAACATTTACAAATATTCAATAGAAATTAGAATCAAAACACATTATCTTGATTTGATTTGTCATACACATCTGAGCCTAATTTGCATATCAGACACAACACTTAGTGACTTAGGCATAACTCACGACAACTAGAAAAGCACAAGCTGTGAAGCAAGAAAGATGAACGTTGACATGAAGATACCTATTCATATATGCTCCCATGGTTTAATTTCCACAAATTTATCTCTTAACTATTTATGGTAAATTCACTTGCTCCTAAAGCTGTAAAACAAGATGTGGATGGGTTTTCTAATGAAAAATAGGCTCCTGTAATAGCTAGAAGAAAGTACTTTCAGATTCAACCACACTTCTCTCTGCTGTCCCTTACCTATTCAACTCCTAAAATTATTTTTCACCAATCCTACAATGGAAAGAAGTAGGGTTTGCTCAAATATTAAGAAACCAACAATTAGCAATAATCTTGTGTAATCTATCACTAATTCATGAGTCTAAAATGTGATTTTTCCTTTTTATTACTTCTAAAATGAATTCTTTGGCATCCCATGCCACTTGTGGACAATGGAAGGCAATGAACATGCCCTATACCTCACATTTGGGCAATTCTGGGCCCTATAATGACAAGCTACAACAATGCACCTTCTAACAGCCTCATCATTTAGTTCTGGGCCAGTTTTGTGGATGTGAGGTAGTTTTGGGCACAAACTAAGACTATCCATGTCTTCTTACAACAGACACTTTCAAAATTTGAGGTAAGGAAAGGCTAAGTGAAGAAATCATGGGTGTGTTGAGTGGAGTTTGGACATTATAGCAACAGTAAACCTACAATGATGGGTTGATATGGGCAGCAACAACACCTTTTTGGCATCTTTAGGGGCGATTTGTGCACCATGGGAGGCCTCTTGGATCAATAAGAAAAGCCTTCGCTAGTCTTGCATACTTTGAGGCCTATGGTTGCTTTGGTTTATAAAACTAACATGTTCATCACAGGACCGTTTGTGATTTAGAGTGGGTGTTAGAGAAGTCTCTAACAAATTTAAAACCTACTAACAATAGAAAATTTGAACCCCAAATTCAGTGAATGTTGCAATGTGCTTGTGGTTACCCCTGATCTGACACCATTTATATAAAATGGATAACAAAAACTTTACAGATATGAATAAGTATGAACCTTTTCATCAGATTTGCTCTGGCTACAACAAACTCCTGCAATATGCAGTAATTGGGCATCATGCCTTCCAATACAAACCTTTAGCACAAGTGACCCTCATAATCACAAGTCAGCTAAGTGGGCATCATCTATTGCTAGCTGGCTAGTGGGCTAACTTTGGGGATTTGGAACCGTTTCATGCTATAGAACTTGATAACATCAGCGATTGAGGACTTTGAATTGAGTGTACCAAGGATGTTTTCCCCCCGAATGTTGTTATTTAATTATTTATCCTAGTGGTATCAATGAGCTTTTTAATTGATTGTTATTAAGGTTTTTATGCCTCCAAATAACTACAAAATATGCCAAATAAAGGGAGAAATCTAGTCTCCCATGCAAGCAAACAACCGAAGGATGCCACCTCAACACCTGATAGTCAAAAGCATAGAGGTCATTGACACCACTAGGCTAAATAATTAAATAACAACATTCGGGACCAATGTGTTAGTTGCAGTTAGATGTGTGGGGAATGTTATGTAAGACCCGCAAACAACCGTTATACACCACATGTGCTTGATGCAAACATTCAAATCCTTGACAATTTAAGCCTTAATGCAAGTGAAATCAACAAGAGATATAAGTGTTGGAAACAACCAAACCATGACTACAATGACTAGGATGACCTAGTCATAAATGATAGAGTTGGTAGCTTATCCATATGTAGGCTCATTAAATCTCTCAGTACACCAATTAGTGGTTCGACACATGGCGTTAAGTAAACATTACCCATATTCTCAACAATTAAGTGAGGAATTTAGTGCCAAAGTAAAACTTAGAGAGGCATGTCAAAAAGTTTCAACAGTGACATTGGGGTAAAACAGGGCTTTCCACTCTCTCCCAAATTATTTTGCTTTTATATTGAAAAAATAAATAAGTGGATTGTTGAGGAGGGAGGAGGGTGCATATAGAAGGCATAATGATAAAAATCCTCTTGTATGCAGATGACATCATTCTAGTTTTGAGAACCTTATATAGTCTACAAGAACACCTATTGACATTAGAAGCATTTTAAATAGAAGTGAGCATGGAAGTAGACATTGATAAAACAAAGGTGGTCATAATCTCACTTGAGATTAAATCATCCCAAGCTCAAATCAGGTTAAAAAATAAACCATTATAAATCATATAAAACTACAAATACATAGGCCTAGAGTTTAACAAAAGGTTGAATTGACAACAATGCACAATAAAGAGACTTTAGGGAGGATGAAGGGCCACATTCAATTTTAAAGAATATATGTAGAACAATATATATATGGAAGAGAAAAATAATCAGGGATCTTAACCATCCAGTGTCCAGTAGTGCAAGTACAGCTGGGGGTTAACAAGTCCCGAGCTCATTACCTCTCAAATATCTCCTAATGAGAGTGGTTCTAGCTCTAAAGTATACAAATATCAACCCTTGATTTGAAACAAGGTACTCTCAAAATGGTTGATTTTGAGGCTATTATCAGCCCTTACTTGCAACCTGTTGTTAACCCCATGCACAACCTCTGTCACTGCTTTCCGAGGTTATCCACATTTACATGCTAGGATGGTAGCCTTTTGGCTGGTTGTGTGCCTTTGAGTCGATGGAATATCAATGTAATTACAATTTTGTGTATTCCAATGATAGCAAAGAAGAAACCATATATTATGCCTTACTCTACTAAATACTTTGACAAATATAATTCTAATTTACAGCGTGGCACAATTCCTCTATGTATTCTCTTCCTAAAGGAAAACAACACTTAAAAACTTCCAGCAACACTCACTTGGGCAGTTTGATGTCAAATTTTTGGTAATTAGATAGAGGCCGCCAATGCCAAGCACTGAGTATTAATGAAGCTTATCATAGCTTCTAAGCAATCATACAATGATCCTTATGTTTTCCACACTCTCACATATATGAAAAATCACTATAATATTCCTCTTTAGCAAATGTTAGCAATAACTAATGGCCCACGAACCTGTTTGAAAAGGAACATTCGCATGTTACTTAAGCATAGTCAACTAGTCAACCCTTGTTTTAGCCTTATCTTCATGCTAGAAGAGGATTGAAACCTATTTGCAAAGGATCATTGGCATGCTAGTTACGCATAGTCAGCTAGTCAACCCTTGTTTTACCCTGATCTTCATGCTAGAAGGGGATTGGGTCGATTCCAAGCTTGTATTAAAAAATTAGAAAAGTGAAATAAATAATTAAGGCATTTCCAATTGCCTTTCATGCTAAGATGACTAGTTATAGTGATCTTTATGTTTGTCACACTCTCACATATATGAAACTCACTGTAATATTCCTCTTTAGCAAATTTTGGGAATAGCTAATGGCCTATGAACCTGTTTGCAAAGGAACATTGGCATTTTATTTAAGCATAGTCAACTAGTAAACCCTTGTTTTAGCCTTATTTTTATGCTATAAGGGCATTGGAACCTATTTGCAAAGGAACAGTTGCATGTTTGTTAAGCTTAGTCAACTAGTCAACCCTTGTTTTATCCTTATCTCTATGAGAAGGGGATTAGGTCGACTCCAATCTTTTATTAAACATATTAGAAAAGTGCAATAAAGCATTAAGGCATTTCCATTTGTCTTTAATGTTATTGTTAACAACCAAAAAGTGCTCACTAGCTCATTTCCTTATTCACATGACCCATTTGCACCGCAGGATTCATATTTCCATGACCGTGATGATGCTTGAGACCATTTCTCACTCTCACACCCATAATGTTTGGGCATTTTTTCAAAATGCCACTTATCGCCTCGGTTTGCATGCCACATTGGCCGTCCTCCATTTTTTACGAGTTTCATATCGCCGGATTCAGTTTTCCACGCTCATGATGACGCTTGAGATCATTTCTCACTCTCACCTCTAGATTTTTTGGGCGTTTTTCCCATGCCCCCTCTTCGCCTCGGTTTGAGTTCCACATCGGCCGTCGTCCATTTTTGACAAGTTTGATATCGTCGGATTCATTTTTCCACGCTCGTGATGATGCTTGAGATCATTTCTCGCTCTCACCCCATAATTTTTGGGCATTTTTTCAAAATGCCACTCATCACCTCGGTTTGCATGCCACATTGGCCGTTGCCCCATTTTGACAATCTTTATGTCACCAGATTCAGTATTCCGCACTCATGACAATGCTTGAGACCTTTTCTTGCTCTCATCAATCCCTTTTTGTTCGGTATAGTTTTACCCCTTTTTCGGACCGAGCAATCCCTTTTATGAAAAAGGCACTTAAAGAGTTTATGTTAAGCTCTTTTCTAACTCCTAAAACAATGAAAAGATCATCGAGCAACCTTGCTTCCTTTCATGCTCGCTAAACGTATCTGAAAGGGCATCTACTTGGTATAAGTTTACCCCTTTTCCGGACCTTGTAGACTAATTACGAAAAATGAATACTCTAGTCACATCGGCTAGAAGAGTTCTCCATTTGCATCATTTTTTGCTTTTTCGGGCCTTGGAGACTAACTTATGAAAAAGAACACCAATGGAGTCCACTTGCCGCTTTCAGACTCTCCAAACATGAAAGCAACCATGAGAAATCACCATCTTGGGCTCGTAAAAACCCAAAGGACAGTACTCACAACCACTGCAGAGTCTTCTTATCGTTTTCAGATTCCTTAAAAATGAAAGCACCCATGAGCACGAATAGTCCTGGGCTCACAAAATCCACAGGACAGTACCATTTCAGAGCACACTTTTATCCCTTCTTGGAGCTCATTAAAACTACGAAGAAGGACCCAATGGTGCTCCTCGGTGCCACAACAAATCACGTCTACTCACATGGCAGCTTCCCCATTTTGTTCGCCTTTGTTCAAAGTATTCTGCAATATGTCACCCTGAGAATCCCTCGACAGCACCCATCAGCTCGTCCCCCCCCCAGATTTAATACATACCCTTCAGTCCTTAAAAGCTATGATCCTCACACCTACAAGTCAGTTCCCTACGCTGCCAGTTCAACCATGTCATCATGCTCTGAACAAAGGAAGTTTGAGTCTACCCACTCTATGACACCAGTTACTTCCCATCCCCACAAGTATGTCAGTCCTACCATCAGCACTACCACAATTCAGTTCTACACCTCATGATCCTATCAAGGAAACATCATTTCCTTATTAGTTGTTGGTCTCCCTCTGTCGACGACACCCAAATTTATTTCAGAGAATAGACCTAGAGGTCCCTCTGTCTTGGACTTGTAATATCCCTCCTTTTATCTTTATCAGAATTTTAAAAAAATAAATGTATACTTGTTCTCGTGAGGAGCTCAAGGCCAAGGCCCCACCAGTGGACCCTTGAAAGTATTGTTATGTTACTTCCTAAATTTGTAAAGTTAAGAGACTAAGGCAGGAAACACCTTTAAAACAACAGCTACTGAAACCACTAAGGGGAATAACGGAATGGTTGGGAGACCATGAATTGATACCGTAGTCTTACGTATCACCTTAAGCATGAAGATAAAGGTTCGTCACTATTTGTATTCACCATAAGTATCTCACTAAGATATTATGGCCTAGTTATTTTAGATTCTTATATGTTTAAGCCATAATAGTAGATAAGATAATTAACTTTGGCATGGAATGTCAGAGAGTTATCTACAAGGTCTGAAGACAAGAAAACAAGCCTAAAGAAATTAATCGATAAGGTGCTATATGCAATAGTCACCTTAGTTCCGCGAAGAGGATATCATGGTATTTATGCTAAATGCTATGATTGAGAATTATCCTTATATACATGAAATGACATATATATATATATATATATACCTCACAATGTGTAGATGCCATATTATAAATGAAATATATTATGATATAGGTATATACACATATAATATATATAAAGATGATAAAATAAATTTGAAAAGGGTCATCTATAAAGGTTGGTTTGTCATTATGAAGGAACTATAGAATTTATCTCTAAGAAATAAGAATTATGAAGCTATATGGACTATAGAGTATTTTCATTTCAAAGGAAAAGTGTTGAGATGAAATGACTTTAAAATATGAGTATATATTCATTACTTATTTTTAAGGTATGAATGTTAAATAGAAAGGTTAACGTTTTATCTCCCTTCTACGTGAGCACCTAGGGGAGAAATCAGCGCTGGTTTGTCCCCTAGTTTTCATTTCCACCTACGAATCGAGGGAGAAGTCGGCGTCAGTTTGTCGCCTAGTTTATTTTAGATTGACAAGTGTGTATTGTTTCAATTTAAGAGGCCACTTGTCACCACCATGAGGAGACCCGAGGGTGAAACTCAGGGCGAGTTCTCCAACGTGACCATTTCACTGATTTTAAAAAAGAGATCACTCTTGGGGAAAAGGGGGAGGGAGGAACATCACGACTACTGGTCCAGTTGGATCGTTGTTCAAGAGATATGAGTTCGACAACAAGGGAAAGGAAGTTCTACGCTCCTGCAAACAGATTCGTTTGCATTTGCTACAAGTTGTGGGGTGGTTTTAACAAACTGATCCCAAATCAGGTATTTCTCCCATAACTTATAAGTTCGTATACAAACAAGGTCGGCTTGGCCTTTGCAAGTTATAATCTGGTTACCTAGTTCTCTGGCTTGAATCGTAGACCTTTGTGCTTTTAGATATTTACTGATGAAAGGAGATTGTGTTACATTTCTTATTCTGCATGGGCTAAACCTCTAAACTGACCTATATGTTGAATGCATTATAGATCACCGCTTTGGTATGTTAGATGGTAGCGCAGGTCTCTGTTTGTTCTTCTGGGATCTTTATTTTCGAAATAAAAAAATATTTCATTTTTGATGAATAAGGTAGCTTGGTCATATGTTGAGCGAGAGATCATGGATCTCTGCTTGTATGCAGAATTGAATCCTAGATCTTTGTGTTCCAGATTTTTTCTCATATGTAATCGTGTTACACCTCCCGAGGTGGACCAGTATCCTGATTGGATTGATAGTTCCATTACTATAGAGACCTCTGCATCGGAATGCATAGGTGAGATCATGTAATCGCAAGCTCGATTGGCAAGAAGAGTGATAGTTGAAAAACTAGTTGTTGCTTGAGGATCTCTGTGATTAATTTTAGGATGAATGTATGTTTGTAAATGCTTCAGGAATCTACTTCTGCTGAGGTTAAACATGGTTGTAGTACTCTGCCTTTGGTATTGTATGTTGCTGTCTTCGATATCGGTTCATTAGAACCGTGGGTCAATCATCCAGTGTGTTAGTTTTCGTTGCTAATTTAGATCTGTGTATTCCATACAAACTACTATAATATTTGTATAACTGATCAATCACTTGGGGAGATAATTTTATTTTGATATGTTGAATAACAAATGCTGTGTAATCTTATTTTTGATATGTTGATTACCAATCGTAGATCAGGGGGTCGCATGCTGAATGACAATTATATATCTCTGTAATCTAAGATCTGGTTATAAAAGAATGGTGATACTTCTCTCTGTTGATTCATGGATAATGATAAGGTTCTTTCCATGTATGTAGATTGTAACCTTGGATCCATTTGTAGGCTGATTGTAGGGTAGAACTTGTTTTCGGATCTCACTTTTAGTGTCGCATGCTCTTCTTTCAAAGAATCGTGTTCAGGTACTCCGCCTCTGGTAGTTGAATATTATATGCATTATGAGATAGGGAGATAAAAGGCTCGAACGAATCTCAGACTTTAGTGTTTGCTTACACTCCCTTTAAGTAAATTGTATTTTTTCTGTACTCTGTCTCTGGTAATTATACATTACATGCAATATGACATAGAGAGATACAAAGCTAGATCAAATCTCAGTCTTTAGTGTTGCATGCTCATTTTTTTTACAATGAAGTCGCATTTTAGTTTCTGCCTGTGGTACTTCTCGGTTGCCAACGTTTGACCTTTGTGTCTGTTTCAAAGACCACCGATTTGGATCCCATGGCAGTTACGTTTCAGTTCTGTCTAAGTTAATAGGTGGTTGTTCTCGATTTTGGAAATCTTGTATCTTAACATTGTTTAAGTATTGCACCCACGAGTTGGACATAGAGCCACTCACTGCAATAGATCCGAGATATCGGTGGCTTCTGAGGAAGTGTTCATTTAAATGATCATGAAACTAGTATGTAGTACCCTGTGTAGTAGTTGCACCATTTCGCTCACAAGGTTAGATCTGGACCAGATCGCAGAGATAGAGGATTCTTGTGAAGTGTTTGAGTTTTACGTTTTAACTGCACTATGCTTCTTCCTTAGTAAAAGTTACTATTTTTGTTGATTCGTATGCATGGATCGGGTTATTTAGTTGGTCATAGTGATCTCTTGACAGGGATTACGCTTTGGCGATCTGTATGGATATAGGATGAGTTGTATGAACTCGACTCCAGCCCTTGATCTTGTATATTTTCGTTTGCAAAAAAAAAAAAAAAAACATGTCAATTATTTCTTCACTCAAAGGATAGATCTCAGTATTAAATGTTGCAGTGTGGAATGACTAAAAGGAACATACAGGAGTAATTAATCCTTATATGTTTCGTGATATGAATAATTTTAGATTTAGTTCTGTTAAGTTGTTACTTCACCAAAAGATAAGATCTCGGTATTAAATGTTTCAGCATGGAATGACTAGAAAGAATATACAGAAGTAATTAATCCTTATAAATTTCGTGATATGAACAATTCGGGTTTTACACTTATGCTTGGAAAGGACTTCGTAGAGCCTTTTGTATATATCTTTCCTAGATATGATGTTAATATTAAATGTTCTTAGAATGCTCTCTATGAGAGATGCTATGTATAGTCCCTTTATATATAATGGTCTCAAAAGAGATCCATGGAGTTGTAATGGTAACCCTTAATCCAACAAGTAGATTGTCTAGATAGCTAGAATGGCTTGGAATGTTGGAAGTTGAAAAACACAACAATTGGTTGCAGATGTAAAACCCCTTCTTGTTGAGTAATAAAAGAAATGACCTTCCTTTGTGGACGTAGCCCAATAGGGGTGAACCACCTGAAATTGTTCTCTTCTTATGTGTATGTGTGTTATTGTGGTTGATATATATTTGTTATGGGAATTCTTTGATGTCATGAGATTAAATGTATGGTTGAAGGAGACCCAAGGAGCTGCGACGGTAATACTTAATATCGTAAGTAAATCAACTTTTATAAGAATGTCAAGTGTATGTACAAGGTTTAATTACATTTTGGTTGTCTTCTTATATTATTTTATTGTGAAGATCTTTAAGGGAAGAAATTTTAATTTTCACCAAAATACTAACTCGCAAAAACTTGGAGATGTTACATATGGTATCAGAGCGCAGGTTGCAAACACTCGGGCTTAGTTGGGCTCAGTTGAGGGAAATAATATAAGCTGGTCAAGGGAACTCCATCAATAAGACGCAAACAAAGAAGTTATGTTCCAAAGAATCAGCAAGACGTAATCGACAAGATGTCTTTTAAATCGCAAATAAGTACGCTCCACTTGTTGAAGCGTGATAAAGGAAAGCATTGTCGATAGGTGAGCATTTTATATGTTTCCTTACGAAGTTGTATGATCTTCTATTAATACATACTAGAGGATGAATATCTCATCATGCTCTACAATTAGTTTCATTAAATGATAAGAAAGTATTCTTTAAAGAATGATTAAAATAGTTGGACTATGTTCCTATCGTTATCGGTGATCTTGTTAAAAAATTTCATATACATAGTAATAAGAATCATAGGGGCATTTACAGTACTAAGGGAGGAAGTCCTGAAATTTTCTATGACTAAGAAATTGTTGTACTTATTGGGGCATAAGATTGTATAGAATAAGGAAGTATAAATCTATGACACGGGAACACGCGTGTACCCTTGCTTGCAGTTTTAGAAGGGATGATGGTTATAATAGAAGTATACATGTGTATTCTAAGTAGTTAATAGGATGCATATGATGAAAGTGTAGCATTATATATATATATATATAGATAGATATATATTCTATTTTCGGCGATCCTTACGAAGAATGTTGGGATACTGAGAGTGGTTGACAAAAGGATTATACTTTTTTGTGATTAAGATTTATGTTATATGCATGGATACCTTGATAATATGTATCATTTTGATATATATATGTTCTTATGATGTTGAGGGGATTACTAATGTGTGTTAATACAAGTAAAACATACACCTTGGCATATGAGGCCATACAATAAAGTGATATGCAGTCTCCCTCATAAAGGTATGTGACTAACTTTATGAAACTATACAAGTATATATGAAGATGATTAATTGTACTTACATGATGATGGCATATGCAAGAAAAGTCGTATAATTAAATGGGTGCTTGACACAGTTAAAGTTAAGGATTGAGGTGAACTGAATGTAATGTCCATAGGAAGAATGTATTTCAAGGCATTATGTAATCCTATTAATTAAGCCAGTGATGTTCATTTCAGATGATGATCTTCTTACAAATATTTTATCTTGTTACTAACAGGTGAATTTGGCTGATGATCAAAATTTTGTGCAGCTTGTGGAAAGACAAGAGCATGAATATTATCCAAGGTAAAATAAGCGGGTGAGGATTTAGAACCCACATCACACCTATTATTTATTCTTGTGATTTTGATAACTATTGTTGAATAAAGAACTAGAACTAAACTCGTCAGAGTAATCGTAAGGTTACGAAAGGTAATATAATGAAATAATCGATAATTTTGAAAGAGATTTTCCTAGACTCAAGTGAGGAGGCTTGAAGGGAAATAAATTCTGGGACTCAAGCGAGAAGGCTTGAGGGGAATTATGTAAGAGTGCGTTAAGGGCACTAAAACACTCCCTAGAAATCAGGGAGTTGATAGCCACGATGATTCTCGAATGAATCAACAGGCTGTAAAGACCTAGGCAAACTATAACAAAATGCATATGCGGGAGGCAGGACGCTGCTTAGTATGCATGGGAGAAATTATTGCCGTGTGAGCACTGTGGTGTTAGGAAAGAAATCTACGAAAGTATTGCTGTTTGAACACTGTGGTGTTAGGCAAGAAATCTCCGAAAGAATTGCTGCGTGAACAACGGGGTGTTAGGCAAGAAATTCCTGGATCAACTGATTGATGTGTTGATTAATTAAACAGTCTGGACTAAAGATATTCCACGAATTGCAAATTGTTAGAACATTTTTACACCTATGTCCATTAATCATTTATTAATTGATGATTAATTAGTGCCCAAGTGATTAATTATTACATCCCTAAGTTGGTTAGCTACTAAATGGTCAATTATCATGAACTAGTTAGCAAATGTGAACAAGTGCTGAGTCAAACCAGCTGTTTGGAGCGCTCCCCAGGGCAATTAATGCATTCAGCATGCCTAGAGCGCCCTCCTCAGGTCAATTAATGCATTCAGCATGCTTCTCTTCTACCTAGGGCGCATTTGCTCAGTTTGTGGACAATCTTGCCAACTTTGTCATATTTTTGGCCAATTTTAGCTACCAAACCTCTAACCAACTAGTTTCTTCACATGTGTGTGGTCACATGGGCCTGTCCAGTCATTCCCAGCATTCACACAGCAGATTTGAACCAGTTTGGGATGGTTTGGGATATTTTGGTCAACCTAGGGGGGTTTGAGCTATTTCTAAGCTAGATCAGTGTGAACACTCCAGATGGATTCGAATTCTTCCAGATTTGTATATATGGGTGTTCTTAACCTATTTTGAGGTTGGACAGTTAATAATATTGACATTATTCACCCATTTCATGTGTATTGTTCTTCATTCATTTACAGATTTATGCTATTCTTGCAAATGTTGTGCAATATTTCACTAGTGAGGAATCCATAGTAGCTAGGTTCTGCTGTGATTGAGATTTTACATGGTATCAGAGCTCTTGGAGCTACCATTCGAACCAGCAAGACTGTTTTAGTGGATTGCCAGAAGCAGTGGAGAAACCACATAATTCCTGAGGCCATTGCCTTGAGCTTACTGGAGAAATCTAGTGGCTCCTCTCAGGTGTGATGCTCTCCCGAATGCACCCACTATCCAAACAGGGTTCGAATCTGTTAGTGTAGATCCCTCCTGAGTGATTTGAGAGTTGTTTGCAGGTATTGAAGATCAGCATTGTCAGCAAGTGCGAATTGCAGCAGAGAAGAATGGAGCCATCTCATCCAAACGTGCTCACACCCTTCAACTATTTCGATTGGAAGGCAGAAATGGTGATTTTGCTGAGATCTAAGGGTCTCTACAGAATTACGATGGGCACTGAGGTGGAGCCAAACTCAGCTGTGGAGAAATCCAAGTTTTTTAACAGAATGGATGAGGCATTTGGCCTCCTTTGTCTCAGCATTTCGAGAGACCTCCTGTTTCATGTAGAAAGTCTAGCAACTCCAAATGAAGTGTGGCTCAAGCTTGAGACCCTGTTTGGAAAGACTGATGAGATGAGAGGCCACCAGCTTGAAAATGAGCTTGTCTCACTGAGCCCAGGGAATTTCGATTCCATCCAGGACTTCTTCACCAAGTTCAAGAACTTGGTCTTGCAGATCAGACAATGTGGCATAGAGAAGAAAGAAGAACAGTTGGTGTTGTCCATTCTCTCCAAATTGGGTTCTGAATACTCAGTTTTTGTGTCTTCCTTCAACTCCACAAGGCTCACAGTTAGAGGTTGGAAGATGCCATCTTTGGCTGACTTCATGGAGATGCTAACTCAAGAGCAAGACAAGCTGGTCTTGATGGGCTCCATCAAGCAAAAAGACCAAGTTCTTGCAGCAGGAGATTCGAAATGTGGAAGAGGCAAGCAAAAACCCAGGGGGCCGAAACCTCAAGAGAAGAAGAGGAAGGATGAGAGGCCCAAATCCTCTGAGGGGGTCTCGAATCCTGTCAAGAACAAGGGAAAGAAGGCTGAGAAGACAAAATGTAGCTACTATCAAAGAGGTTTTCATCCAGAGAGCTCATGCATGAAGAAAACCATAGACACCATGACCCATCTCCTACAGAAAAATAATATTCCTCTTCCTGAAAGTTCCAAGAAGAAGGAGTGCGTTTCTGAAGACAAGGAGAGCTGCCATGCTTTGGTGGCTAGTTCATCTCATTCCCCTTTGTTCATCATTGATTCAGGTGCCTCAAGGCACATGGCTTCCTCAAGAGATTCGTTTTCTGAACTTGCACCCTACAGTGGCCTCTCCATTCGAATGGGAGATGACTCAGAAATCCCTGCTCATGGCATTGGGAAAATCTCTATGGAGAATGGCTTCTTCTCTAATGTGCTGTATGTGCCAAATCTTGCAGCAAATTTGCTCTTTGTATATCAAATGACACATACTGGAGCAGCAAAGAAGGTGGTCTTCACTCAGGACGATGTGGAGATATCAGAAGTTTCCACCGGGAAAATTGTTGCAATGGGTGTTGCAGACCATGACATGAAGATGTACAAGTTCTCCCACTTCCTCGAGTTCTCTTCACCAAGTGTGCTTCTGTCACATGGGAATGAGACCAGCAAGCTATGGCATCAAAGGTATGGTCACCTAAACTACAGATATCTTCAAGTTTTAAGCAAAGAAAAGATGGTAGAAGGGCTGCCACAAATCAGTTTTTCAAGTGGAACATGCAAGGGTTGCATGATTGGGAAGCATCCTGAAAAGAAGTATGACAAAGGGAAGGCAAGGAGGGCTGATCAACCACTTGGGATAGTGCATTCTGATCTGATAGGGCCACTCCCCACACCCTCCTATGGCTGCAGCAAATATGTGCTCACCTTCATCAATGACTACTCAAGGTACTGCTGGTTATTTTTCCTTAAGCAAAAATCTGAAGTCTTTGAATGTTTCAAAATTTTTAAGAGCATGGTTGAGAACTTTAGTGGGAAGGCCATGAAGGTTTTGAGGACTGATAATGGCAGAGAGTATGTCAATAACAATTTGCAGCAGCTCTGTCAACAGCATGGCATTCAGATGCAACACTCAGTGCCCTACACACCACAGCAAAATGGTGTTGCAGAGCGCAAAAATAGAGCACTGAAAGAGATGGCAACTTGCATGTTGCAAGCAAGGGATTTGTCTCCCAAATTATGGGCTGAAGCTATGAATTGTGCAGCATATGTTCAGAACAGAGCACCACACAAAGCATTGCAAGGAATCACTCCATTTGAAGCATGGATGGGCCACAAGCCCAATGTCTCACATTTCAGAATTTTTGGCTCAAGGGCTTGGGCCAGAATTCCACCGGAGAAGAGAAAGGCCTTGCAGCCCCAAAGCAAGGAGTCAATCATGGTTGGGTATGCAGAGGATTCCAAGGGCTACAAGCTCTTTGATCCATCCACTCACAAAACTTTCATCGAAAGAAGTGTCAAATTCGAAGAAGAAGAGTTTTTGCAAGCTAGTGAACAAGGTGATGGGGAATGCTCATTTCCTCGTCTTGATGATGAAGTAAGTAGTGATTCTTTCTCTGATATTTCTGATTCTGATATTGCTGAAGATGATGTTGATATGGATTCTGAACATATCCCTCCCTCAAGGCCCAAGTGGGCAGAGAAAACAATTCAAAGTGCCGGAGAGCTTGTGGGAGATCCCCAAGATGCTAGGAAAACTAGATCTCAATTTCACAATTCCTTTGCATGTGATAATTCTGATCTGAGTGAGGCATGTTATTTGATGGTTGGATCTGATCCAATGTCATATTCAGAAGCATGTACACACCGAAGATGGCAATCAGCCATGCAAGAGGAGATGAACTCACTCCATGAGAACAAAACTTGGGATTTGGTCCCTCTTCCTCCCAAGAGGAAACTAGTGCAATGCAAGTGGATTTATAGAACCAAAATTGGATCTGATTGCTCTGATCTGAAGTATAAGGCCAGGTTGGTGGCTAAGGGTTACTCTCAGGTCCAAGGAGTGGACTATACAGAGACATTTGCACCGGTGGCAAAGATGGACTCCATAAGACTAGTTTTGGCCATTGGGGCTTCCAAGCGATGGGAGATTCATCACATGGATGTAAAAAGTGCCTTTCTTCATGGGGATCTGGATGAGGAGATATATATGCAGCAGCCTGAAGGTTTTATTTCTGATCATACACTTGTTTGCAGGTTGAACAAGTCACTCTATGGGCTCAAGCAAGCTCCTAGAGCATGGTATGCAAAAATGGACAATTTTCTGCTATCTTTGGGGTTTGATAGGTGTAAGTCTGATCCAAATGTGTATATGCAGCATGTTAGTGATCTGATATTGATTATTGTACTGTATGTTGATGATCTTTTGATCACTGGTAGCTGCACCAAAGAACTTGACTCAGTTAAGAGAGCATTGCACAGTGCATTCTCCATGACCGATCTAGGATTGCTAAAACAATTTCTGGGTTTGGAGATAGATCAATCTGTGAATGGAATCTATGTATGTCAGTCAAGGTATGCTTCAGATTTGCTGCAGAAATTTAAGATGGCTGAATGTAAGTCTGCAAAATTTCCATTTCTTTCAGGAGTTAAGCTTACAGAATGGGGTTCTTCACCACTAGTTGACAGTTCATTGTATAGACAACTAGTTGGGAGTTTGTTGTATCTTACACACTCTCGACCAGATTTGTCTTATGCTGTTGGGGCTGTTGCAAGGCACATGAAAGAGCCTAATGATATCCATTGGAAGGCAGCCAAGAGGATCCTTCATTATGTTCAGGGTACTAAGTCCTTTGGTATCCATTATGATGCTGGTTCATCCCTTGAACTAGTAGGATTTACAGATTCTGATTGGGCTGGTGATTGTATCGATCGGAAGTCAACTTCCGGTTATGTCTTTATGCTTGCACATGGACCTATATGCTGGTCAAGCAAGAAACAAAGCACTATTTCCTTATCTTCAGCTGAGGCCGAGTACAGGGGAGCAGTTAATGCAGCCACACAATGTGTTTGGTTGCAAGGTATTCTTGCAGAGTTCGGGATTGTCTTTGATTCACCCACTATTCTTTGGTGTGATAATCAAAGTACAATCAAGATTTCTACCGATCCAGTACAGAGACAGAGGACCAAGCACATAGAGATACACATGCATTACATTCGGGGTTTGGTGCATGACCGGACCATAGCATTGCAGTATTGCCCATCCAGTGAGCAAACTGCTGATATCTTCACCAAGTGTTTTACCGAGAAGACCTTCACTCACCTTAGATCTTTGCTTGGGGTGAGTGATGCATGGTGATGATTGGTGTATTTTGATATATGCCACATGTCCATTTTAGAGGGGAGGTTTTATTTCCCATGTGGTTTTCCTCCTTACCTTGGTTACATGGACAAATAAATTTTATGATGTAAAAGGTGACTTGAGCCTAGTTGCCAAGGCCTTAATTTTTGATATTTCACTAAGTCTAGCTTAAGGGGGGGTGTTAGAACATTTTTACACCTATGTCCATTAATCATTTATTAATTGATGATTAATTAGTGCCCAAGTGATTAATTATTACATCCCTAAGTTGGTTAGCTACTAAATGGTCAATTATCATGAACTAGTTAGCAAATGTGAACAAGTGCTGAGTCAAACCAGCTGTTTGGAGCGCTCCCCAGGGAAATTAATGCATTCAGCATGCCTAGAGCGCCCTCCTCAGGTCAATTAATGCATTCAGCATGCTTCTCTTCTACCTAGGGCGCATTTGCTCAGTTTGTGGACAATCTTGCCAACTTTGTCATATTTTTGGCCAATTTTAGCTACCAAACCTCTAACCAACCAGTTTATTCACATGTGTGAGGTCACATGGGCCTGTCCAGTCATTCCCAGCATTCACACAGCAGATTCGAACCAGTTTGGGATGGTTTGGGATATTTTGGTCAACCTAGGGGGGTTTGAGCTATTTCTAAGCTAGATCAGTGTGAACACTCCAGATGGATTCGAATTCTTCCAGATTTGTATATATAGGTGTTCTTAACCTATTTTGAGGTTGGACAGTTAATAATATTGACATTATTCACCCATTTCATGTGTATTGTTCTTCATTCATTTACAGATTTATGCTATTCTTGCAAATGTTGTGCAATCTTTCACTAGTGAGGAATCCATAGTAGCTAGGTTCTGCTGTGATTAAGATTTTACACAAATGATATGCTGCAATAAAATGGCTCATTGTTTATATTTATGAGGTTGATTATGGAATTGATGATAAAGTTTTCTTTTACGGTTCCTTGAATTCCGGTTGTGTAGTGAAAAATGCAGATGTGATTGAGAGAGACTTGAAAAGGAGTCATGAAAGTGCAAAGGAGGACAAACAGAAATGACAAAAATAGGCAAAGGTTGACTACAGAAGAGAGGAAAAACTGCTGAAAAGAATGAACACCGAGGACGGTGTTATTTTTAAGGGGAGGAGGATGTAATATCCCTCCTTTTATCTTTATCAGAATTTTAAAAAAATAAATGTATACTTGTTCTCGTGAGGAGCTTAAGGCCAAGGCCCCACCAGTGGACCCTTGAAAGTATTGTTATGTTACTTCCTAAATTTGTAAAGTTAAGAGACTAAGGCAGGAAACACCTTTAAAACAACAGCTACTGAAACCACTAAGGGGAATAACAGAATGGTTGGGAGACCATGAATTGATACCGTAGTCTTACGTATCACCTTAAGCATGAAGATAAAGGTTCGTCACTATTTCTTTTCACCATAAGTATCTCACTAAGATATTATGGCCTAGTTATTTTAGATTCTTATATGTTTAAGCCATAATAGTAGATAAGATAATTAACTTTGGCATGGAATGTCAGAGAGTTATCTACAAGGTCTGAAGACAAGAAAACAAGCCTAAAGAAATTAATCGATAAGGTGCTATATGCAATAGTCACCTTAGTTCCGCGAAGAGGATATCATGGTATTTATGCTAAATGCTATGATTGAGAATTATCCTTATATACATGAAATGACATATATATATATATATATATATATTAACCTCACAATGTGTAGATGCCATATTATAAATGAAATATATTATGATATAGGTATATACACATATAATATATATAAAGATGATAAAATAAATTTGAAAAGGGTCATCTATAAAGGTTGGTTTGTCATTATGAAGGAACTATAGAATTTATCTCTAAGAAATAAGAATTATGAAGCTATATGGACTATAGAGTATTTTCATTTCAAAGGAAAAGTGTTGAGATGAAATGACTTTAAAATATGAGTATATATTCATTACTTATTTTTAAGGTATGAATGTTAAATAGAAAGGTTAACGTTTTATCTCCCTTCTACGTGAGCACCTAGGGGAGAAATCAGCGCTGGTTTGTCCCCTAGTTTTCATTTCCACCTACGAATCGAGGGAGAAGTCGGCGTCAGTTTGTCGCCTAGTTTATTTTAGATTGACAAGTGTGTATTGTTTCAATTTAAGAGGCCACTTGTCACCACCATGAGGAGACCCGAGGGTGAACCTCAGGGCGAGTTCTCCAACGTGACCATTTCACTGATTTTAAAAAAGAGATCACTCTTGCGGAAAAGGGGGAGGGAGGAACATCACGACTACTGGTGCAGTTGGATCGTTGTTCAAGAGATATGAGTTCGACAACAAGGGACAGGAAGTTATACGCTCCTGCGAACTGAGTCGTTTGCATTTGCTACAAGTTGTGGGGTAGTTTTAACAAACCGATCCCAAATCAGGTATTTCTCCCATAACTTATAAGTTCCTATACAAACAAGGTCGGCTTAGCCTTTGCAAGTTATAATCTGGTTACCTAGTTCTCTGGCTTGAATCGTAGACCTTTGTGCTTTTAGATCTTTACTGATGAAAGGAGATCGTGTTACATTTCTTATTCTGCATGGGCTAAACCTCTAAACTGACCTATATGTTGAATGCATTATAGATCACCGCTTTGGTATGTTAGATGGTAGCGTAGGTCTCTGTTTGTTCTTCTGGGATCTTTATTTTTGAAATAAAAATATATTTCATTTTTGATGAATAAGGTAGCTTGGTCATATGTTGAGAGAGAGATCATGGATCTCTGCTTGTATGCAGAATTCAATCCTAGATCTCTGTGTTCTAGATTTTTTCTCATATGTAATCGTGTTACACCACCCGGGGTGGACCAGTATGCTGATTGGATTGATAGTTCCATTACTATAGAGACCTCTGCATCGGAATGCATAGGTGAGATCATGTAATCGCAAGCTCGATTGGCAAGAAGACTGATAGTTGAAAAACTAGTTGTTGCTTGAGGATCTCTGTGATTAATTTTAGGATGACTGTATGTTTGTAAATGCTTCAGGAATCTACTTCTGCTGAGGTTAAACATGGTTGTAGTACTCTGCCTTTGGTATTGTATGTTGATGTCTTCGATATCGGTTCATTAGAACCGTGGGTCAATCATCCAGTGTGTTAGTTTTCGTTGCTAATTTAGATCTGTGTATTCCATACAAACTGCTATAATATTTGTATAACTGATCGTCTTGGATAACGGCTCATTGGAACCATGGATCAATCACTTGGGGAGATAATTTTATTTTGATATGTTGAATAACAAATGCTGTGTAATCTTATTTTTGATATGTTGATTACCAATCGTAGATCAGGGGGGTCGCATGCTGAATGACAATTATATATCTCTGTATTCTAAGATTTGGTTATAAAAGAACGGTGATACTTCTCTATGTTGATTCATGGATAATGATAAGGTTCTTTCCATGTATGCAGATTGTAACCTTGGATCCATTTGTAGGCTGATTGTAGGGTAGAACTTGTTTTCGGATCTCACTTTTAGTGTCGCATGCTCTTCTTTCAAAGAATCATGTTCAGGTACTCCGCCTCTGGTAGTTGAATATTATATCTATTATGAGATAGGGAGATAAAAGGCTCGAACGAATCTCAGACTTTAGTGTTTGCTTACACTCCCTTTAAGTAAATTGTATTTTTTCTATACTCTGTCTCTGGTAATTATACATTACATGCATTATGACATAGAGAGATACAAAGCTAGATCAAATCTCAGTCTTTAGTGTTGCATGCTCGTTTTTTTTACAATGAAGTCACATTTTAGTTTCTGCCTGTGGTACTTCTCGGTTGCCAACGTTTGATCTTTGTGTCTGTTTCAAAGACCACCGATTTGGATCCCATGGCAGTTACGTTTCAGTTCTGTCTAAGTTAATAGGTGGTTGTTCTCAATTTTGGAAATCTTGTATCTTAACTTTGTTTAAGTATTGCACCCACGAGTTGGACATAGAGCTACTCACTGCAATAGATCCGAGAGATCGGTGGCTTCTGAGGAAGTGTTCATTTAAATAATCATGAAACTAGTATGTAGTACCCTGTGTAGTAGTTGCACCATTTCGCTCACAAGGTTAGATCTGGACCAGATCGCAGAGATAGAGGATTCTTGTGAAGTGTTTGAGTTTTACCTTTTAACTACACTATGTTTCTTCCTTAGTAAAAGTTACTATTTTTGTTGATTCGTATGCATGGATCGGGTTATTTAGTTGTTCATAGTGATCTCTTGACAGTGATTACGCTTTGGCGATCTGTATGGATATAGGATGAGTTGTATGAACTCGACTCCAGCCCTTGATCTTGTATATTTTCGTTTGCAAAAAAAAAAAGAAAAACGTGTCAATTATTTCTTCACTCAAAGGATAGATCTCAGTATTAAATGTTGCAGTGTGGAATGACTAAAAGGAACATACAGGAGTAATTAATCCTTATATGTTTCGTGATATGAATAATTTTAGATTTAGTTCTGTTAAGTTGTTACTTCACCAAAAGATAAGATCTCGGTATTAAATGTTTCAGCATGGAATGACTAGAAAGAATATACAGAAGTAATTAATCCTTATAAATTTCGTGATATGAACAATTCGGGTTTTACACTTATGCTTGGAAAGGACTTCGTAGAGCCTTTTGTATATATCTTTCCTAGATATGATGTTAATATTAAATGTTCTTAGAATGCTCTCTATGAGAGATGCTATGTATAGTCCCTTTATATATAATGGTCTCAAAAGATATCCATGGAATTGTAATGGTAACCCTTAATCCAACAAGTAGATTGTCTAGATAGCTAGAAGGGCTTGGAATGTTGGAAGTTGAAGAACACAACAATTGGTTGCAGATGTAAAACCCCTTCTTGTTGAGTAATAAAAGAAATGACCTTCCTTTGTGGACGTAGCCCAATAGGGGTGAACCACCTGAAATTGTTCTCTTCTTATGTGTATGTGTGTTATTGTGGTTGATATATATTTGTTATGGGAATTCTTTGATGTCATGAGATTAAATGTATGGTTGAAGGAGACCCAAGGAGCTGTGACGGTAATACTTAATATCGTAAGTAAATCAACTTTTATAAGAATGTCAAGTGTATGTACAAGGTTTAATTACATTTTGGCTGTCTTCTTATATTATTTTATTGTGAAGATCTTTAAGGGAAGAAATTTTAATTTTCACCAAAATACTAACTCGCAAAAACTTGGAGATGTTACAGGACTCATCACCATTTATGATGAGTGCCTACGAATCATTTCGAGAAGAGTCCTCAATGCCTCTTTAAATGGTTGTTTCTCACATGCTCGACTTCAACACCTTGATCGCATCGTTGAGACTCGCACAGGGTATTGGTCCATTTAGTTATTTGTTGAAGACCCCAGATACCACCTAACTCTTCCACATTTGATAGTCTACCTATGGAAGCAACCAATTACATTGTTTCTATAGATATCCGGGTTGCGCATGGCGACAATATTCAAATGTACCCCAGTTTTATACTCCCTTGACTATATAGTTACATATACTCCTCATAGTTGACTCAGAGTCATTGAGTCCCTACAGATCTTGGACACCTTCAGATTCAGTAGTTAATCAACCCTTCTAAGGCCTTGTTCAGATTGGTTATCGCTTTATTCCAGTGTATCAGTTATTGAGATCAATCATGTTATGATCATGAGTACATCCAAAAATAGTGTCCCCTTTGGACCTTTACGATGTACCAGCAGATTCTTTATTTACGTCCCCCTTCTTGGGACTAATTGTTATGTCTTGATATGAGCATGGGTATGCCCGCCTCGTCCATTATATGAGATTATTCCTCATTCATATTGAGGCCATGTAATATGGTTTGTTTTGCAGCTTCCAAGGGTTGTGGATCTAGTCTCCAACCGGTCTCTTCTCTTCCCCAAACCCTAGGAAAAAGACAAAATAACTATGATGTCTATTGGCCATACGATGAGCTCCTGCCCTCACACATTAGGGGGCAATCTGTTAACACCCAAAAAGTGCTCACTAGCTCATTTCCTTATTCACATGACCCATTTGTCAACTTTTCCACCATTTGAGCCTCTAAAGCCATTAAAAGGTCACTAAAAGACCATAATACACCCCCTTTTTCCCCACAGAATGAATATTTTTCCTCAAAAAGCATAAAAAACCCTAAAAAAGGGTCCAGAATTCCCAAAAATATTAAAAAGGGAAATAAATATTAAAAATATTCAAAAAAGGAAAAAGGAGGGAAAATGTACCTAAACCATGTTGGTCAATACCATTGGTTTCCTGAAAACCATAATGGTATTCCCCACCACCAAAAACTATAAAAGGGTGGTAGGGGCTCCTCACTTTCCATCCATCCATCATCCTATCCTCACGCTGTCAAAATCTCTCATGAGACTTTTGGCCATTTTCAACATCTTGGAGAAGAGACCTTTGGAGCTTGGAGCTACTCACCTTGGGAGTTGCTCAACACAAATCCTCACCATTTGAGGTATCTTAATACAAAACATCTATTCTTTTATTTCTTGTTCTTGAATCGTTTTTAAAAAAAAATATTTGTTATATGCACATGCTAGTTTAGATTTAGATTTAATTTATAATTTTTTTTCTTTCAATATTGAAACTACTATCACATTGTTGATAGGTTCCCATTGCACAAAGATTGGTTGCAAAACCAAACCAACAGTTATGATTACAAGTATATTTGCAATGTAAAATTTAAATAAAGCTTCACTTTTACAAGATGGCAAAAAGAATAGGGCTTTCATATGAGATATGAAGTGCCATGCACATCCACTAGATCATGGAGGTGACTAGGGTTTTAAGGATATCACCCTAAGGTCTTAAAATGAGATAACAATAAATGCTCATATAAAATAGGAAATCCATCGCTGGCCACCATGTGCCACATTGAAAGGAGTAACCACCTACCCAAAACTGCTCTAGACTCACCATTCTTTACCCACCACCAGAACTTCAAGACCGCCCCACCGTAAACATACTTAGAACACCATCAAAGATGTACCTTGCATATATAGAAACTGCTAATTATAGAGATGCAAAAAAAGCAGTCATTCCCCAAAAAGCAAAAAAACAAGAACGACTGATCTTGATGGTAAAGAGCATCAATCTAGCTTCTTGTAGGAAACCAAAAAAGAAAAAGTAGCTACCATCTATTCCTTTCTTAACATTTTTGCAGACAGTAAACACGAATTCACAGGTAGAATCGATGTTCCCATTACACAATTAACAAGGCTTACACCCTTAATCTTATCAACTAAGGAATGATATTAGGGATTAGGTATTAGGAATTCACAATTAGGGATAACAGGACTTTCCTCAACAAGCCATTTCAAATAGGACTGCTACCCATTGTTTTTAGCCATGCCATCAACCAGTATCTACCACAACGAAAATGCAATTTGTGTACAAGGGCTACGATTTCATACAAACCCCCACACATATTATTTTAAATAGCCACAGGTCAGGATATCAAACCCCGGGAGCAACTCAATGCCCAAGTCACATATAATTAAACTAAACATCTGACAGAAGTACCACCGGCATCAACAAATTCAGAATCTGGAGGGTTTAAACTTACTGGTGCCATTGAGGGTCTGCGGGTCATGGATGGAGCGAACTTCAATAGCCCAATGAAGCCAACTTCAATATCCCTCCTAGCAAATCGAAATGAGCAGAATGAGGGAGCGGGTGCAACCAAAAATTAGGTGGAAGTGATATCCCGAGTTCAATGAGTACACTGTCGGACTGGTGCCACCAAGAGAGCATTGAAAGTGCAAAAGTGAAGGCGTTTGGATGTAGGGGTGCTGTCGAACATAAGCACTAGGGCGTTTTTTCCAAGCTCGCGGACAGGACATGCAGGTATGTGGTTTCATTTTGATTTTGTTTGTTGTTACATAAGTTATAATAACATATTAATTAAATAATTATATATATTATAATTTAATTATATATATTATTATTTAATTAATATGATATTATAAATTATAATATATATAAATTAATTTATAATATATATAAATTATGTTATATATATATTAAATTATACCCTTCCCATGCCATGTCAATGAAGGAATCAAGGTCTAGATTACTCCATTCAGGGCCCATAAGAATTTCATTGATGAGAGGAGAATGGTTCAACTCTAGTGATTCTTCTCTCAAGTCCTCCAATGAGGCCTGAATTAATTGTCAACAGTTTGAATTTGAGATTACTATTATTAACTTTGTCTCCTCCTTATTGCATACTATAGAGTCTCAACTAGTATACTCAGTTTTTTCAACCCACACTTGATAGTTAATTCATGACGAAGCAATAACCAAAACTAACTTTTATGTTTAAAGGAGGCACAAACCTTCGAAATGAATTGATGCTCGAAAGTGTGTCAAACCTTTTCCTTATTGCTCCAACGATATACATGTAAATGCACACTTATCAAACAAACACCTTTATCAAATCCATTTGCATTTTAGTAACAAAAATATATACAAATCTCAACTACTTCAGATAAAGTAATCCTCATTTGAGTAACGCAATCACACACATGATCAGTGTCAAATATTTGAGTACAGAAAAAGGAATTATTTGAGTCAATACATACATTTAGCACTTTATCCATCATCTTTATAAATGCGAAAAATGAATTAGCAATACTAAAAGGAAACAAAAGTCATTCAAATAATACACGTTGTATAGTTAAGGTGTCAAAGGAATTAGTAATACTAAAAAGGAAACAAAGGTCATTCAAACAATACTTGTTGTATAGTTTAGGTTGTCTTCCACATGCAACAATACAATAATAACTTAATTGAAATGATACATGGATAGGATTATTATAGAAATATTAGGAAATTCGATGAAGCATGTAGAAGGTTTATCCTCCTAATATTTTAAGATTTTGAATTTTTGTGGTTTTGGATCATGTGGATCCAATGAAGTAATTTTGAGAAGCAAAAAAATAGTTTTATCTTGTAAAACACAAACATGTTTTTTACATATTTCAACAACACAATAGATAGCATCTTACATTTAATTTAGGCCATGTTAGATTGTATGAAAAAGTGGATAAGTTAGCTTGGGTTTGGAACGAGTTCTTACAATGCCTCTTCTAGTTATGCATCCCAGTTGAAACCTCAAATGTTTTCCAACGGTTGGTGGTGGAGAAAATTATTGAAAGTGGCAGCTACAACAAATGTAAACAATTGATGTGGCTTGTCATTTTTTACCGCACTCCTATAGGGTTGTTCCCTTTTTAGTCATGTGGAGACTGTGGATTGCAATAAATGAGACATGTTTGAGTCTAGAAACCCTCCCCTACTATCACTACATGTGTCCAGTATAACCATGCAAAACTCCAGTCCATACAGCCACCCATTGAAAAAAATTCAACGTTGGCCCCATTCAGTACATTAATTATTCTATAGGTTGATTGCTTTATTGTCGAATTGTTTGTGTGAGACATGTTTGAGTCTAGAAACCCTCCCATACCATCAATACATGTGTCCAGTATAACCATGCAAAACTCCAGTCCGTACAACCACCCATTGAAAAAAATTCAACGTCGGCCCCATTCGGTACATTAATTATTCTATAGGTTGATTGCTTTATTGTTAAATTGTTAGTGTGAGACATGATTGAGTCTAGAAACCCTCCCATACTGTCACTACATGTGTCTAGTATAACCATGCAAAACTCCAGTCCATACAACCACCCATTGAAAAAAATTCAACGTTGGCCCTATTTGGTACATTAATTATTCTATACATTATTCAAAATTAAGAAAAAAAAATTACTTTTCTTTACATTATACAATTCCACTAATTAGTAATTGAAATATCCCAAAAAATAACACATAAATCTTATAACTTGATTTTGTGTCTTGGTTAATCGACACATGTTCGATTCAAACCATTACCACTACAACCTCGAGGAACACCCACGCTTCTGCACATGTAGAACATAAGATTAGAAAAATAATTTTCAAATATAACCAAGTTAATCAACACAATGAACATATGGTACATGAGTGCTTTTACTTTAACCTATAAACATTGCGTACCTCAACTTTTCAACAATTAAATATCATTCATCTTCTTCTTCATCCAACTCAACATCTGTATCAGGATCTGGTTCTAAATAGATATTGATGAAAGGATCATTCACATCGTCATCATCATCAAAGTCATCTTCGCTAATATAGTCATCCATATCGTCAATGAGATCATCCTCTGCAACATTTCCATGATCAACCTCTTCAACTTCTTCATCTAACATATTGACTGCAGCCTGGTCTGAATCATCATCTTCTTCTTCTTCTCCCTAATTATATTCATCATCTAGTACATGATCATAATTTACTGGTCTTCCTCTTGGATCGTAATGAACAACGTATGACCAACCTGCTTTACTTGGTACCTCGGAGTAGTAGACTTGCTCACATTGACTTGGAAGAACATAAGGCTCTGTACCCAATTCAAATGTCCTTGTATTAACCATGGTAAATCCATTAGCATGCTCAATAACAGTTCTTTCAGGATCACGTTCATGCATCCGTATCCTATACCACTTCACCTCAAACAAAACTATTTTAAACAAATTAAAATCACACTCAAGAATGTCCTCCAAATAGCCATAGTACCTATGGTCATGTTCCCCAAGAAAGTGGAACTGAGCAGGTGGCTCATTTACTGAAATAAACTGACCAAAATACCTAGGCATGCTATTTACCTACCCATCGAATTCAGTAGGGTCTCTTCATTCTTACCTTGTGATAATTTCTAAGCACAAGAGATTCGATGAGGGGAAGGTTAGAAGTGATTGAGTGAACTAAGAATGCATTCTGAACTAGTGCAGCCACATTGTTGAGTTCAATATTGCTAAAAGTAGGAAGTACTACTGCTAAGTGCTACTGTTGAGTTGCAAGGGAATTTATTCCATTACCCTACACAACATCTTCGTCCTGGTGGTTCAGTGAACATGATGGGGGGTCCTAAGGCAAGTAATTTGGATTTCTTCAGGAGCAGGTTGGGTGGAACGGGCTCACTTGGATGTTTGTTTCTTCTACATGTTACCAGGTTCATTTTGTGTTATCTTATTTTACTTATGTCAAGATTGTTACTAAAAATCTGATGTTATTATGATTTATGTTTTCTATTACATCCAAGATATCTTGGTTTGTCAATAAATGGTTCTTTTCTGCAATTTATCTATACTGAAAGACTTAACAACAGCTAGATTTATTTTGATAATTGATTAGTTAAGATTGGTTTAAAGAGTAATAGAATAAAATTTCTTCCCTGCATTTTTGAACACAATGTTGTTTTAAATGTCGTACTCTAGTACAGGGAATATATAATTATATTAGATTCGAATGATAATACTGTAAACAGCTTTGTAGTACTGAAAGCTTAAACAATCTACTTCATTCTTTCCTTTACGAGTATACTATTAATCAGATAATTTGTACACCATTACAAAGAACTATTTTAGGTACAAATCCTACTAATTATATATATTAGTAACATTATAATCATCCTTTATTCTCTTAAACATTACAGAGATCATCATCATAGTCTAAAAACAATGACTTGCAAACCCTAATAGTATCGAACACATAGCATAGTCCTAAATAAAACTTGAAGTGGTAATAACAATATAATTAGTAGGTAGATACAATATAATTATTATACAATACTGCAAACATAACATAATATCACATAAGAGTTTACTTAACTCTACTTTGTTATCAAACTGTAAATATTATTAGTTAAATAGCAACTAATCCATTGGACGAATGTCCAAGGTACAAACCCTGTTGCTAGCTATACTTTTGTTAAACCTTTTCATTTATTAAAACCAAATGAAGGAATGATACAAATATCAGGGTTCGATAACTTAAAGGTTCGCCCAGCCTTACGGATTTTAAATAAAAAAAGGATAAGCAATTAATCACTCTTGTACTATCATCGAAGGGTCTTGCCCTAAGTTTATAAACAAAACAAAAATATCTTAATATAAAAAAATCAAATACTGCCGAGAGAAAACCTACGGGTTCGGCACTTCCAGGCATAACACAGTCATGCAAACAAATATTTAAATATTTATATAATACTACTGCATGGCAGGGTCGAGGGTTCGATCCTCATTAAAACCTTTAATCACATATAAAAATAAAATGCAGTAATTTTATAGCAAGGTTTAACACCGAGGTTCACAGTCAACATTTTTACATAATGGTAAAAACAAAACAATACTACAAATAGTAACAATGACGGGCCTTTCCCCTTTAAATATCAAGCATTGTAAATTTGCCGAGGATTGGTTGAGAGTATCTCGCCATCCCTTAAACCAAACCACAAATAATTTCTGGGCAAACCTCTGGTATTTTATATAAATCGTTGATAATCCAACGAGAGCCTTAAAAGGATCGGAAGTAACAACTCCAGTCTTAATACAAACTAAGCATTTTCCATATGGCACAAACGATTACTAATAACTGTAAAAACCAAAGCCTGAAAACATTTTCGATTTCTCGGCTATCCAACGAAGACCAATTGGTGTCAAGTTCATCACTTAAACTCTAGAGTACTTGGAATACCCTTGGGATGTCACCGAGACTTACCAGGGCCGTTGTGCTCATCTCACTGTCCATCCAAACCCAAGTTCTTTGTCATAATAGAACCTGCAAAACAACAGTTTCGATAGTGGTCAAAACTTTATCAAACAATAACAAGTAAGACATTAATAATATTTAAAAGAAAAGTTTATGAAGCTAAGGATAGACTCGGATTCTCTTAGTTGCAACACTCGTTGCATCTTCGAATGCTTCAAGGATGGTATTGGCACTATTGTCTATCACCAATGCAGTACTGCTACCACTCTAGGATCGAGTAGCTTCAACCAAGAATCCCAACAAGGGTGACTTCTTCACCACAACAACGGCGTCTAGGTGACATTAAAGCCCAACAAAACACTACACCAAGACCAGTGAAAACCCTGGTGATTTCATATGGTATTAACATATAGACGAGAGGTCTCCATATCGAACCCCGAGAGAGTTCACAACCATGAAAACCTAAACCCTAGAAAAATGCAGAGCCTGCCAGCCTCTCCCTCTATCTTTTGCAAATGAATTGAATTACGTTTAAATGGGTGATATCAATGCAGGTTAGGGTTAAACCCAAAACTCAAGACCACCCTGAGATCGACGGTGTGGATCCTTCCACAAGGTAGAGCCAGCATACGACCACCAACCTCCTTAATTGGCATTTAAAATCACAGCTTTCAACTCTAATTGCTCTGCCAACTCTTTCCCCCACCTTGTTTATTAACACATACTATTTCATGTGCAGTTCGACATGTAAGGCAGTATGTCGCCAGGGTGGCCACCATATTCCAAAGTATGAGTGCGTGAAGGTCTACCACGAGGGCTGCGAACAGGAGATCCACCAAGACACAATTTAATGAACCATAAATAGCTTAGCTACCATAGAAGTACCTGCCAATGCATACCCCACTATTGTATTAATACCTTAATACATCTCGTTGGATAGTTTGCAAATATAGAGATAGGATATGTGTTGTTGTATATTGCAAAGTATCATGGTTATGTGCACATAGTTCTCTTACATATAGAATATGCAATTTAACCATAGCCTTAGCATATGGTATCGTAATATAATCATAACATATAACATGGATATCAACATATGGTTTATAAAATTGAAATGTATTATGATGTACTATTTTTGCATAGTTTAAATAAAATAGTATATAGGGTTAATACAATGTATTTTCTCTATAGTTTAGTAAAAGCTATGTTATATTTCATGACATAGGTAACATATTTGGAATCTATTTAATAAAGAAATATTACAATGCTTTTCTCCCTAGTTTTGGGTAGAATAGGTTAACCCTGGGTTAAATTCAAATAGACAAAAATCATACATAATAGGTGAAGACAAAATGCATGGAGGGAATTACAAAATACCTGAGATTGATCAATAAATCTCTCTACACATTGGTATTTTACGTTAAGGACTCACATTGTACGATAAGATTAATTTCAAATACATCGTTATGCATCATTTGGAAATTCTCTGTCTTACCTGCATTCTGCAAATAGATTTCAGGAGCATTAGCTAGAAATAGCTAAGTAAGCCTTGGGGCATGGGGGGTTCACTAGTGAGGCAATATCATATCACGTCCATTCATATTGGGGGTTTGAATACTCTTAAAAATCTCAAAAATATATTTCACTGTATTAAGGGGTCAAGGGGGGTTTTTAATTTGACATAGTAATATAAATATTGGGGGTTATTTTATTTGGGTGGGATGAGGAATAACACCCAAATCGTGGGATGGATTCATACCTCCAAATCATGGACTCAATTCATACCCACCTAAAACTTAAGGACCCTCCATTTTTATTTGATATTGCTTATGATCCTAATATTTGCACAAATCTGATAATAGTGTATCGATGATAATACCGATGGAAGTCTCTTTGGATTACTGTCCTTGAGAAATCCTCATTTAATAGCTTATTTAGGCCTTGTTTGAATTGATGTTATATTGTTTTTCATCTTTAAGTTAATAGATCTAGCTAAATGTGAGTTCTGTATTTGAACAATTGTATTGTATTTTTTGTAGGCATTTGAGTAAAAGGTCTAACTCTTCATTTTCTAGGTCGGGGTTTAGGTGGGTATTGAGATTCAATCAAACCTTGCTCCATGAAAACCAAGAAAAGTGAGATTGACCTTTCTTGGCTCACTGGAACCAATAAAAGTTAGATCAATCTTTCTTGACTAATTATTTCTTTCAAATTTTTGTATTCTTCTTTAACATTTTCACATTGCCAATTAGGAATAGTTGTTATATTGAGTTATATTTGGAACATTCATAATTGTAATTTCAATTCTTATATGCAAGGCATCCATCTTAATATTGTATTGGAACTGGCATGAAAATATGTGAAAATCTAAATCCTTATTTACATACCCTATGTGTTATCGTTACCATGAAATGGTGTCATATAAGTTTCACCATTTGTTTATTTTTATAACTATTGCATGCTTGAAACCTAACAATGGAGATTTTCCCCTCTCTTGTAAAGATTAAAAAACAAAAACTAGATATAACCTAAGAAAAGGTAACTAAATGTTGCTAATTCCCTTGATTGCAAGAATAAATGTAGAGGAACTGGAGGAAAATCATATATTCCATCTTGTGAATGATTCAAATCCAAGCTATGCACATGATCACATGGTGTTATTGGAAAGTAAGAGTATTTTTTCTATGTTCATTTGGGTTCAAACATCAATGATGTTTGTTTTGATATGAAGGTAGGGGAGTCCATCCATTGAAGGGTTTCAATATTTCATTTTTATGGAGTTTAATTTATTAAGCTTATCGAAGACATGACCTCTCTATGGCTATACTGATATTTACATGATATAAAATTGGTAGATTGGCAGGCTGTGGTGTGAAGCATCTTCAATTCTCATATTTTCTAAGCATTGCATTAACTATTGGACTATTATCCTTTTACATTCTTTATTATGTTGATCTCTTGACTGGGTTTCCTTTTACACATTTTTCCTTCCCAGTACTATTTCATTGGGTCTTCCACTATTCATTGTTAGAAATTGATCAATCACCCCTAAAATCCTAGTGGGATCATTATTAGCATTATATTATTATTTTATTTAGCATCATGTTTGCTTATACTAATATGTTTTAGGGCTTATGTTTGTTACAACTTGATAATATGATATAAAGGGGGTATTAAAAATGGGTTGATAAAAATGGATACATACAATATCTGGTGAAACTAGGGGTTTTCTTAATTGTAATGGCATATTGGGAGGGGGGTTCAACAATAAAATGTTAAGAGGAATTTTCCAATATTTAGTGAAATAAGGGATATTATTTAATATCATGCGAATGATCGTGCTATGTAACAATTTCACTGAGTGAACCCCCCGTGCCTCAGGGTGTACACAGAGACCCCTTCAATACATTGAGGCAATGAATTAATATCTAGAATCAAACTTATAAACTAGAACAAAAGTGACGATATGTAATCAAAGAAAAAGTACCTAATATAAAAATTTGAAATATTTTAACATCGAGACGCTTGTTTGATGATAATGATATTATGACGTTTTAAGACACTAGTTAAAGTTAACAGCTGTTACGATTTTATTATGATTCATAAGTAAACTAAACTTTTAATCATCAACGACAAATTATAGAAGTTGTTGTCTTTAAGACACTTTGTTTATTTAACACTACAATTTTTATTCCACACAGCAAACACAACCATTTATTGCTACTTGAAAAATTTTAATTTTTAGTGAATTTTTGGGGATGTTATAGTAAGGGATAGAGAGGGGGGGTTAGGAATAGTGAGATTGTGTGTGTGAGAGAGAGAGGGGGGGGAGGCATTAGGGGGTTGGGGGGAGTGAGAGAGGGATGGGGGTTAGATTTAGGTTGAGTATTAGAGGGAGAGAGTGATAATGGGATAGTGATGGTAAGGGAGGGAGGGATAGGGAAAGAGAGTTATTTAGGGATAGAGAGAGGAAAGGAGAGAGGGAGAGGGGGGGAGAGAGTTGGAGAGAGAGAGAAAGAGAGATGGATATAAGGATGTAAAGAGGGAGGGATGTAAATATAGGGGTCAAATGTCTTAAAAAATGCGGGTGTGTTTTGTAACTACAAAATGTGTGTGCATTTTGTAACTCTAAAATGTGCATGAGTTTTGAAACTTAAAAATATGTGTGTGTTTTGTTACTACAAAACGCATGCACATTTTGTAACTACAAAATTTATCCGCCTTTTTGTTTGTCGATATTGCATCTCAACTGATCTATCAGGCTCAAGCTCCTCAACCAATTGGTTGACCAAGGGTTATTATTATTAATAATTATTATTATTAATTAATATGGATTGATAATTATTATTATATAATAATTAAAACACAACAATCGTTCCGCCCATGCTGACCATAAACTGGCAAGCACTATTAAAATTTAATAATATGGATTATATATGTCGATTGGCATATATCAACCATATTTAAATGTGTGGCCATGGTTGATATACGTCGATCGACATATATGAGCCAAATGTTTAATTATTAATATGGCTAGCTAGTTAGGTAAATCGGAATCATTCATTAGTGAACGCAACAAAGAATATTCGGATTTTAATCATTCTGATCTATTAATAATTTACAAATTAAAAATTCTGCCACCCTCCCTTTGTTGTGTTGAAATAAGATGCCTATCGACGTATTTAGAAATAGTTAGATAGGAGATGAACTCACGAAAATGAAATTTCTATGCTTAGTTCATCTCCTAGCTAAATGTTTATAAAAATATTTATAATATATCACAATGATGACTTTCCCATCCTTACAAAAATCAAGCTTGGTGATCATTATCTAGTTCCTGCTCAAGGAAAAGGCATTATTCATGTTCTGACTAAGAAGAATGAGAAGAAGTTTATACATGATGTATACTATTTTCCTAATTTGAAAGTGAATATGGTCAGTGTGGGTCAACTGATTGAAAAAAAGTATGATGTCATATTTATTGATACCTATTGTTGTTGTCTATGATAAACAACCCAATAGAAGACTCTTAGCCAAAGTAGAAATGACCAAAAACATAATATTTCCTCTTAGTCTAAAAAGTGCTATATTGTCACAGTCATATGCACATACTATTTCCATTCCAGATGAAGCCTAGTTGTGACATTGTAGGTATCCTCATCTACCCTTCCAAAGTCTCAGTCTTATGCAAAAATAGTCCATGGTCAAGGGGTTACCAACAATGAATGAATAGTACAGTTCTTGTGAAGGCTATATCTTAGGGAAACATCAAAGGGACAATTTCCCCACTTCTACATCTCGATCCAAAGAACACCTTGAGTTAGTTCACTCAGATCTATGCGGGCCCATGAAAACCCAATCCATAGGAGGAAGTCTCTATTTTCTAACCTTTATTGATGATTATTGCTGGAAAGTCTGGGTCTACTTGAACTTGGACATAAATCAGATGCCTTCTCCAAGTTTAAAGAATTCAAGGCATTAAATGAAAAGCAGTCTAGTAAATCTATCAAAGTGCTCAGGTCAGATGGTGGAGGTGAATATGATTCACATGATTTTACAGAGTTCTACAAACAACATGACATCCAGCATTAGTTCACTACTAGATACACTCCACAACAGAATGGAGTTGTTGAACGAAAGAACTGGACTGTCATGAACATGGCCCAATGTATGATCTCATATAAAAAGTTGTCAGATAATTATTGGGATAAAGTTGTTGCATGTTCAGTTTACTTAATGAACAAATCTCCCACAATGATTGTAAAAGAAAATATTCCTGAAGAATCCTCGAGAGGCACTAAGATTAGTGTCTCACATCTTAGAGTTTTTGGATGTGTAGAATTTGCACATGTACTTGATGAATTGAGAAAAAAGTTGGACAAAAAGAGTGAGAAATGTATCATCACTAGTTACAGTGAACATCACAAGGATTACAAGTTGTATAATCATGTCACCAAAAAGGTTCTGGTGAGCAGAGATGTTCAATCTCTTGAAGACAAATTCTGGAGTCATCCTCAAAATGATTTAGTAGATATTTAGCATAAAGAAATTGCAATTCCACCAGATATACCACTCAGAATGCCAAGATTGGAGGTACAACAATAGCAGCAAAAAGCAACACCAACAGACAGTCCACCACAGAACTAGAAAACCAGAAGTTTAAGTGAGATATATGAGAAGTCTCCTTCTATTGATGAGCAACTATAGTATGCTCTATTTTCCTCTCATCCTTGACATCTTTTGATGAAGCAATAAAGGATGCACAATGGGTACAAGCAATGAATGAAGAGATTGATGCTATAGAAAGGAATTGGACTTGGGATCTTGTTGATCTTCCACCAGACATAAGCAGTATAGGATTCAAATGGGTCTATAAGACCAAAATGAATGAAAAAATAGATATAGAGAAGCACAAATACAGGTTGGTTGTAAAAGGATTTGCTCAACAATATGGTGTGGACTATGATGAAACCTTTTCTCCAGTAGCAAGGATGTTCACCATAAGAGCTGTACTTGCAATGGCATCTCATAATCAATGGCATGTTTATCAAATGGATGTGAAATATGCCTTTCTCAATGGCACACTTGAAGAATAAGTCTATGTAAACCAACCACCTGGATATGCAATCAAGGGTCCAGAACACAAAGTGTGTAAGCTGAAAAAGGATTTGTACGGTATAAAACAAGCTCCCAGAGCTTGGTATAGCAGAATTGATTCCTACCCCATCAACAATTGGTTCAAAAGGAGCAGTAATGTGCCCACTTTGTATGTCAAAACATATTAGCAAGGTAACATTCTTATTGTATGTCTTTATGTTGATGAAATGATATACACTGGAAATCTGATGCTGGAAGAATTTATGACAGCCATGAAAAAGGAGCTTGAAATGACTAACCTTGGCCTTATGAAGTACTTCCTTGGTATGGAATTTAACCAAAGTGAACATGGCATCTTCATTTGTCAGCATAACTATGCTATATACATTTTGTAAATAATGAGAATGGATAACTACAAACCACCAGAAACCCCAATTGCTAGAGGCACCAAGTTAAGCAAGAATGATGATGGAGCAGCAATGAACTCTACAATTTACAGAAGATTGATAGGCAGTTTAATGTATTTGACTTGATCTAGAGCTGATTTGATGTATGTTTTCAGCTTGATCTCTAGGTTTATGGAGTCTCCTAAAGACTCTCACTAGAAATTTGGTAAAAGAATTATGAGATATGTTGCAAGCACAGTTGGTTATGGTACACTAACAGTGATTTTGTAGGTAGTATTGATGATAGGAAAATCACATCTGGTTATGATTTCCATTTTGGTACCAATCTGATTTCACTGGCCTCTCAGAAACAATGCATTCTCAGCATGTCTTCTGCAGAAGCAGAATATGTAGCAGCAACCGACAACAGCATGCCACACAGTTTGGCTGAGAAGACTTTTGAAAGATATGGGATACACAGAAAAAGCACCAAATCCTATTTTTTGTGACAATAGTTCTACAATAACATTGTCCAAGGACAATGGATTTCACAGAAAGAGTAAACATATTGACACTCTCTATCATTTCATTCGTGATTTAGTCAATAATGGAGAGATCACTTTGTTGTTTTGTGGCTCTAACAAGCAATTGGATGACATGTTTACCAAACCTTTTGGAACACTTGCATTTGAGTTTCAAAGACAACACTTAGGCATTGATAGTGCTGAGAATGTTGTCCCAGTTGATATTAAGGGGGTGTGTTAAGAATTGTAACATCATTGGTCATAAGTGCATTAATTAGTTAGTTGGCTAGTTTGACTAGGACACTTTGATGTCCCATAGTATTTTATGTTCCATGGTATTTACCCATGGTTTTGGGTGTGATGGAATCATATATAAGCTTATGCTTGATAATGAGAAGGAAATGAATATGCCAACTTGTGTTCCATCATTTTCCGTTTTAAAACTTTATCATCCAACATCTATGCTAACATCTATGCTACTTGTGCACATTTTTAATTATTCTAGGTACAAGGAGTTCATATCCTATGTCATTTGAAGATATTATAACATCCCCAAAACCCAGTGGGAAAGAATGTAGTTGGGAGATATCCAAGTCTTAATGTTCTGGGAAAAAGGGAAAAAAAAACTACCAAGGTTCTTCTGTCTGTAGCATGTGGAAGGCGTTCTTGATTCAAGAGTAAATTTTTGGGATTTATGTATTATGAGTATCTATTACAGTGAATTTTGGCTTCTTGATATTTAAATTCTTCCCTTACAACTACCCATTTTTCATCTTTCAAGAATTTTCATACAAGTAGAATGTAAATTTATGCCATTGTGTGCTCTTAAAACCCTTCGGAGAACAGAACCTATGGATTGAAATGCACAAACTTTAGTATATTGTTGTCGATGTTTGTACATTATGTTTTTTAATTTGCTTATTGAGAGTAAAATATCCATGCATTGCACATTTGGCTTGAATAAGAGGCTTCTAAAATTGAAGTTCTCATTTAGTATTTAAGATCAAACATTGATGTAAACTGCAACTTGTCTTTAGCAGTCTCATTTTACAAGTATTGTATTTATATTTTTCTTTATATCGGAAAAAATAATCATACTAGCACATCTGCAAAAAATGCAGATGGAAACGTCGATAGGGATATTAATAAAAATTTGTAGAATAATATAGTGAAGATTGTTTATTTGACGAACTTACTTGACCTTCAATTCAGAAAGAGTTTTTGAAAGTATAAATTCATCTATTGATTACCTATATTGGAAACTTAATCCAAATGAATAAAATTCATTACCCCATGAGGGAAACGTAATCCAAATGAATAAAATTCATTACCCTACGAGGGCTTGTGTATTACTCCTGCATTATTGTCCTATATGGTTCGACATTCTTGATTTCCTTTGCCTTTGCACCAATATAGTGAGTCAAACCCTCGACTATACATTTTAGGTACAAATGTTATGTTTATGATGTGTCTTGAGCAAGTGTTTTCGGCCAGGATATAACTATTTATCCAACTATAATGCTAATAGTTTTGTAAGGGAGACCGATAACCTCGATCAACCATTTTGTTCTAAATGACCAGTAATTCTATCAAGAAAAGTATATTTATATATTCTTCTTCCTAGCAAATACAAATTCACTCTCAATGCATATAAATGTTGAACATTATTGTTATAGTTATATGCTGTCAATTAAGATATAAAATAAAATATATACACATTCGATCAATTTGTAGCAAGTTCTAAAGAAAACCCTTTCTTTCTTTAGCCTAAAATTGGAAGCAATCTAATAAACAAAAATCCAATCCTTTGAACCTCTAACAATATTTATAATATAATTTCTTGTAACTTAACTCGCGAAGAATCTTTTAGGTTTCTAACCATTTTTGTTTCCTTTTTCTAGCTGGAAAAACCAATTTTCAGTTTAACTATTGTTTTTGTATATTTAACATGAAAACCAGATATAAACATTTGGTCTTCTACTACTTTATTATACAGAAGACATAAAGATACACAGAAATAATAAGATACTTATTTGGTAGCCATAGATCAAACTCGAAATATTATTATAGAATAATAATTTAGGAAATATTATTTTTTATTTGTATCAATTGATTATTGCAAAGTAATCAGTAATCACCCGGCTTTTTACCAGCTCTATGGATTCCATTTTAGATATCAATCCATAAACCTGCCATACCAGACCATAGGAACACATTAATTTCATCATGGCAATTGGGAAAGTCTGTTGTGGGATCAAACAAGAGATGGAATTGATGTTCCCTGTCGATGATATGGCTTTCGTCACCTGTCCTGTTTCCATATACATTGGTCTAGAGTTTGTAAGGCTCCACTAAGATTGTTCTGCCTGGAATCGTGAAGATCATCAATTCCGTCGACTTGCTGCAGCAAAACAAAACAAGAAAGCAACAATGTGCAAAACTATGCTATGCCAGAGGCCATTAGGAGCCCAAATATATGTCGGGCACAACAACGTAAGCATATGAAATAATCTCTGGTTATGCATCTCCCTTGCTCTAACTTGGGCCGTGAAAAAATCTCTCAGATTTTCGAGCAAAAGTCTAGATCAACAATTATCGAATCCAATTCAAGATCAGAACCAGCTCCATCTCAGGTGAATACTCGACAAATTCATCTTGATCAGAAATTGTTGAACTATAGCCCTTGTCTAGGACAGCTGCTCCAGAAGGCTAAAGAAATTCTAGTTAATAATAGTTCAAACAAGAACAGGACTATAATCAGTACCGGCTCCCCAACACAAACCTCCAACTGCATTAACACCTCACAAATACAACAATATGCTGCTGAGACTTCGTTGATTACATGGTCCTGGTTCATTAAAAGAATTATCAAGCAAGAAAGTAATACTGAAATGATCTGATTTCCCTTTCGATTCCATATTGAAACGATTTCCCTTTCCTTCCCCACGTGGCAACAGAGCCCTTTCCTTCCCCCACGTGGAAACATATTTAAGATTAGCAAAAAAATGGAATGCCTAGTTTGATTATTTTTTGATTAGCAATTGACGTTTAGGTAGCCTGTGAGTCCACCCTAAATCTAAGCCATTAGATGTGTGAGCTAGACGAATCCTTTTCAGGTATATGCCAGAACATTGAATCCTCATTGCCCATTCTTAATCCATTACTAAAAGGCTGCGATCGCCCTCTATATACATTTTGTTCATTGTAGCGCCTATCGACGAAAAATTGGTGTACGAAGTTAGTTGTTGAGTTGTATTGGTTAGTGGAAATTCAAGTAGGTTTGAACTTTGTATAGGCTTTACCTCAGGATTCGGCCATGTCTGAGTGTTTTGAACCCTTTCTGCTTCTAAAAGGAACGTGTTTTCCAAAAAGACTTCTAAATCCAGCATGCTTGACAAAATTGGATATGACAACTGGTGTATATATATATGACACAGAGAAAGGATCAATACAAATAGAAGTCAATGGAAAATATGATCGGTGGCATGAGCATATCCAGGATAATAGAAAGAGGATCAGGTAGGAAATGATCCTTACTATTTACTACCTCATTGAAGGGGTTGAAGATTCGACATAGAGAAATTTCAATTGTCAGGTCAATGGAGATGGAAGGTTGATCGTTTTGGAAGTAGTACAACACATATTGGTTTTCAAGGGAAAAATGGGAACCTGCGTAGTAAAAAAGAATTGACCTGTGCGGTAAATAAATACTCTCACTCGCCTACGCAGTGAATGAATATCTTTCTTTTCTTTGTTTTTAGGACCTACTCTCCACTTAGCAAATACTTTGCTCTAAATTATTTTGCCAAATAATTTTCTTCACAAATCACCTACGTGGAAATTACCTGTGCAATTTCACTTTTTGCTGCATGCAGATTAACTGCGTAATTCTACCTTTTGCTGCGTGGTGATTACCTGCGCATTTCGACTTTCTACTACGCAGGTGAGCTTTGCTACGTAAATATCTAACCTCGCGGAACTTGACTTCACAAAATACTTTGCGGAATACTTTACTTTGTATGAGCTTTGCACTTGATACAAATTACTTTTGCATAACTTCTTTTAACTTTATGAAGGTTAACTGCACACAAGTTACCTTCACATTCCTATTTAGCTGCACACAACTCAAACTTAAACAAACTTTGTATAAATGTATTTCATGCTAAAATATAAGAACCGAAACATATGTAGAAGTTACTGTGCAATTAAACTAGGTCGTTTACAACCGTGAAATACTTGGAATCTTGATTTGATTTAGAGACCGTAAATGTAAATAACATTTACGCAGGTCAATATGAAATAGATGTGTGGGATGCATAAACCAACATTCTTGAGAATGAATACATAAAACCAATCTTTCACAATTTTACATAGAGCTTGGGCTCTTCATACATTTCACGGGTTTTCACTTCTTTTCTTCTTCTCTTCACTCCTACATCTCTTTCTCTATCTCTCATCTCTAACCTAATATTCTGTGAGTGATTTTCATTTATAGAGTTTCATTATCACTGACTCAAGATCGCTTCACTTGGAAGCTACAGGGTTACATTAAAGACTATAATAAATTTCTACCTACAAGTTCTGAGCCTGTGAAATACAAACAGCTACTTAAATACTAACTTGCCATGAGTCGGATTCACTGCAAACTGAATAACTGACTTTTGACATTGCAAACTGACTGAGTGTCTAACAGAGCCAGCCCATATTAGATATGCTATCAACTCATTAATTACAATATTTCCAACACTCCCCCTTAATTATGAGCGAACGGAGATCATCAAACAAAAAATAAAATATTACAAAATATTTCAGAGCTGCGACATGCTCTATTCATGACATAGTTCACTATGCAGAACTTGTCACTCCCAAACAACTTTGTAGGAATTGGAATGGGTCATTTTCCAGTGGTTTTGTAAATATATCTACTACCTGATCTTTAGACCTGCAAAATTCTAAATAGATTTCCTTGTTGTTTATCAATTCTCCGGTAAAATGATACGTTGTGTCGATGTGCTTGGTTCTCTGGGGAAACACATGATTCTTTGACAGTGCAATAGCTGAATTGTTGTCGCAGTAGATGAATGTGGGTTCTTGCTGGACCTGCAACAGATCACTTAACATCTTGTGCATCCAAACTGCTTGACATGCAGCGCTTGTAGTTGCGACATACTCTGCTTCTGTTGAAGAAAGAGTTACTATGGGTTGTTTCTTTGAATCCCATGATACAACACATGTTCCTACATGAAATGTATTCCATATGTGTTTTTTCTGTCATCTAAGCTGCCTCCATTATCACTGTCAGTGTATCCAATGAGTTTGAAAATTTCTGAGGTTGAATACAAAATACGAAAGTCTTTTGTTCCACTTACATACCTCATAACTCTTTTATCTGCTTGCTAATGAGATTCTTTTGGTGACTCCATGAATCTTGAGATTAAGCTGACTCCATACATGATATCTGGCCTTGCTGTTGTAAGATACATAATACTTCCAATAAGCCTTTTAAACAGTGTAGGATCTACATTGGATCCATCATCATTTTTGCTCAATTTCAAACCGTTTATCACTGGTGTCGGGGTTGTCTTATAGTTTAACATCTTAAATATGTTCAAAACATCACTTGCATACTTTGACTAAGATATAAATATCCCATTTTCAGTCTACTGGACTTCTATGCCCAGAAAATACTTCATAAGTCCCAAATTAGTCATTTCAAATTCACTTTCCATGACTGTTCTAAATTATTCTATGCCAAAATCACTAGTAAATATTAAATCATCTACATACAGGCAGACAATTAGCTTATTACCTTGCTTGTTGATTTTTGTGTACAGCGTTGGCTCACATTCACTTCTGTGAAATCCATTCTGAATGAGGTATGAGTCAATGCGACTGTACCAAGATCTAGGAGCTTGCTTCAAACCATAGAGTGCCTTTTTCAATCTGTATACTCTATGTCCTTGTCCTAGAACTTCATAGCCTTGTGGTTGCTCAACATATACTTCTTCCTCCAAAGAACCATTTAAAAATGCAGACTTAACATCCATTTGATAAACAAGCCATTTCTTATGAGCTGCAATGGCCAAAACTATTCTGATAATGTCCATTCGAGCTACAGGTGTGAAGGTTTCGTTGAAGTCTATGCCAGGCTACTGTGTGAATCCTCTTGCTACAAATATTTTCTTGTGCTTTTGCACATTTCCATCAGCATCTTTCTTGATCTTATAAATCCATTTCACGCTTATCACATCCTTGTCCTTAGGAACATCAACTAATTCCCATGTTTGATTCTTCTCAATGCATTCTATTTAAATAGCTTCTTCAATAGCTTCTTCAAATGTTAGAGGATCATTAACTTGAGAAAATAATGCAAAGACTGAGAAAGAATTAGGTGTACCAGTCTCATATATCTCGCGCAGGGTTTTTTTCTTTATCGGAGTTGCTGGTGTCGAACTGCGTGAGCTGTACGAACTGCTTGATGGAGTTTGTTGTGCACTTGGTGTGCTTGTCCAAGTAGCTTGAGCTACGACTTGTGTTGGAGTTGCTTGTGCTGGAACATGCTGTGCAGTCCTGGGAGTAGACGAAGCTGCGCAGTTCTGATTCATATGCGGTGTCTCAACCACATCTTCTGCGATGTCATCATGCTCAACCTATGACATGATTTTGACATTCTTCTCTACAATTCCATCCCATGCTTCATTTTATACAAATTGGACATCTCGACTGATAATAACCTTTCTTGTGACAGGGTTATACAACTTGTATGCTTTTGTGTCTTCAGAATAACCAATAAAAATGCATTTATGTCCTTTATTGTCTAATTTTATTCTTAGCTCAGTTGGAATATGTGTGTATGCTACACAACAAAAAAAAATTAAATGTGAAACACTATGTTTTATACCTGTCCACGCTTCATGCAGAACTTTTTTCTTCACGCTCTTCATCGGACATCGATTCATGATGTATACAGTAGTTGCCACTGCCTCAGCCCAGTATTCATTTGACATATGCATGGTTGCCAACATACCGCACACCATTTCCACAATGTTCATGTTCTTCCTCTCTGCGATACCATTCTGCTACGGTGTATACCGCATAGTGAATTGCTTCGGTATGCCATGATTTTTGAAAATTTTTAAGAAATCATTTGAAACATACTCACCACCTCTATATGTTCTTAATATCTTGATGCTGTAACCACTCTGCTTCTCCACAAGTGCCTTGAACTGCTAAAAATAGCCAAATGCATCAGATTTATGTTTTAGAAAATAGAACCATGTTTTTCTTGTGAAATCATCAATAAATGTGAGAAGATAAGTGCATCCTCCCATGGATGGTGTCTGCATAGGTCCAGAAATATCAGAGTGCACGATTTCAAGTGGTGTGCAAGCTCTATATGACTTTCCGACTGGAAAAGTCTCTTTGTGTTGTTTTCCCAAAATACAGCCTTCACAAATTCTCTCTGGATTTTTTATTAATGGAAATCCCTTCACCATGTCCTTCATGTGCAGTATCTTTAGCCCACCAAAATTCAGATGTCCAATTCTGAAATGCCATAACTAGGATTTATCCTTTATTTCTATCTGAAACACAACTTGCATTATGATGCCTTTTTGTTCCTTTGCATAGTGAATTTCTGCTTCTTTGCTTTCTGCTTTGAATGCATTTCCAGAATTTTCATTCTGACTTCCGTGAACAACTTGAGTTTTTTTTCCTTTTATGTCTGGCCTTATCCTCAAATGAAACAAGCGATTGCTTGTCATCAACACTTTTGCAATTAACTGATTGCTTGGATATATGTCCTTGATCACACAATGCTTTCCTATCATGTGAACTCTGTATCCTTTTTCCATCAAATTATGCTTCAAACGTTCAACATAATAAACATCAGGCATATATTTCTGCTCCCCCTATTTGGTTAGAATATCTACAATACCCTTACCCAAAACAATGACTTGAATATTGTTTCCAAGTGTGACATCAGTTTGAACTGATTTATCTAGACTAGAAAATAGATTTAAATTACCAGTCATGTGATTGCTACAGCCTGAGTCTAAATACCATATATCATTTGGACTTTCTTGGATAACATTGCATTCCAATGGAGATGCGCATGCTAAAAAAAGAGACCTCTTCGGAGTGTTGTTGTTGCTTGATTGAGCTTCACCTTGCTTTCCTTGGTCATACTGCTTCTTCCTGCATTCATATGCAAAGTGTCCACACTTCTTACAGTAATGAAATTGAATTTTTTATTTGTCATACCTTTGTCCACTTGACTGAGTGAGAGTTTGATTATGGCCTCTACCAGCGACATGCGCAGGGCTTCTACTATGACCTCCTCCAAAAGAACTTCGTCCTCTTCCTCTAGAGTTTGGTCTTCCTCTACCTCTTCCACAACTTATGGATGAATGTGTTGCGAATGCAACTTCCAGTGATGTTTCTGAACCGCTGATTCTATGTTCATGATTGGGAAGTGAGGCTTGCAACTCATCAATAGTAAATATGGATAGATCTTTGTTTTCCTCGAGGGTCACAACTAAAGATTCAAATTTATTTGGAAGAACTCTAAGAACTTTTTAAACAACTCTTTGGTCACCTAAAGTTTCTCCATGAAACTCTATTTGATTAACCAAACCAATAACACGAGTATAGAATGAGTTTACTGACTCTGTATTTTTCATAGGCAAAGATTCAAAATATATTCTAAGAATTTGAAGTTTGGCAGTCTTTACCTTGTTTAAACCTTGATAGGAAGTTTCCAGTGTGTCCTGCACTTCCTTAGCTGACTGCGCTGCTGCTACTCTTTGGAGTATTGATTCATGTGTTGTTTAATGGATGCAGAATAATGTCTTTCCATATTTCTTCCTTTGTTCCTTCAAAACATCCTTCTCAGTGAGATTGTTGTATGCTGCTAGATCTGCTGGTTCTGCATAACCATGCTGGACTATTTCCCATACATCTTGACCTCTAAACAAAGCTTTCATAGTTAGAGACCAATATTCATAATTTTTAACAGAAATAATTGGAGTTTGCAAATTACCTCACGTGGAAGCCATTCTTGAATCACTTTTCCCTTTTTTTGTAAATGCAACTCTTACTTTCCGTAAACCAGGCTCTGATACCAGATCAAGGGAAAAAGGGGAACTTGTGCAGTAAAAAGAATTGACCTGTGCGGTAAATAAATACTCTCACTCACCTACGCAGTGAATGAATATCTTTCTTTTCACTTTGCTCTAAATTATTTTTCGGAATAATTTTCTTCACAAATCGCCTGTGCAAAAATTACCTGTGCAATTTCACTTTCTACTGCGTGCAAATTAACTGCATAATTCTACCTTTTACTGCGCAGTGATTACCTCCACATTTTGACTTTCTACTACGCAGGTGAACTTTGCTACGTAACTCTCTAACCTCGCGGAACTTGACTTCACAAAATACTTTACTTTGTACGAGCTTCACACTTCATACAAATTACTTTTGTATCACTTCTTTTAACTTTACGAAGGTTAACTATGCACAAGTTACCTTCACTTTCCTATTTAGCTGTGCACAACTCAAACTTAAACAAACTTTGTATAAATGTATTTCATGCTAAAATATAAAAACCAAAACATATGTAGAAGTTACTGCGCAGTTAAACTATGGCATTTACCATCGTGAAATACTTGGAATCTTGATTTGATTTAGAGACCGTAAATGTAAACAAAATTTATGTAGGTCAATATGAAATAGATGTGCGGGATGCATAAACCAACATTCTTGAGAATGAATACATAAAACCAAAGACTTATATATATATATTACCACTCTAAAATAGAGTAACTTTGCCACACTTATAGAGAGATGAGATTTACTTCAATCTTTCACAATTTTACACAGAGCTTGGGCTCTTCATACATTTCATGGGTTGTCACTTCTTTTCTTCTTCTCTTCACTCCTACATCTCTTTCGCTATCTCTCATCTCTAACCTAATCCTATGTGAGTGATTCTCATTTATAGAGTTTCATTATCACCAACGCTTCACTTGGAAGCTAAAGGGTTACATCAAAGATTGTAATAAATTTCTACCTAACAAGTTATGAGCCTGCGAAATACAAATGGCTACTTAAATACTAAGTTGCCGTGAGCCGGATTGGCTCCAAACTGATTGATTGACTTCTGACATTGCAGACTGATTGAGTGTCTGACAGAGCCGGCGCACATCAGATACGCTATCATCTCATTAATTACAATGTTTCCAACAGGTTTTTAATTGAAAAGAGATTATAGGGATTATTTGATGCGGTGGAGAAGAAAGCTGAGAGTGATTGGTCTCCATGTGATAGATGTAGATGTAGTTGGGAAGAGTACCCACCGAGCTCTTTAATGAAATCCTTCCATTTCGCACACAAGTGACTCCATGGCATTGGCAAGTTGCATAACCTTCATTGTAGGGTCAGTGTAGTCCTTAGAAAAAGTAGTGGAAAGAAAACATGTACGTTGTTAATCGTACTCCTAGCATTAAATACGCAAATAAGAGCAAAACAGAGAAACTTGACGAAGCAGAAAGTAAAATGATGGAGCAACTAATGCTGGTGGAAAACCCAAGATCGACAAGAATGGATCCTATTGACAAGTTGTCAGGTAAAGGTAATGCTTATATATACCCAATATTTTGGAAGTTCGGGTTCCTTTTCGGCGTGGGATAACTAGCACTCAAATCACCCCGCTTTTTCGGCGATTTGTTCCCTAGATCTAGTTATAAAAACTGGCGGAATTGTATTTCCACCTTGTTTATTGTGGAACTATGTCATGGAACTGTGCCCCTAGGGGTTTTGGCCCATTTTAAGACAACCCAAATCGTTGAAATTCCAAAAAAAAACCAAAAGAGGTGGAACTGTGCCTCGCCGAAAAATTTTCCATCGCCGACACGGCTTCCTTTTCGTTCCCGGATAATAGTATTCTCTTGCGGAGGTGCTGCCATGTTCCACTCTAGGTTTAGCTCCCCTCTTGTAACTCAGTGTTCTACTCCAACTCATGATACCATTTAGCAGTTTTTATTTTGGTTATGTCATCGCATGGTGTTTCAATTAATATCGTTTTGTATATAACTAGCACATCTGCAAAATATGCAGATTGAAACACCCATAGGGATATTAATAAAAATTTACAGAATAATATAGTGAAGACCTTCAATTCAGAAAGAGTTTTTGAAAGTATAAATTCATCTATTGATTACCTATATTGGAAACGTAATCCAAATGAATAAAATTCATTACCCCACCAGGGAAACGTAATCCAAATGAATAAAATTCATTACCCTACGAGGGCTTGTGTATTACTCCTGCATTATTGTCCTATATGGTTCGACAGTCTTGATTTCATGTGCGTTTGCACCAATATAGTGAGTCGAACCCTCGACTATACATTTTATGTACAAATGTTCTGTTTATGATGTGTCCTGAGCAAGTGTTTTCAGCCAGGATATAACTATTTATCGAACTATAATGCTAATAGTTTTATAAGGGAGACCGGATCAACCATTTTGTTCTAAATGACCAGTAATTCTATCAAGAAAGTTATATTTATATAGTTCTTCTTCCTAGCAAATATAAATTCACTCTCAATGCATATATAAATGTTGAACATTATTGTTATAGTTATATGCTGTCAATTAAAATATAAAATAAAATATATACACATTCTATCAATTTGTAGCAAGTACTAAAGAAAACCCTTTCTTTCTTTAGCCTAAAATTGGAAGCAATCTAATAAACAAAAATCCGATCCTTTGAACCTCTAACAATATTTATAATATAATTTCCTGTAACTTAACTCGCAAAGAATCTTTTAGGTTTCTAACCATTTTTGTTTCCTTTTTCTAGCTGGAAAAACCAATTTTCGGTTTTTACTATTGTTTTTGTATATTTGCCATGAAAACCAGATATAAACATTTGGTCATCTACTACTTTAATATACAGATAACATAAAGATACACAGAAATAATAAAGATACTTATCTGGTAGTCACCGATCAAACTGGAAATATTATTATAGAATAATAATTTAGGAAATATTATTTTTTATTTGTATCAATTGATTCCATTTTAGATATCAATCCATAAACCTGCCATAACAGACCATAGGAACACATTTATTTCATCATGGCAATTGGGAAAGTCCGTAGTGGGATCGAACCAGAGATGGAATTGGTGTTCCCTGCCGATCATATGGCTCCCATCACCTGTCCTGTTTCTGTAGACGTTGGTCTGGAGTCTGTAAGGGTCCGCTGGGATTGTTCTACCCTGGAATCGCAAAGATCATCAAGTCCATCGACTTGCTGCGGCAAAACAAAACAAGAAGCAACAATGTGCAAAACTATGCTATGCCAGAGGCCATTAGGAGCCCAAATATATGTCGGGCACAGCAACGTAAGCATATGAAATTGTTGGAGATAATTACTCCCTGATGACATCAGTTAGATGTTGAGTTCCTAACAAGCAGTTAGATGATTCTTAGTTAGAACTATAGACAGTCAGTTAAGTCTAAGTTAAAGAGTCTAGGTTTAGCATGTGATACTTCTATATATACAGACCTTCGGGTCCATTGTAAGTATGAACTTTTATGTGAATAGAAAGCCGCAGCTTGTTCCTTAAAATTCATCATGGTATCAGAGCTTGATTAAGTCTTTTGGAGAGCATATTGATCCAAGAGCAGATCCAAGGGAAGAGGGATTCTTCCATAGTGAAGAAGGCAGCCAAGCTTCTGTATTGAAGGAGGTGCCATCTATCTGTTCATTGAAAAAAGCAGATCCACTTGCAGATCTGAAGCAAATTTGTGAAGAAGGCAGCCAAGCTTCTGTATTGAAGGAGGTGCCATCTATCTGTTCATTGAAAAAAGCAGATCCACTTGCAGATCTGAAGCAAATTTGTGAAGAAGGCAGCCAAGCTTCTGTATTGAAGGAGGTGCCATCTATCTGTTCATTGAAAAAGAGCAGATCCACTTGCAAATTCTGAAGCAAATTTGTGAAGATAAACGCCCAGCCAATAAGCAAGATTGCTGGAGCAGTGAAGAAATTCCAACCGTTGTTGGAAAGCTTGAAGGATAGCAGCCAGGATCTGATCCGCAAGTCGTGAAGACAAGATTTGATCCGTGAAGACGAGACAACAGTCTTGAGGAGCCGTCCCAATCCACGAGAGGAGAGAATCCGCCGTGAGAATCTGCAGAGAAGGTATTTCCTGCATTAAGGAGATTCACATCTGCAAGTGAAGAATCCACAGGGTAGAGAAAGGCAAGGCTAGCAGTGAGCCTGTGTGAAGAAAAGATTGTGCATTTGCGTGTGGTGAGATCGCCGGTTGAATTCTAAAGCCGTGAAGGAAGAAATCGTGGAGGTGACCATCCATTGAAGAAACCCTGAGAGGTGTAAGTCAAATCCGTTGAGTGATTGAAGGTATACAATTTCTGGGAATCGTATGAATCAGTTCAAAAATCCGTGAAGGAAGAAAATCGCTGGAGTGAAGACCAGCCGTGAAGGAAAAGAGCGAGGAATCAGCTTTGCCGGTGTAAATCAGTGCATAAAGGAGCAGCCACTGTGTAAAGTGAACCGCCAAGAGGAGATCACCCAAATCAGTGCAGTATAGAAAAGATATCCACTGTTTGTGAATAAAATACACCCTATCGTGAAGAGGGAGCCGATCTGCTGTGTCCTGCTGACGAGCTGCGAGTTGAAGAGAAATCTCATTGGAGAATTCGTTGAAGAAGTCTCTGTTGAAGAAGACGGAGGCAAGACCGCCTTAGAGGAGGCAAGACCGGCCAAGAGCCGCGCCATTGGAGAGAATCCTCTGTAAGAATCTGCAGAGAAGCATTATCGCGCCCTCTCTATCCGTGTGAGAAATCGATGGAGCAGTGAAGGAAGCAAATCCGCAGATTTGTGTTGAAGACCTGTCGTGGAAGGCAATCCGTTGAAGAGATGTCAAATTATTGTGGGTAAATTTGTTGAAGAAAATAAACCGTCACCAAACCAGAATAGGCATGAATGCATGTGCCAAGATGCATACGCGTGGAGTGAAGGCTTGACTTTATGGAAAGACCGTAAGCCTATTCATGAGATATCAAAGATTGTTAGATTTGAGGGAAATCTTGCACTAAGGGAGCGCGAAGCAAATCTCGTATTTTTTTAGGGAGCGATAAGGAAGGAAGGATGTGGACTCAAGAGAAGGAGTCCATAGTCCTCAATGAGCCTCAGCAGATGGCGAATAGACAAGTTGTTAACCTCTTAGCAATAGAGGTTGAAGAACTTGAACCAGAGTATGATGGTGAACACCTTTCTTATGAAGAAAGAGTGACAGTGCTACAACAAAAGAAACTCATTAATGAGTTGTTGTTTGGAATGGTAACCCTACTTGAAAGTGACGATCAAGTGGATGATGTCTTTGTAGCAGTAGCAACTGAGGAGGATGAAGCTAAAGTAACCAGTTTCGAAGAAGATTTGGCATTCATTGAGGATTGGCTTGAAAAGCCAAAAAAAGTTGTAGATGACAACTTACATTCTGTAGTAGCAGAATCTGAAGAAGAAGCAAGATATGCTATGTACCCAGTTGAAAAGCTGGAGGAAGAAACATGCAACAATTTTTTTGCAGGAAGCATTGAAGATGCTGTAGATCACTGGTTTTTCAGTGAGAGCCATGGAAAAAAGAAACATCCATGCAATAACAAGAAGAGATATCCAGAGTTTAAAGTGTGGAGCACAAAGAAGAAGAAAAGCATTGAAAGCTTCAAAGTTTGGAGCAGAAAGTATGAGAAGACGTTGCATCAGCACATTGCAGCAAAGAAAGTCAAGATGAAGATGTTTTGTAAGCCTAGCTGAGACATAGACCAGCAGGCAATCTTTTTTGATGAAATTTCTTAGAGGCAGTATGTTTTAGCAGCAATTAGATAGTATGTTTAACGGTTGTAATTAAGGGAGAGTGTTGGAGATAATTACTCCCTGATGACATCAGTTAGATGTTGAGTTCCTAACAAGCAGTTAGATGAGTCTTAGTTAGAACTATAGACAGTCAGTTAAGTCTAAGTTAAAGAGTCTAGGTTTAGCATGTGATACTTCTATATATACAGACCTTCGGGTCCATTGTAAGTATGAACTTTTATGTGAATAGAAAGCCGCAGCTTGTTCCTTAAAATTCATCAGAAATAATCTCTGGATATGCATCGTCCTTGCTCTAACTTGGGCTGTGAAATAATCTCTCAGATTTTCGACCAAAAGTCTAGATCAACAATTATCGAATCATTCAAGATCAGAACCAGCTCTATCTCAGTTGAATCCTCAGCAAATTCATCTTGATCAGGAAGTGTTGGACTATAGTTTTTGTCTAGGGCAGCTGCTCCAGAAGGCTGAAGAAATTCTAGTTAATAATAGTTCAAACAAGAACACGACTATAATCAGTACCAGCTCCCCAACACACCTCCAACTGCATTAACGCCTCACAAATGCAGGCTGAGACCGCCTTGATTACATGGTCCTGATTCATTAAAAGAATTATCAAACAAGAAAGTAATACTGAAATGCTCTGATTGCCCTTTCGATTCCATATTGAAACGATTTCGCTTTCCTTCCCCGCGTGGCAACAGAGCCCTTTCATTCCCCAGCGTGGCAACATATTCAAGATTAGCAAAAAAATGGAATGCCCAGTTTGATTATTTTTTTATTAGCAATTGACGTTTAGGTAGCCTGTGAGTCCACCCTAAATCTAAGCCATTGTATGTGTGAGCTAGACGAATACTTTTGAGATATTTGCCAAAACATTGAATCCTCGTCGCCCATTCTTAATCCATCACTAAAAGGCTGCGATCGCCTTCTATATACATATATACATTTGTTCATTGTAGCGCCTATCGGCGAACAAGACGAGACAAGATCATATCTCTTGTTGGATGGTTTTGTTAGTATGATTCCGGCCATTGTGGAATTGAGATTAGATTTATCATCTGGCAAACTAGCTTATAATTGTCTCCTTTATTGAATAATAGAGGGAATATTATACATATTTTGTGTACGAGGAATTAAAAATTATAAAAAGACATGTTCCGTTTTCGTTTTCTTCCACAGTGACTTACAATATCAATTTTAATTGAGAAATGGTGGTTTTTGTTCAAGGTGAACGTCAATAATCTTTTAAACTAGATATCTAGCTACGAAGTTGTCCCATATATTGACTTTGAAAATGGGAAAAACTGTCAAAATAAAGATACAAAGGTCCATTTCAATGGTTACGTCGCCTTAAGCATTCTACCCATGTGTATAAGCTTGCATTTTCATTAAAACGTTAAGCTTCCGTAATAAGAGAAGAACCATGTATATACCCGAATGATACACACATTGCACGCCTAAAAACAAACAATTAAAAAAAAAGACAGAAAAAATGTGCAAGAGCTTACCTTGAGTAGTTGTGTGTTTTTAACTTTCGTAGTCTATGCAATACCATATAATCCATCCACAAATGGCTTCGATATGATCAAAACAAAAAAAGCTACAAAGTATGACGTTGATATTTATACCACAATCCCAATCTGGTGCGCACCACACCACGTGGGAGTACATGTGGATCCATGACTAGATGAATCTTCGAACATTTGAAAGAGTTGGGGTTTAGATCTATCTTTAATGGGTAAATGTTGGTTGCTACAATTCCTCTGCCAAACCGTTTACTCTCCCTTTCTCATGCTGCTTAGAAGGACTGATTCCGACGGGAGTTCAATTCTCATGCAATGAGGCATGTCAAAATAATATTCTCACTTCTTCTACATCATGGAAAGGCATCAATGGTTCACTAGGAGATTACCAATAAGCTGAGGAGAAGGGATCAAGAACTCATAGAAGGGATCAAGAACTCATAGAGGAGCTCCTGTTTTGGTTCTATTCTTTCCATGACCGGATTCAAAAGCATGTGGCCTTTTGTTATTGTTATAGTGTTCAAGTTTTTCAAAGTTACAATTATTTTCAGTGAAAATAAATTATCTAAGATACCTATCAAGGGTTTCCTCTGTTTTTTCAATAGGTTTTTTATGTTTTTTTCCATAGTAGCATAATTCAGTTGTACTTTCATGTAGGAAAAATCCAAGAGTTTGAAAATTGTTTAATATTCGAGCCTAGTATAAAAATTGTAAATTTGACTATCAATGCATAGTAATAATACATTTTAAGCATAGAAAGTTATTTAAATTTTATTGTATTATTTGCAATTAGGTCTCAATGCTTTGGGTTATTGTTAATGTTAGTTTTAAATTTAGAAAGTTTAAAGCTTTAAACTTTATCATATATATATTTTGTTGTAGAATTTAGTTAATATATTTTGTTTTATAATTTTGTTATAAATATTAGATTACTGTTTATATTAGATTTATTTTATAATATAAATATAAAGTTTGGTAACTAGTTATAATATTATTAGATATAAAATTTTAGTTAGGGTGATATTTTATGGAAATTTACATTTTAAGTTGTTTTTAGTGAATATTAAAAATAAATGTATTATCTATATTTTAAAAAATAAATAAAAAATGTGTTTTTTTAATTTATAAGAAATTTATTCTTTTTCGTACTAGGTTTTTTTTTTACGTATTTTTTCCTTATAGAATAGTATCGTATCGAATAGTATTCGAATCAATATTCATACTCGAATTATGCTACTATTTTTTCTTTATATATATTATTTAGTTTTGGGTACTTTTAAAAAGTATAGTATTTGAATCAATATTCATATTCCAATTATGCTACTATTTTTTCTTTATATATATTATTTAGTTTTAGATACTTTTAGAAAGTAAAAACACCATATCTATTAATTGTTGTGGCATGACCCATAGTGAATCTTGTATATGAAGTTCTATGCACATACATAATTTTTTGTTCTCTATATAGAAATATTTGGAATGATGACCTATTTGATTGAATTCTATAACAGGTTGCACTTTGATCTAGGATCTCTCTCTATATATAATTTTTTGTTCTCTCGACATTTATATATAATTTTCTGTTTAGGGGTTTTAGCAGTTAAAAATACAATCGAAGGATCCTAGTCCGGCTTCGGAGTCACGAGTAGTGTTCCCCCCTTAGGAGCATTTAGCAGAGTTCATGGGTCGGGCTCCATCCTGCTTCGAGTTTGATCACTAGGTTCGCCTTGTTCCAAGAGAATGACACTTAACAAGTTTATTTGATTGAATTCTATAGCAGGGTTGCACTTTGATCTATGATATATGTTATTTGATTTCCTAATTCAATTACATGATCGGTTGTGAATGGCTTTCCTATGTATGGAGGCTTTATTACATGATTGGTTGTGAATGGCTTGCCTATGTATGGAGGCTTTATTGTGAGAGAATAATTTCTAAAGTGACTTTGGTCGCCATCTAATCATTCGAAAAAAATAAACATGAATAAACACAAATAAAATCTTATATGTTAATCAAAATAAACATTTGCAAACAAAATCCAATTGTTAATTCTTTGCGAATAAAGAATAAGACTAAGACTGACCTGATCGTATACATGGTCGAAGCATGCTTTGATAATTCCAATAGCCAATGAGCATAAGAATATCATAGCAATGGGTTTAGTTTATTACCTTGGTTCTGAACCAACCAAAGAATGTAACAGCAGTGTTTTCATGCATGTTGGGTGCTCAACAAATAATCAGCAACTATCAACAAATAATACTGACATCGATGCCAAATGCTTGTACAATGTACGTTGATTCTAAGGACTCATCCTTTAAACTTAATCACAGCAACAACACAACATAGCAGGATGCCCAAGCTTACATTAGCTCTGGTAATGGACATATGTTCAAAGAACCTTTACATCTATCCATGTACTGTACAGTAAGAATGGCACTTGTACAGTAAGACTGACATTTGTCCTCAGTGCCTTAGTGTCTCCACCTATGTTTAAGTGTTCCGCACAATTCAGAAAACTGTAATTAGTGGTCCACATCGAGCTACTCTTGGTGAATTGATCGAGATAGTGCAAGGATTGCATTAAACCTTTACCAAATCACTATGGTTCCATGATTGGTCTTCTTGGAAGTTGATGAAGGCAGCTACGTTAATCAATAACATGCCATTTGAACCCGATGCCATCTATGCTATTATATGCCATCTATGCTATTATATAATATGTTATTATAACTTTTACGTAAATATAGATTATAACTTCCACCCATAAATTTATGTACTTGACTACTTTGCAAAAACACTATCAACTCATATTTAAGGCATGGACGGGAAACTTAGCTTCTACGCATCTTATTATTTTATAGCTCTTTTCATCTTCGTATTTAAGGAGAAAGGAGTATGTTTACCATTTAGTGGAAGCAGCACATATAGGTTTCAATATCCTACCCTGTAAGCCAAACAAGCATTAACAAGGCTAAACAACTCTAAAGCAATAGCAATAATCTGAAGCAAATGAAAGAATACTTGGGAGAGTCCTTCCTCTCCATAGGCTGTGCGAGGCAATCTTTTCGATTCGATATAGTAGGCATTGAACGTTTTTAACACCACATCAATCAAATAAATCTCCGTGTCAAGGTCAGGGTTGGGTGGGAGGAATACTCTAATAACCTCATTAATTTGGAATTATTTGGAATATGAATTTAATTTACCCCAAAAATTAGAATGGAATTTTTGAATTTCTGTATTAATTGGCCATGGTTTTATTCCTGGTCACAGTTGCAACTGTTGAAGAAGGGCTGGCCAACTTAGGCTACGCAACAACTAGATATACAGTGTTATACATGAATCTCGGTAAACATTCTGTACCCAATAGCATATAAATATATACTATTTATTAATCTCCACATGTATGCATAGTCATTGCTCCTCCCGCCTGGGCCGTCTAATCAACCCTAACGTCTGTCATGTCTATCATTATGACCAGCCAGAATTGATGTTTTGTAAGTTGAAAAGCCGTCTTTGGTCGTTTCAGATGCGGGAGTACGAATAACGACGCACATGTATCCTGTTGAAGTGTTTTTCCCTGAGGATAGACTAGACCCTGCAGTGAAGCCTGAAGGTGATGTGATTTCCCGGTGCGATGGACTCTGGAATGTACTGTATAGGAGTAGATGGAAGGATTCCATTGAAGAGATGCCACCGTGCCAGGAATCGTATGTACACTCTTTCCAACTGGTACACATGTTTCACATGAACACTAGTCATTCTGCTTTCTTCTCCACCATATCAAATAATCGGAAGACGCTCTCTTCAATAAAAACAATTTATACAGTATTCCCAAAATGAACAATACCTGCATTTTCTTTTAGCTGCCAATTGAGTTTTCTCAAGGCCGAATGGGTAGGGTAAAGATGGAAACAAGGCAAACGTGACAAAGTCACCTGTTCCTGCCCTGTATCATGCATACAGGGTAGGAATAGTTACCTTACCTAACACACTATATTAGAATACAGGGTATAAGGTAGGGTTATTTTAACTAACACGGTTTGAAGTTAGAAGTTACAAATGGTTAACAATGTGTACTTTGTTCACAAGTGTAGAGCAAGTGGCTATAGAGTGATATGTCACATTTTCAAATCTGACTAACTCATGCCTATGTCCATTACTATGTGAATGCACCTTAAAAAAAGACTGATCCATAAAGTCATAGTTTGGATGCAGCTCTTTCTCTCTGTATATATATCAACTTGTGGTTTGCCAACATCTATAGGCCTCCTTTTTCTAGTTACTGTTTGCTATCCATACATCAACTATCCTTATTTTTTATATTTTTTATAATTTTTATTTCAAATTACTATGACCATAAAATCAATTTGGATAGCCCATTTTCCTCATTCTCCTGTAATCTGGAATTGGGAGTTCTACCTCCATCTTTGATATAAAAAAATGGAAAGAATTACACGTATGGATGTTAAAAGATGAGGTGTTAAAATATAAATTGCACTCATAGAGATGCTATTGGTACTTCAACAAAGTCAATAATATAAAATTAACGGACTAAGTAAACTGCTTCCTCATCTCCTTTCTAGTCAGCCACCCTCTGTGTTTCTGTTAAGCCAATTGATACTTCCAGACATGTTTGCCCGATAATTTTAATAAAAACAAGCAAATTCAACTTCCCAAATTTTTTTTACTACTTATCTTGCAAGGAAGAACACTCTCCATAGAAGCTTAATTTAGGTCATATAGCGTTTTTTTTCCTCACTCGACCATAGTAACGATCCCAAGATTCTTCACCAGTACACAAAATCTATTATAGGCACTCATATCCCATATGGGTCTTAGGGATTGGGGGTTAGCGGTTTATAGAGAGAAAAAGAAAGAGAGAGATTGGGAGTTAGGGATTTAGAGACAGGGAGGGAGAGAGATATGAGATATCGAGAGTTAGGAATTGAGAGAGAGAGAGAGAGAGAGAGAGAGAGAGAGATCGTGGCTTAGGGATTTAGAGAGTGAGAGAGACTGGGGGTTAGGCATTGAGGGAGATAGAGATATTACATTGGATGTGAAAGAGTGTGAAGTCTTGAATGAAAAGATGCAGAATCTAATCACTATCTAGATGATTGATCAACAACTAACCAATAGATAAAGAGTGAGAGATTACGGGTTAGGGAGATAGAGAGAGAGAAACATTGAGAAAGACAAAGAGGGTTAGGGGTTTAGAGAGAGAGAGATTGGACGTTAGGTATTTATATAGAGAGAGATATAGGGGGTTAGGGGTTTATAGATATAAAGAGATTGAGAGAGAGAGGTTAAGAGTTAGGGGTTTAGAGAGATCTACAGAGTGGGAGATTGTGAATTAGGGAGATAGAGAGAGAGAAAGAGAGAGAAAGAGAGAGAGAGAGGGTTAGGATTTTAGAGAGAGAGAAAGAGATAGATTGTGGCTCAGGGGTTGAGACAGAGAGGTTGTGGTTAGGGGTTTAGAGAGATATAGAGAGAGGGATATTGTGGGTTAGGGAGAGAGAGAGAGAGAGAGAGAGAGAGAGAGAGAGAGAAATATTGATAAAGAGAGATATATTAAGGATTAGGGGTTGAGAGAGGGAGAGAGAGGTTGGGGGTTAGGGGTTTAGAAAGATCTAGAGAGAGGGAGATTGTGGTTAGGGAGATAGAGAGAGAGAAAGAGAGAGAAAGAGAGAGAGGGTTAGGGGTATATATATATATATATATATATATATATATATATATAGAGAGAGAGAGAGAGAGAGAGAGAGAGAGAGAGAGAGAGAGAGAGAGAGAGAGAGATATTGGGGGTTAGGGGTTTAGAGAGAGAGCGAGAGAGAGAGAGAGAGTATGAAATGTGAAACGGTCTGAGGGATTGGGGGTTAGGATTTTAGAGAGAGAAAAATAAAGATAAAGATTGGGGTTTAGGGATTTGGAAAGAGGGAGGGAGAGAGATATCGTAAGTTGGGAATTTAGAGAGAGAGAGAGATATTTTGGATTATCGGTTTAGAGAGTGACAAAGACTATGGGTTAGACATTGAGGGGGATAGAGATATTACATCCATTGTGAAAGAGTGTGAAGTCTTGAAAGAAAATATGCAGAAGGCGACCAATATATACTATGAATTTTTTTATTCTTGTTAGTGGTTGAGGGATATCGATACTGGGGTTTATAGGTTTAGAGTGAAAGAGAGGGAGAGTATCAGATGCGAAAGATTGTGAAGTCTTGAAGGAAAATATGCAGAAGCTTACTAATATATACTATAAAGTTTTGGATGCCCGAAAGAGAGAGAGAGAGAGAGAGTATCAAATGTGAAAGGGTCTCAGGGATTGGGGGTTAGGTGTTTAGAGAGAGATAAATAAAAAGAGAGATTGGGGGTTAGGTATTTGGAAAGAGGGAGAGAGACAAATATCGGGTGTTAGGAATTTAGAGAGAGAGAGAGAGAGAGATTGTAGCTTAGGGGTTTAGAGACCGAGAGATACTACGGGTTAGGCATTGAGGGAGATAGGAATATTATGTCGGATGTGAAATATTGTGAAGTCTTGAAGGAAACGATGTGGGTGTTGACCAATATAGACTGTGAAATTTTGGATTTCTATTAGGGGCTGAGGGATAGCGATATTGGGGTTTACGGATTCGGAGTGAGAGAGAGGGAGAGTATCGAATGCAAAAGAGTATGAAGTCTTAAAGGAAAAGATGAAGAAGTTGACCAATATATACTATGAAGTTTTGGATGCATGTTAGGGGTTGAGGGATACCGATATTGGGGTTGACAGGTTTAGAGTGAGAGAGAAGGAGAGTATCTAATGCGAAAGAGTGTGAATTATTCAAGGAAAATATGCAGAAATTGACCAATATCTACTATTTAGTTTTGGATGCCTGTAAGAGAGAGAGAGAGAGAGAGAGAGAGAGAAAGAGAAAGATTGTCTGTTAGGGATTTGGAAAGAGAGAGGAGTAGAGATATCGGGGTTAGAAATTTAGAGAGAGAGAGAGAGATTGTGGCTTAGTGGTTTAGAGAGAGAGAGAGACTGCAGGTTAGGTGTTGAGGGAGATAGAGATATTACATTGGATGTGAAAGACTATGAAGTCTTGAAGGAAAAGATGCAGAAGCTAACCAATATCTACTATGAATTTTTGGATGCCCCAAGAGAGAGAGAGAGAGAGAGAGAGAGAGAGAGAGAGAGAGAGTATATCAACGGTGAAAAGGCCTTAGGGATTGGGGGTTAGGGGTTTAGGGAGAAAAAGAAAGAGAGAGATTGGGGGTTAGTGATTTTGAAAGAGGGATGGAGATAGATATTGGGGCTTTGGAATTTAGAGAGAGAGAGAGAGATTGTGTCTTAGGGATCTAGAGGGCGAGATAGACTGGGGATTAGGCATTGAGGGAGATAGAGATATTACATCAGATGTGAAAGAGTGTGAAGTCTTGGAGGAAAAGATGCAGAAGTTAACCAATATCTAGATGATTGATCAGAAGCTAACCAATATCTAGAGAGTGAAAGATTGTGGGTTAGGAAGATAGACATAGAGAAAGATTGAGAAAGTGATAGAGGATTAGGGGTTGAGAGAGAGAGAGAGAGAGAGAGAGAGAGAGAGATTGGGGGTTAGGGGTTTAAAGAGATCTAGAGAGGGGGAGAATGTGGGTTAGGGAGATAGAGAGAAAGAAATATTGAGAAAGAGAAAGAAGTTTATGGTTATATATATATATATATATATATATATATATATATATATAGAGAGAGAGAGAGAGAGAGAGAGAGAGAGAGAGATTGGAGGTTTGAGATATAGAGAGAGAGAGAGATATTGGGGGTTAGGGTTTAAGGGTTTAGAGAGATCTAGAGAATGGGAGACTGTGGGTTAGGGAGATAGAGAGAGAGAAATATTGAGAAAGAGAGAGAGGGTTAGGAGTTTAGAGAGAGAGAGAGAGAGATTGTGTATTAGGGGTTGAGAGACAAAGAGAGAGGTTCGGGTTAGGGGTTTAGAGAGATCTAGAGAGAGGGATATTGTGGGTTAGGGGGAGAGAGAGAGAGAGACGGAGAAAGAGAGAGAGAGAGAGAGACAGAGAAAGAGAGAGAGGGTTAGGGGTTTTGTAATGTCCCCATTTTGACCCCCCTTGTATTAAATCGTAAATGATGTAAATATTGTAATTTAATCATGGTGAGGAGCTCAAGGCCAAGGCCCCACCATTGATTTAGCGTTCATGTATTGGCAATTAAAAATAGATGCCTATGGTTCTTGTGCTAGATAGGCACAATGTAAATGAGACATCATGTAAATACGAATTTTAATGAAAATACCCACAACTAGCTATGCAATGCAACAAAGAGATGGGGGCATGATCCTACAAGGAATAGGGAGGGAAATTATTCAAACCCTTGAGCCAATGGTGTTAATCCATGTGTCAATGAGGAAACCCATAAACCCTCAACTACCCATTTTGGGTTATGGACCCAATCATTTAATTCTTCCAAGAGTTGGTTGAGGCAGTTAATGCCTTGGGAATGAAGAGGTATGGTAGCCAATTTCGTGCGATGGGCAAGCCATCAACCTAGAAAATCATATTTTGTCTCCTTGGGCAAGAAAACACCCACGAAATGGTGCCCAAAGCCATTCTGAACCCATAGTCTTTGCCCTCTCACGCAGTCTGATCTACTGGGCCTTTTCCCATCACGTTTTTCACCATTTTTCCTGCATTTTCCATGCCTGGGAGTTCATTTTTGCATTGGACAGCAGCTGGGAGAGAAGGGCCACGATTTGGGACTGCTATGGAGGCCGTTTTTTGCCCCAGAATGTCCATGGATGTTTTTCTAAAAATGGATTTGGCTTCCTAGGGTTGTTCCCCATCCTCTAGTTTCGTTTTTGGGTTCCCACATTTTTCTGAAGTAAATGAAAACCCCATTTTTGGACATCCCACTGTAAAAACGTTTTTATCATGCCCGAAAATTGTGGTTCTGCTGTTATGTGCATCCCGGTTTTGATTTGAACCTGGGAGCAAGAAACTTGGACTGGTAGTGGACAGAATTGGCTTGATAAACCTAGTCGAGGGAGTAACCTCTCAAGAAGATCAAGACGGCTTTGGCTACTTTTCTATGCACACCCTGAGAGCACTAGAAAGGAAGGTATGGCTTGAGGGACTGTGTGGCAGTGAAGAGAATACTTCCTTATGTTGGGTGTGTAGGCATTGTGAGTGCCAAGTTGAATAGATCTTGTAGAGGTATCCATAGCTCTGTGGTTGAGCTCACTAGCTTAGCAATTCTTCCTTTCCATTCCCTACCAGCCTGATAAACCCAATTGTAGATTGGCTTGGCTCATCTTGGTGTATGCTTGACTATGTGTGAGTCTATTGTTCCTTGGTCCCTTGTAGAGATCATGCCCAGCTCGGGGGGTAGCAGTTGTACAAAGAGACTGATAAGCACAACTGGCATATGGTTGGGTGGAACGTTGCAGTTGCATAGCCAGTTGCTTGGGATTACTTTGTTAAGATAAGTATTCTCTTGTGTTAACTCTGCAATTATTATTTGATGAATATCTTGAATGTATGATGGATGTGTTATTGATATTATTCCGCTGTGTTTTTCTTATAATCATACATCCCATATGAATTTTATATTATGTGAATGCTTAGTTAAAAGTTCATGGGGCTAGATGCCCGGTTTTAGTTTCACGTCCTCTCTATCATGCTTATATGGTAGGAGGGGGCATTATAGGTTTGGAGAGAGAGAGAGAGAGAGAGAGAGAGAGAGAGAGATTATGGATTAGGGGTTGAAAGAGAGAGAGAGAGAGGTTGGGGGTTAGGGTTTTATACAGATCTAGAGAGAGGGAGATTATGGGTTAGGGAGGTAGAGAGAGAGAAATATTGAGGCAAGAGAGAGAGGGTTAGGGGTTTATATATATATATATATATATAGAGAGAGAGAGAGAGAGAGAGAGATAGAGAGATTGGAGGATAGAAATTTAAAGAGAGAGAGATATTGGGGGTTAGAGGTTTAGAGAGAGATAGAGAGGGAGAGATTTGGGGTTAAGGGTTTAAAGCGAAATAGGGATATTGTGGCTTAGAGAGACGGGGTTTGGGGTTTATAGAGAGAGATATTGGGGGTTAGGGATATATATATCTACATAGAGAGAGAGAGAGAGAGAGAGAGAGAGAGAGAGAGAGACTTGGGATTACGAGTTGAGGGAGATAGAGAGAGTGAATCAGATTTGAAAGAGTGTGAAGTCTTGAACGAAAAGATGCAAAAGCTCACCAGTATGTACTATGAAGTTTTGGATCCCTCTTAGGGGCTGAGGGAGAACAATATTGGGGTTTATGAGTTTAGAGTGAGAGAGAGGGAGAGTATCAGATGCGAAAGAGTGTGAAGCCTTGAAGGAAAAGTTGTCGAATCTTACCAATATCTACTATTAATTTTTTTATGCCTCGAAGAGAGAGAGAGAGAGAGAGAGAGAGAGAGAGAGTATCAAATGTTAAAGGGTCTTATGGATTCAAGGTTAGGGGTTTAGAGAGAGAAAGAAAGAGAACGATTGGGAGTTATGGATTTAGAGATAGATATATATTGGTGCTTAGGGGTTTAGAGAGATAGAGAGAGATTGGGGATAGGGGTTTAGAGAGAGAGAGAGAGAGAGAAGATGGGGGTTATGGGTTTATAGAGATCTAGATAGAGAGATGTTGGGGTTAGGGGTTTAGAGAGATCTAGAGTGAGGGATATTGAGGGTTAGGAAGATATATAGAAAGAGAGAAAGATTGTGAAAAAAGAATGAGAGTTAGGAGTTTAGAGAGAGAGAGAGAGAGAGTATCAAACGTGAAAGGGTCTTATGGATTCGGGGTTAGGGGTTTACTAGAGATAGAAAGAAATATAATGGTTTGGGGTTAGGGATTTAGAGAGAGATATATATTGGTGCTTAGGGGTTTAGAGAGAGAGAGGGGTATTGGGGGTTAGGGGTTTAGAGAGAGGGAGAGTGAGAGAGAGAGAGATTGTGGCTTAGGGGTTGAGAGAGAAAGAGAGGTTGGGGGTGAGGGGCTTAGAGAGATCTAGAGGGAGGGATATTGTGGGTTACGAAGATAGAGAGAGGGAGAGAGAAATATTGAGAAAAGGAGAGATATGGGGAGGTGGTTAGTGGTTTAAAGATATAAATTAGGTGTTATGGTTTTAGAGAGAGATAGATAGATATTGGGGGTCAGGGGTTTAGAGAGAGGAGGTGGTCAGTGGTAGGAGTAGGTGAGAGACCAAAATGAAGAGAGAGTGTGGGTGGTTAATGGGTAGTGGGGGAGTAGGTGAGGAGGGATATAGATAGAGTGAGAGGGATGGAGAGATGGTTAGTGGTAGGTGAGAGAGAGAAAGAGAGAGGGGGATAGGGGTATGAGGGTGAAGAGTGGGGGTTTGGGGAAGTAGATATATAGAGAGAGATTATGGGTTGGGGGTTTAGAGATATTAATAGAGAGAGAGAGAGAGAGAGAGAGAGAGAGAGAGAGGGAGATGGGGGGTGATGTTTAGTGGTAGGATTAAGTGAGAGGGGGAAATTTCATTGGTAGGGCGTTAGTGAAATAGAGAAATGAGGGGTTTACTGCTTAGGGTAATAGAGAGATGGGGGGGATTGGGATTTATGGTACACATTTTTAATCAGGGGCTTATGCTTTATGGTAAGGGGATAGATGGGTGGTTGAGAGAGAGAGAGGGTGGCAAGGTTATAAATAGGGAGGGGGCATGGGATTATATTGAGAAAGGGAGATATAGCTAGCAGGAGAATGAAAAAAATATGTAACATTAATGCACGTGCACAAATAGTGTGTGCACTATTGATGTATATGTAAGTTCGGAATGTATTTCACATATATGTCTATTGTATTCCTATAGAGATGTTATTATTCCTCTATATGGAAGTGTCGTCATTTATATTGTAAGTGTCGTAACTTATACTTGATGGGTTATTAGACCACCTTGTTTGGGTAGGCCCTATATAAGTCATGTGGGTTGAAGGGTTATTAGACCACCCTATTGGGGGTCGGCCATGTGGGTCAAAGGGTTATTAGACCACCCTATTGGGTGTCGGCCCAGTCAGCATTATGTTAAGTGGTTAAGTTGAGGCCCACCTAGTTGAGTAAAGGTCAGGTCAAGTTAGTATCATTGCCCTATCTATCTCTGAGGAAGTTATTGGGGTTTTTCACCTTTATGGTTTTCCCCAAGTAAACTTTGTGTCTCTTATGTGCTTGCATTAATGTGTCCATGATTGATATGCTATAGATTTGTTGTACATGTTGTTCTCTCAGTTAAGATCCTAGATCATATTGAAGTAAATTCTGAAAATTTAACATGGTATCAGAGCTAGCCTGAAAGAAGGCATGATATGGCATGTATGACACTTGTTGCACTTACGATGCTAGGGCTTGATATAGCAAAACCCTGCCATCGTAGTACTTTCGCTATAAATTTGTTTTGGCGAATTTTTCGGGTCGAAAAATTTTACGCGTCGAAGATCAGATCCTCATGTACCTTGTGTCCAAATGAAAACCTCCAATTCGTTGTACTTTGTGATTTATGATCTATACAATATAGGGTGTCTGCCTCTTCCAGATCTGAGTCAAAATCAGGTGACCTTGGGAAAAAGGTCATAACTTGGGCTAGGAAGCTCCAAATGAAATTTCGTAAAATTTGACAGGTATTACATAGATTGTACTATCTCAGAAAAAAGTTTCAGAGTTGAACCAGTGACATGTGGCATGTCGTACAAGTTCGCTCTCCTGTATTATCCCATAAATAGGTCACGTTGTAACACTTCGCATAGCTCTCTCGCAGAGAATCCAATTGAGGTCAGACCTATCGAGATGAAAAGATAACAGGTCAGGCTATCTCAGAAAAAAATTTCAAACCCTTTGGATCAAAAAGTTCGGAGTTACACCAGAAACAAGTGGGTACATATTTCTATCAAAACAGAATTATTTTTTAGCACCTTCATTCATGGCTTCCAGAATTTAGGGCTTCGGAGAAAGTTGGAATTTTTGTAATCGGAGGCCATGGCTGGATGCTACTCATCAAAATCGAAATTTAGAGACCAAGATCAAATTTTTTGGTTGGGCAGAAGGTCAGGCTTGATCAAACCCCAGTTCAGGACTCAGATTGGAAAGATGGAAAATTAGGGCTTCTGCAAAACTTGGAATTTTTGAAATCTGTGACCACGGCTGGAAGCTCCTCAGAAAAATTGAAGCTTAGAGCTTTGAATCAAATATTTTGGTTGGGTGAGCTTTGGGAAACTCAAACCCTAATTCAGGGTCCTCCCTAGTGAATCCGGAAATCTAAAAGGCAATTTCGAGGGGTGAAACTTTGCAGTTTTCAAATTCTAAATATACCAACTTGATCAGCTCATCAAGGCGCATATTTCTATCCTTTCAAAAGTTTGAAATTCAAAGCTTGAATTTTTGGGGTTTCTCTGAAAAACCCTAATACATCTCCAGATCCAGTTCCTGCAAATCAAGTGGATTGGTTTAATCCTAGAAGAGGATGAATTGGTCACTTGCATAAGTGAAGAAGTTCTTGTTTCACAGGGAGATGAGGCTAAGGCCTTACATAAGAAGATTACAAGCAATCTTGAAAAGTATGGCTTACAGGTATGTTTCATGGTTAATTTTATTATATGTTTGTCTTCATATCATTACAGTACAATCTTGATCAATTACTAAACTTGTCGTATCACCTTAATAGAAGATATTCATTGATTAAGGTTTTGACACTTATGAATGTACTAATGTATTGTGATGTTGTATGAGGTTTATGTTGTTCGCTAACATAAAAGGTACACCAAGAAAGACAAATCATGTTCTACTTCAAGAACATATGATCATGGTGACATGAAGACAAAGATCCATCCATTGTCATGGATCACATAGAAGATCTACTTTCAAGGTATGTATAACTTGGTCCTACAATGGTTAACCTATGAGACATGCAAGTTACTAGCACAAGTCACTGAAGATAACTAGAAGACATTATGCGGGTATGCTAGACATAACTAGCTAGCATGCTAATCCAGGTATGTTTTCCTATATCAAGCTAGAATCCTATCTTGTGTTAGGATCTTATACTGTTGTGTTGTGGATAATGATTATTCATGAAGTCATAGGTTTGAATAGTCATGGTTGTATGCATATTATGTTTCTTACCATAATTGATTATATGACTAACCAGATGAATCATGAAGGTATAGGTTTGAGTAATCATAGGTTTTATGCATATTATATCTCTTATCTTGATTAATGATTTAACTAACCAGAAGAGTCCTATGATCAAATAAGAATATGCATGAGTAAAAGAAGACTTCCCTGAAACCTTGAATACTAATGTTTATTATCTGTGTTTGAAATGATCCTGACTATACATGCTTTAGATTATTGTGTTTTGATAATATTAAGATTATACTAATGAATTTTTTATTATGTATGAGACCTAGAGGATAACACAATGATGATACTAACAAGCATGCATAGGGATCGAGATGAATATAAGTTCAAGTACAAGTAATCCAGGAAGCAAAGATCAAGAGGGAGCACACTCCAATATTTTCTACAAGGATGAAGATATTCAGAGGGAGTTGACCACTTCTCACAATCCACATCAGAATGGAGTTGTAGAAAAGAAGCAAAGACTGAGACGGAGTCAACCCAACAATCAAACAAAGATAAGTATTTGAATTGTCATTTCTTACATAGTTGTTTGTTTAAATAATGTTATTCAATGATGTATATGCTTATGTTCCTAGAATTAGGTTGTGTATTATGAATATTAGAATAGTCACATTGATGAACAATATACTACTAATATACATGGGTAAGTGACCTATGGCACTGCACAACATTCCATTGCTACTTATCTAGAATGAAACCTCTTTGTTGACATGTTAGGAGTTATGCACACTCTTAACAATGTTTTGGTAGAGATTGGAAGGCATCTAGAAAGTTACGAAATATGGATAAATGTTGTATTGAAGCATTGGCTAAGATAATTGCATGACTGTATGACATATTTCTTTATGTGTAAGAATTTGTTCTAAAAACTATGAGATGTTTTCTAATCATGCAATTTAATTTGTTGTGTAGGAAAGATCATATACCATCACCTACAAAAAGAAGGACTACAACATTTGTTCAACAACAAAGTTATCTATTGAAAATATTGAATATATTGAAGTTCCCAGGATCTAGGAAGAATGCCATGATCAAGGAGTACAAGTCGATCATGAAGATGTTTGGGATGCAGTCCCAAAGGGTAGTCTGTAGTGACTTCCAAGAGGATCTACAAGATCAAGCATGTTGCAGGTGGTAGCATAGAGATTTTTGCTCCTGTAGCCAGATACACTTCCATTAGATCCGTACTTGCTCTGGCTGCAGTGATGAAGTGGAAGATACACCAGATGGATTTCAAGACAGCCTTCTTGAATGGTATAGTTGAAGAAGAAGTATATGTGGAGAAGCCGCTTGGTTCTGAGACACATGACAGGGAGTCGTATATGTGCAAAACTTGGTATGGTAGGATAGATAGTTTTCTATCTAGTTTGGGCTTTACCAAGAATAAAGCGGATTCCAACCTTTACTACAAGGTTGAGGAAGGCAATCTAGTGATACTACTATGTAGATGACCTGTTTGTAATAGGTGAGGATAGATTGATTGCCGACATGCAGCGGAAGCTTGCTACCGAGTTCGAGTTGAAGAACTTGGGGATGATGCACAATTTTTTTTTGGCATGGAGGTGTGGCAGAGTGTAGATGGAATCTTCCTTGGACAAGGGAAGTATGTAGTAGAGATCCTGAAGAGGTTCGGGATGATGGAATGCAAGGATATGGCCACACCTATGGCATCGAATCTAAAGCTTCTTTGTGATGCTTCATCTGAGCCGGTTGATGTCACTGTGTATCGTTAGATGATTGGGTCCTTGATGTACCTGAGGAGCATGAGACCGGATATTTGCTTTGTGGTGAACACATTGACCCAGTTCCTGACAGATCCGAGGAGTGTTCACCTGGTTGCTGTAAAGCATATTCTGAGATTGGGCAGGCAGTGCTGTAGATAGGAAAAGCACTTATGGGTGTTGCTTCAGTGAGGGATCAAGTGTGATCTCTTGGTTTAGCAGAAATCAGTCTTGCGTAGCACTGAGTACAGCCGAAGCAGAGTATGTTGCGACAGATGAGCATGTTGCAGATGTATTGACCAAGCCGTTGGCTAGAGTGCAGTTTGAGTACTTCAAAGAGAGGCTTGGTGCACTTCAGATTGACGTTCATTCCAAAGGAAAGTGCTGAGTCAGGAAGATGCAGATGCACATGATATTTTCTGACATGGTTGATGTGTTCTCCCATGGTCATGATGTAATTGCTAAGACATTCTCACATGGTGGTATATGTGTTCTCCCATGGTGAAAAATTAAGGGATGGATCCTTCTCCGAATGGTGGTAGATGTGTTCTCCCTTGTCAGTGGTGTAAGTGTTGGATGATGTGCATTTGGGCTGTGCTTCATGGACAATGAGATGATATGAAGAAGACGATGCTATGATGATCAGTTGGATCATTTATATCTATATATATGTACACATCATGTTGGATGCTGGATATGATCAGTTGGATCATTTGTATATGTATGTACGCATCATGTTGGATGCTGGATATGATCAGTTGGATCATTTATATGTATATGTATGTAAGCATCATGTTGGATGCTGGATATGATCAGTTGGATCATTTGTATGTATTTTGTATATGCATCATGTTGGATGCTTGGACCATGTATCTGTATATGTATCAGGTGGATCATGTATGTTGATATGTATCATGTATTCGTATCAGGTGGATCATGTATGATGATATGTATTAGGTAGATACTTGGTATGCATCAGGTAGATGCATTGTATGATCAGGATGATCATGGATGACGAGCTTCAGGATGTTGCTCCAGATGATATGCAGTAGGATGTTGCAGTGATGATGATCAGGATGATCATGTGTATATCAGGATGATGTATGGTGACTATCAGGTTGATGCTCTGTGGCCGTGTATAAGGTTGTGCAGATGAGCATGTCTGGGAGATCCTATAGGTCGGAGTTGTGTACCCGTAACAGCCCAGGATGCTCTTTCAAGACATTGCTCTGGGAGGACATGTAATTTGTGCCCTAGGAGATCTTCAAGTCGGATTTGTGTACCCGTAACATCCTGAGATGCTCTTGTGAGGTTTTGTCCTATGGCATGTAATTTGCTCCTGGGAGATCTTGACAGGATGAAAAAGACCTCAGATGCTTCAACTAGGTTTTGCCATGACCACATGTAATTTACTGCTGGGAGATCTGGACAGGATGAAAAAGGCCTCAGATGCTTCAGCTAGGTTTTGTGGTGGACCACATGTAATGTGCTCCTGGGAGATCCGATAGGTAGAGCTGTGTGCTCATAACAGCCTGGGATGCTTCAACCAGGTTTTGTGGTGAGATCACATGTAATGTTCTCCTGGGAGATCTGACAGGTAGAGCTGTGTGCTCGTAACATCCTGGGATGCTTCAGACAAGTTTTGTGATGGGTCACATGTAATGTGCTCCTGGGATATCCGACAGGTAGAGCTGCGTGCTCGTAATAGCCTGGGATGCTGCAGCCAAGTTTTGTGACGCACGTAATAAGTCCTAAGGATTCCACAATATGGCCAGTGATGATGAAGACTTGCAGGTGGTGGGCCCACATCCAGTATGAAAAAGGACTGGCTCTATAGAACTTCCTATGATGAGTCAATTTAGAGATTGATTGAGATAGCAGCAGTAGTGACGATGACGATGACTCGATGACGATTATATTGTGACGATGATCTAGAGAAGAAGACTTGTGCTATAAGACCTGTGCCGAGAAATACCTTCCTAGTTAAGAGGGAGTGTTGATGTATATGTAACTTCGGAATGTATTTCACATATATGTATATTGTATTCCTATAGAGATGTTATTATTCCTCTACATGGAAGTGTCGTCATTTATATTGTAAGTGTCGTAACTTATACTTGATGGGTTATTAGACCACCTTGTTGGGGTCAGCCCTGTATAAGTCATGTGGGTCGAAGGGTTATTAGACCACCCTATTGGGGGTCGTCCATGTGGGTCAAAGGGTTATTAGACCACCCTATTGGGTGTTGGCCCAGTTAGCATTATGTTAAATGGTTAAGTTGAGGCCTACCCAGTTGAGTAAAGGTCAAGTCAAGTTAGTGTATAAATAGAGAGTGTGTCTCTCATTTTACACATTCTATTCTCTCACTCACACTTGGGAGAGTGGCGCACTTGTGGAGGAGGAGGCTCTGCTGCTAGGAGAAGACTATCTCTTGTATTATGGTTGTATCATTGCTCTATCTATCTTTGAGGAAGTTATTGGGGTTTTTCACCTTTATGGTTTTCCCCAAGTAAACTCTGTGTCTCTTGTGTGCTTGCATTATTGTGTCCATGATTGATATGCTATAGATTTGCTGTACATGTTGTTCTCTCAGTTAAGATCCTAGATCAGATTGAAGTAAATTCTGAAAATTTAACATGCACGCTAATAGTGTGTGCATGCTTTCAGTATGTGTGCGCTAACAATGCATGCACGCAATTTGTGTGTGCATGTTACTAATGCACATGCAATAAAATTCAAATTTTTTTGGCACGCTTTCCTTTTTTCCATACCATGTGTAATGACTTGGCATGTGTGGTTCTAGGTTCAGATTGTCGAACCTTGTGTCTTGGACTGCATTATAGCAAAACATGTCGTGTTATGTAACTTCATATTTTTCAACATCGAATATATATATATGCTCCACTTGTCCACTGCAAATGAAACTGCACACGCTTATAGAACTCTTTGTGCAGATTCCAAATATCTATTTTTTGAATAAGTTTGTTAGTGTTTTCTATTTTTTATTAATTTTTTTTGCAACCATGTCATATTTACATAAAACATAGGTCATGTATTTTAGCTATAAATTTTGACTGACACACGTATTTTGAAATCGTAAAAGAATCTGTACAAGTATAGTGAAAGACCTGCGCACTAAAAAAATTGACTTTGTTAAGACCTTGATAGCAGGGCCCAACGCTCGACCTTGTCTTTTTATGGATTTCTCGACTTCCTTAATTTAAAAAATATATAAAATTATCTTGCGCTACACTAGATCCTCATGTTATCTACAACCCTACATAATGTTTTTTCAAATTTAGACAGTTTACATACAAAACTCAGGGCCTAACGCAAACATATGCATTATGTTTTTGAAAAAAAATAGCATACCAACCCTAGAAAAATGTCATTTTTTGATATTTATACATACTTTTCATAAATAACAGTTATTTATTCTGGAAGGTGATCTGATTCTCTATGTTTCATATTTTTACACCATGTTCTCCAAGAATTCCATTGCAACTAACACATGGTTATCACTACCTTGTACCAGCCCATATATATATATATATATATGGAAATTTTGATTTTTTTCATGGTCTTCTTATCTCCGTTTGTTAGGTTAAAGTGACTTGGTAGTGGTTTTCTGGGCCCATGGTATTTGGTGGATCATTGTATTGCTTGTGAAGAATCCTATTTAAAGGTATTGAGGATAAACCTTCTTTGTCGTTGTGTGTGCTTGGCTTAATCATTATGTTTAATATATTTTTGTAAACTTTCTATTTTTGTATCATATGAGGCAAAACATGAGAATTCAATCTTTTACATAGTTATTATAAATTTTATTTAAAATAAAAATTAAAACATCATATAAATTTTTTTTACTTGCAAGGTAGAATGTTTCTGTTTAAAGTAGAAAACTTGAAATACTTTACATAGATTTTTTTTTAGGTTTTTTCTTTCCAATTATGGATCTACACAATATATCACCTTAAGGTTTACATGCTTTAACTAAAATAATTGCTATTTTTTGTTGTAAAATCTTTGTGTTTTTTTCTTTCCTATTATGGATCTACAATCACATTAAGGTCTACATGCTTTAAATAAAATAATTTTTAATTCTTGTTGTAAAATGTGCATTGTCCAAGTGGAATTCCTTTTAGTTACAAGTAACAAAACAAAACATGTTTGGTTTGTTTGATATTTAAGTTTAATTATAAGTAGTGTACAACATAGGAAGACAAATTTATTGCACACTTACTTTATCATTATCACATATACTTCAATTAATGAATAAATTTTGGTTAATTTCCTTTCAATTATGATTTTTTTCTTGAAAATGTTTATTAGAATTAAGAACATATACTAACAACAATAGAAAGCGTACCAAGGAAAATTTTAGGGGCGAAATTTATTCTATGGCCTATTTTTCCAGAAAATAATTAGTCAATTTGCATTTTTTGAAGCCTTGTTTCACCCATTTTTTATGGGGTAAAATTTTTTCACTCTAAAAATAACCAAATTATTACATAAACTATATAAAATCCTTAGAAATTGAGATATTTTTAGAAAAATATTGCCAAATATTTTATAGTTGACATTTTAAGAATTGGTAAGATTCCCAACATTTTTACACTTTAGACTACTTTTCTCTAGATAATGTGAGGTGGTGTTTGTATCCATTCTAATGCCTCGTTTTGACCTTATTACCTCAACTATCATTATATATTGTATTTGCTTGTTATTGTGAGACTTCGTCAGTTTGATGACACTGTGGACATATGGTTCTACTATTTTGTCGAGATATATATATGTGTGTGTAATGTTAATGTTATGAATTATATTCATGTTCTGATTATGTCTCTAGTATGAAACAATTACTAAATGATGGGTACGTGGATACTGAGTTAAAATTTATATGTTGAATAGATAAATATGATACCAAGTGCATGGTACATAGAAATGATTTGCATTATTTTTCCTTAGTAATAAAATGTATATATATGTCAATGATTGCACGATATTCTCAATCATGTGTATGAAGACTAACCTACAGGTTAAAATGGCTAAGTGGTAGATGGATCCTAAAGGTGGGAGTACCTTGGGGACATAGATTCTGAAAAAAATAAATGGTATGCAAGTGATGCATTATTTGTTTAGCATGGTTATTGTGTTATTATCATGATGTATGGGTAGGGTAGGGTTTTAGGAAAGTCAACCTCCCAAATTGGTTATACGTTCAAAAACCAAGTACAAGTCGCAACACATTCACTATGTCAATGTAGACATAGTCCCTTGTCCCATTACGCGAGTGGAGGCTTTACCCACCATTTATCCTCGAAACCTAGAGTCATGGGAGTGATGTGATATGACATGCTCCCTAAGGTGTGTGATGATGACTAGTGGGTTCCTGCTAGGGAAGCTTGGTCGGTGTAGTCGACACTTTCGATTATGGGTTCTAACTAGAGCCAATCATGGCATGCCAATTCAGGGTAGTCCAACAGACGAAGGATAGGATGTGGAAGTTAGTGGTGAATTATATAGACGATGTAAGTAGAGAGGCGTATCAAGAAGTTAGGAAGAAAACTTGCGTAACTACGTATTTTGAAAACCTTTGTTGAGTCATGTGTTGTAACTCAGTAACTTATAAAATTGTTCATTGGTTAATTATAATTTGTTAAGTAAGTTGTCAAACATTGCAAATTGTGTTTAAGAATGCGTCAACAAATAATAAATTTTGTGATTTTGGATGTTGTGTGGTGTAGTACTATTATTGTACCTACATGCGGTATGTAATCCATAGATATGCTTACATAACTCACCTACATATGTTGGTATTAGTTATCTATTGTACTATTACATTTAGGCTTGAATGCATTGTGATTGTAAATAAATTCCATTGGGAATTAATTATTACATTGGTAGTGATGCATTGGTATAATTGCATCTAGTTATAAAATGAATGTTTAATTGTGGTTAAGGTCAAGTATTAACTATGGTGATCTTGAAAATGAATGCTAGTAAATGATTGTTAATGTAATTAATAAATATTAATTAAGGGATGATAATGTGAGTGGGTGATAATAATGTTGGTACTAAATTGATTAATGTTAACTAAATATTAATGGTATCAATTAGTTCAATTGCTTGGTTTACCGATGATAATGGTGTAAATGATATTGATAAGATTATTATTGACTTGATTAATAAATTTAAATTAGTTTAAATTTATAACTAAAGGGTAATTAGCATTTCATAGGTGTGATAATCATTAGTTAAATGACTAGGGTATTATTAATTAATCAATGGCAATTATTATTAATTAAATAATTGTTATAACGAAGAGTTGGATGTTCAACTACTAATATTAATATATTATTGTAATGATTAAGTAATATAAATTGTGATGATTAATTAACTATTGTAAAATGCGAGTGTCATAATTACATGATTTAATTTGTAATTATGTCAACTTTGACAAAGACAACGATGGTGGTCCTTATTTAAAGGTTATTAAAACTTCACATGAAACGTCTCCTTATTGATATAAAAGAAAAGGGGTAAAATTGATTTATGGGTGATTCGCAACTAGATAGGGGATGGATCGACCATTAATAAGAGTCTGACAGGGAGTTGAAATTTAATGGTGGAGGATAAGGGTAATAAATGGAGAGGGAAGAGTCAGTAGGAAGGAGAATAAGGGGGGGAATGGAATTTGGGGGAAGGATCTTTAATCAGAGGAAGAGGAAGAAATTAGAAAATAGGAGAAGTTACATAGATTACAGCAAGAGGAGGATGGAAATTTCATAGGGAAGCACTAGTTGGGCTTGTACTCAGTTTGGGCTTGGGGGTCCAAGAAGAAACTCTTGGAGCTAGGTGGTAGGAGAGACTTCTCCAATTAGAAGGGAGGCATACCAAGTTCGACGGTTGAGTATTCTCAGGGTTTGGGATTTTCATTTACAGGTATTTTCATTGTTATTTAAAATATTTGTACAAGAACAATTGTTGAATCAGAAAATAAAAATATGATGCTTAAATTCTAAAGTAATATAATTTCTAAATTGAATAGACGAGTTATACCTACAAACTAAATTTCATATTTTATGCTCTTCACATTTACACAATAGAATTTACATGCTTTCTACCTTCATAGAGAAACATTATTATTTTGAAAGAATTGAATTGAAGGGAAACTTTGAATTAACATAGAATTTACTTTATTTTACCAGGGACCAAGCATGGCCCATACATCCATGTCCTTGAAATTAGAAAGCATGCAAAATGTGGTAAAACTATTTTAGTACCCCCATTGAATGCAAAATAAAAGATATCAATAGCATACTGTCTACATATTAAGTCAAATACCATGTACATATTATATATAATCATGATGGAAATGAAGTATCATGTTCCAACTAAATCATACATTCATGATATATAATTAGATCCATTTTTGGATGATGATAGCAATTACACATAAAAAATAATCATCAAAAAACACTTTACTTTTGAATGACCCTTAGAAAAAAAATACCATAAAACAAATACCAAAACCAACAAATTTAGGTTACATATAAAATTGACAAATACAAATAAAAAAATATACTAGTCACGAACTTCTCAACACAAATAAAGAATCTACCAGAATGCTTTGAACAACTATATAAGAAGATTGTGCCAAAATAATGACCATTCCACTGTCACGCCCCACCATTATAATCAACGTGCATTCATTTATATTACAAATGTCCCAAACATCAACAATAATAGACAAAAAATATGAGCATACACACTTCTTGAATGCCCTCAGATCCAATAATAAATGCAGAGCACGATCCTAATAAAATCACATTTTAAACAACTAGGTTAAATTTAGTTTGAATATATAAAAACCATGTGGCATCTCTCGATCAAGATTAGTAGCCAATAACAACATATAAATGTCAGTCAATGGATTAAATACGACAAGGCATAAAATGAATCATATCTTCTGAGCTCTATAATGCTTTCATGAAACCAATACTCCTAAGATATATTAAAACCCTACGAACACCAAATGATCCCTAAGAATCAAGAGCGCCCTAAAAATCAACAGGACTTAAAAAGTATCCATGATAAAAATCACGATAAAAGGAAAATTTACAATATAATAATCTATTGTAGTTATAGATAAAAAGCATAAAACGAATGAAAAAAAGCATACAACTTTAATTATTAGATAAAAAGAATAATGAGAGTATGATATTCTCTGATATACTGCATGTGTGGTGTGCTCCTTCAATACTTGAGATTTTGGTAATGGAAATGTGGCACGAAGATTAAAACGTCAAGAAAAATAGGAATGAAAAGTGGAATCACATAAACCAAAACCTTCACCCTGCAAGTGCATTCTGATGTGCGTGAACCTTGAATCACTCAATCCTTTATATAGGACAAAATCACCACTAATTTTCCTTTCAATCCTAGAAATTGAGGCTTCAAAAAAGGTATCAACATGAAATTGACTAAAAATATGAATGAATGCAACTGTTGGCACGGGATTAGTCCGCATGAATTACAGAAGCCGACAGTGCGAAGAAGGACCATTCGCAGAAGAAAGGTCCATTTGCAAAGAACAAGGAGCCGATGAAAGTGCGGAATTGGTTTAGTCAGTTAGAAATGGGTCATGTGGACCATTTTTTAACCACTTAGTATCATATAATTAGGAATATGATTGTAAGCCTAAGGGAATCTTAGATCATAGGGGAATCAGAGAATGATATGATCTGAAATTTTGTGTATCCGCGATAAGATGTTTTGACTGTTTCTACGAAGGTTATTCTACAAGTTTTGATGAATGCATGAAGATGTTCGATTATGGCTATATCTTTTGTCTCTGTTTCTGTTAATTGGAGAATGCAATGTTTGCGAAATGATTTGTGATTTGGTTACAATTATTGTAATATCCCTAATTTTTTTTATCCTATTATTGTGTAATTGTAAAGGATGATTGTACCAGTTACTGGTGAGGAGCTCAAGGCCAAGGCCCCACCAGTAAACCTTGAAAAAAAAAACTATGTGATTAATTACTAAGCCGTAGATTGTAAACATAAATGCTAAAGACGGTGACATAGCTGAACGACAGGCAGTTGATTTCACTAGGAGGGAGAAGTGATAATAATTATAGCCATCGAAATGTAACGATAGATGGCGGGAATCATCGTAGTGCCAATAAGGGTAAGTAGTTTACAAGTTGACCTTAAAAGGTTATAACTATCGTCGTCATAGATGGAGGAAGCGATTACTCGTCTCAACTTTCTGAATAGCTATAGGGTTTATCCTTTGGTATCCAGATGATTATGACAGTATAAACCTAAGTAACTCTAGGAAAGATCATTATACATATATATATATATATATATATATATTACTAAAACCTCGATATTTGATATTGAGAGGTTATATTATGAAGCTCTAAAGTATCACCTTCATCTTACATTTGAGTTTATTATTTAGCATCACCGAAGGATGCTATATATATAAATATATATAGATACGTATATTATATACATGTATGATATAACGATCTGAAGATATTAGGTGACATCCTAAAAACTAAGGATCAACCTAGGCAAATATTAATTCATATATGCTAACATATTAAGCGGAAGCCTTGTACATAAAAGTCAAATTTTTTGTTTATATATATATATATATATTCTTCACTTATTAATCGATAAACCTACCCCACTCCCTAATTGTAAGGAAGAATATTTTTTTTGAAGATTTTGGAAGGATATCGAGTGGTTGTAGTGGAGAATCACTTAGCAAAAGAATAGGAAATATGTCTCAGGAAGTTAACACAAACAGTTAACTCAAACTTAGCTTAACGCCACTTGGAATTTAGTGAACCACTTCTTGGTTTAAGAACTGCCAGTTGTATCTTCGGCGAGGGAGACGAGCTAAGACGATTTTATATTTATGTTAGGTAATAGCTAAGGGAAAAGGGGTAAGAAAGGGGCGCAGAGTCTAATATTTGGCGCACGAAAAAGATAACAGATAAAATGGTGGTTTTGATATCAGGACGGGGAATAGATACCAGGGAATGGATACATCTTCTGGGCGATCACCATTCAGATAAGTAAATACGTTTTTTTTTGTTTTCATATGGATCGAGTTTGGGTTTGATAGTTTACAGTTTGCTTGATGAAGCCAAAACGTAGATCTCAGTTGGTCATTAATATAGATCATCAACTCGTAGATTAGTGTTTGATGAAACCAAAAACGTAGATCTCAGTTTGGTTATTAATGGACTGCCAAACCGCATATCATAGTTTTGTGCCAGATCGTAGATCACGGGTCTGTATTGTGACAAATCGCATATCATAGTTTTTGTGCCTACGGCAGATCTTAGTATTCTTATGATTATTGTGGAAAAAATCGTAGATCACAGGTCTGCATTATGACAAATCGTAAATCATAGTTTCTGTATTGTGCCAACAACAGATCTTAGTATTTTTCAAGGACTATTGTGCCAGATCGTAGATCACAGTGCCGTATAGGGACAAAATACAGATCATAGTTTTTTTGTTTTATGTGCCAAATCGAAGATCTCAATCCTGCTAAAGATAATGATTTTTCCAAATCATAGATTCCAGTTCGGGTAATAGCGATTTGCCAAAGATCTCAGTTTCGTGACTATTATATTTATATTGTGCCAAATCGTATCATTTTTATTGATGAATTTTGTTGCCAAATCTAGATTCCAGTTTTGGATATTAGTAAAGTGCCAAATCGAAGATCTCGATCCTGCTAAAGATAACGATTTTCCAAATCATAGATTCCCGTTCGGGTAATAGCGATTTGCCAAAGATCTCAGTTTCGTGACTGTTATATTTATATTGTGCCAAATCGTATCATTTTTATTGATGAATTTTGTTGCCAAATCTAGATTCCAGTTTTGGATATTAGTAAAGTGCCAAATCGAAGATCTCAATCCTGCTAAAGATAACGATTTTCCAAATCATAGATTTCAGTTCGGGTAATAGCGATTGCCAAGGATCTTAGTTTCATGACTGATATATTTATTTTGTGCCAAATCGTACCATTTTTATTTAATGAATTTTTGTTGCCAAATCTAGATTCCAGTTTTGGATAATAGTGAATTGCCAAGGCATAGACCTCACTTTTATGATTGATATATATATATATATATATATATATATATATATATATATATATATATATATATACTACCAAATCGCATAGTTTGGTCTCATGATTGTAGTATAATACATTATTATTGATGCTTAAAATCTGTATTAAAGGAGTAAATTGCAGACTTGCATGAATTCATAACTAGATCGGCAGAGTTTTAGGATGAAGATCTCGGCGTATGCACTTTTTCATGTCGAATCTATAGTTCTGTAATGGAAGAGTAAATGGTAGACCTGCGTAGATTCATAAACTAGATCTACATTGTCTCAGGATGAATACCTTGCATATGCCTCTTTTTCCTGTCGAGTTTTGTAGTTCTGGATGCGTGATAAATTATTTACCTGTTGTAGATTAATACACAGGCTGAGATTTCTTCCAGTGAGGAGACTGCGATTAAGCCATTTACTTGCATGGCTTCCTTTTGATGTTTATATGTTGGTTATTTTAACTATGTAAATGCATGTTGGGGTCGCATAAGAGATGGGGTGATTTATATATATATATGATAAATCCCAGTGTGTTACCTTTTTTCGTTATGCTTTATACATAATGTTGCATATTGTAGAGAAGTCTCCTTTTTTGGAATGGTAGGCCTAACTATTGGCTCAACCCCAGTGAGTAGTGTAATAAGATGAAAGGCTGTATAACTTCATATGATGGAAGCTCTCTTGGGAGAGGCTTAAGAAAGAGAAAAGAAAAGTGTAAATACCTTTCCCAAAGGTGTATCGTTCTTTGGATAATTATCATATGACTTTTGTGGACGTAGCCCTAGATTGGGTGAACCACCGGAATTTGGTCTCGCCTTGATGTGTCTCTTATATGTGTTCAATTGTATAATTTGTCCTTATATCATATTTACCGTGAATTATGTTTTATGTGTGTTCCTTCGGTTATTTACATTAAGTTCATGAGGCGATAGTTTCAGAAAGGTATTCAAGACAAAGACGATGTGTCGGCATGTTAAATGAATGCGTTAACTTATGAATGATGTGTTGAATAAAGATAGTCTAGCATAATTGGTTACAACGTCTTACGAGAAGAATGCCATTGTTGAAACGAAACATATGTATTGTGTGAATTCACGATTTTCTATTGCTGCGAATAATTTCACCAATATATTCCATATGACTTTAAAGGTTAAAATGGTATTACTTGATTGTAGATGAGCTATGGATTTAAATAGTTAATGAGTATTGAATAAGTAAGGAGTAAGAATTTCGTAAATCTCTTGGTCCTTCCACAAATGCATTTTATTATGAAGATCTCGAATGCTATTACAATTATTGTTTCAAATTCACTAAATTACTAACTCAAAGTATTATTTTTATTTGGGGATGTCACAATTATTGATTGAAACCATGTTGATGCAAATGTTGTTCATACATTGAATATGCGAAGAGAATGAATAGATGTGTGAACTGTTAGTATGATGCGAAGACATAATCTCTAGTTTCTGTAGTTGTAAAGTGCGGCTTGATGCATGTCCTCTCTCTACTACAGAAACTTGGTTCCTACAGCCCCCATATTCATCTCAGGTGAGACTCCACTCGCTCTGCTAGTATTGTAGGAAAGGGTAAAACCTTTGTAGGCCGGTGCGTAAGGGAGTTATGTTGAGGGTTTGTTGACGACAGTGTGAAGTGAACCCCTGTCGATAGTCACTATGTCAATAAATGGTTTCGTTGTTGGGACTCTGAAGAGGAAAATAAGAGGATATGCTATGGCACTCGACGAAACCGGAGAATCCAAGACTCGTTTGACAAGAGAGCAGCGAATTTGTGGAAGGAGAAAAGCAAAACCCTTGACAGACAGTAAACAGTTGGTTGCAGAAGTACATTTATTCGGATATCCATGTGATATTCTTCTGCAAATTCCTAGTACTGTTGCATGAGTGGTTAGCGCAGCTAACGTTTCAGAAGAACTATTGCTAAAAGATTGAGCCGGACCATTGGACTCCAGAGTTAATTTAACAGCTGAAATGAGTCGACAATAAGGTATCATGAGCTGTTGACTTTTGGATAGATAGTATCTTAGAAGGATACATCACCGAGTTTGATGTGGACACTATCAAATCATACAGCGACGCAGAAAGGAATTTCTTCAAAGGACCCAGGGGAGGATTCCTGTTGTCGTTGAAATTGTGGACTAAGATGCTCGTGTGCGAAAAGGGCATATTAAGGATGAACTCCGATGAGTAGAGGATCCGGTGTGCGGAAGTTGTGGGTACCGCATAAATGCGGGTCCAGTAGAAATATGCGAGGTAGATGGACATGAGTGACGACACGTTTTTAAGGGAATCTGATGAAGAGTGTGGTACCTTGAGGAGTGGGGTGATATTCTGGAATCCTGAGAAAAAGAGGAGGACCAAGAGAGAGTCTCCTGAGAGGACTAGAACAGAAGACTGCGAAATAAGACCACAAGGGAGGAAGCGACCTTATTGCAACGAAGAAAGTGAACAGTATACCCCAAAAGTAGGAGAAGGATGGGCCCTAAGCTGCAACGTACCTTCAACTCCGTGCACTACTCAGAATTTGATAAAAGAAAACACAAGCTATTCACAGAGCTATCCTACATGCCAAAACAGTTGTAGGAGTAGCGCATCCGTAAACAGTAACAGTAGAAATACAAGAATGGTAGGTGATGAAGCAAAGATGCCAATATTCCAAGGTAATGGGACCGAGGATCTCGAACAATATTGGCTTGTGTGTGAAGCAGTATGGACTGTGAAGTAGGTCCAGGACGAATATATAAAGAAGGAAAAAATAGCGATGATCCTCGGGGGCTATGCGCTAGATTGGTAAATGAAGTTTACTAAGGTACCGACAGGAGCTCAAGCGAAAATATTGCTAAAAATAAAATCAGGGATGATCAATGAATTCATAAATCCAAAATCTGAGTCGCAGTACATTACTGAGCTCAAAGAAATCAAATAATTTCCCAATGAGTCAGTATGGGACTTTGACCAATGATACAAAACACTAATGGCGAAGGTGAGTTTTGGGATGAATGACATGTAGCACAAAGAATGGTTTATTGTTGGGTTGGTGCTGAAAATTCACGGACCACTAATCCAACAAAAGGTAGCGACTCAAGCAAAAACACTGGAGATCGCAATGAAGCTGGAGGCTTCACCAATCAGCGAAATAGGTTTGGGCATGGATCGAATACAAGCGCAGCTAGAAAACTTGACAATCCAACTGTGGGACATGAAGAAAGGAAAAGATGCCTGCGAAGACATTTGGTGCACTAGATGCAGGACGGAAGGACACCACAAGGATCAGTGCCCAGAATTTTGAGAATATTTGTAATCGGGTGCACCAAATCCCCTTATTCAGGGAGGGTTGCCTTGGTTTTGTGTCTGCCAAACAAGAGGTCATTGACCAGAAGAGTGTGTGTACCTGCAAAAGACAGTGTCGAAACAAACAAACTTGTATTGCAAGTTCTGTAAATCGGTTGTCCACGATGAGAACAACTGTAGAGCTTATGGCCTACTCCAAGAGAGAACTACGGCTATATACTTCATGACGGGAGAAGAGCATCCACTGTAGCAACAGCAGTATAATCAACAACTGGCTCAGTATAATCAGCAACAACCGTAGTATAACCTGCAGTCGTAGTACGATCAGTCACAATATGGCCAACCGTAGTTTCAACGAACACAATATGGTTTGCCGCAATATCCACAGCCACAATATAATCAACCACAGTACCCACCATACGGGGCACCACGAGGAGGACTTAGAGGGGGGCTCCATGGAGGCCAAGATATTGGTGCCGACCGAGTAGGAGCTACTGGACAAGGTCAAGGACCCATGACATGTTATAATTATGGTAAGCAAGGGAATTATCAGAGGGATTGCCTGAATCCAGCACCACAGTGCACTTATTGCAATGCTGTGGACCAGGGGGTCAAAGATTGTCCTCGACTCATTACAAAGTGGAAAACTAAGAAACTGCCCCCATGTCCACAAAATCAAAATTAGAATCAGAATCTACCAGCGGTACAAAAGATCTCGGCAGAAGTGAGGAGTAAAAATGCGACTGTCGGAATCGTGACTCAAGGAGGAGTCATGACAGGGGCTGATAGGTCACAGGCTAGCGTCCAACCAACAATAAGGAAACAAGTCACATTTGATGCGAAAGCAGAAAGGGACATTTTTTTGAAAGCACAAGAGGCATTAAGGCAGTCAAGGAAACCACCTCTTCAACAGGAAGCAGTTAGCTATGACATGCCACTGCTATTTTACACAACGAATTTGCATAGGAAAGAAAACACCTTACGATACATTTTGGAGAGTTTCCTGGGGTTGGAAAAAGATCAGGATGCATTGACAGAGATAGCCAACCTGTTGCATAGATGGGATGGTGCACGGTTGGAGCGGACAGTCAATCACATACATAAGAGAAAAATAGGACGGGAGATGCGGATGTCTGCACAAATTGGAGCATTCGATGTCGAATCCATTATCTTGGACTTGGGGTCAAACGTGAACGTCTTGACTAAAATGGCGTGGGAAATGATGGGGAAACTGCAGTTGGCCTGGTCCCCAGTGCAACTGCGCCTAGCCAGCCAGAGTAAGGTCACCCTGCTGGGTCGGCTATGCAAGGTCCCTGTTGAGATTAAGGGCCTCGAAACTTATGCAGATTTTGATGTAATTGAAAGTGTGGACAATACCATCCCCTACCCAGTGCTGCTAGGGATTGACTGGGAGACGGATAATCTAGCTATTATCAAGTTCAAGAAAAGAATTATGTCATTCGAGAACCAAGAGATAAGGGTTGTCGCATCTCTTGACCTTGCGAAAGGTCAAAGGTATGTAGAACCGTCGAGGGAGGAGTTCACTAAGGGATGGGATAATGTATACAACATTTCTGAAGATTATATCAACCCTACTACGGATGGAGAATTAACCTCAACAACAATGTTCCGTTATAATATCATAATATTTTAATGCAAAATCATGGCATATACTTCCATTATTTCATGGCGTTGTGGGTGTGATTCCTCCTCTTTTCATGGCATAAGTTTGCAAGTGCATTTAATATTTACTCCAATTAGAGTATTTTCACCAAAACGTAGCACTTGTAGTGTTTTATATGATCATTTAATATTTAATATCTATGATCAATCATTTTCATTGACAAGGATTGAGTGAGATTCAATGCAATTCCCAGATCCTCCTCGCTAAGTAATGACCAAATTTTGACCAAAATACTCCTTCACGCGGTTAATAAATAAAGAAATATGACGCATTAATGGAAATAAAGAAATCATTAACGCATGTAATAAATAAATATTTCCAGCATTGACACATGTCATATCACCCATGCCATAAATATTTCAGATCCAATAAGATTTCCTCCTCCTATACATGACAATATCGACGGAATAAAAAGATAAGATGCAATCTTAATCTTCTGGAATCCTATGTTGGGAATATGGGTTGATCAATTTTTGGTTTTTCAAAATTAATCTAATAACATCACACATTTGCAGAGTCAATGACATTTTTATTTGTCAATGTTTTGGATATCACATAGGAAATCAAGTAAAAATATTGTAGTAAGTACAGTGTTTAAAGGAAAATGCCTGAATTGAATTTCCTTGTGGCATCAAGGTTTTAGAGAGTGCCAGGTAATAAATAAAGAAAGCATTTACGCAATCCTGCATGATAAATATTTATTTCCATTAATGCAAGTAATAAATAAATAAAGAATTTTCATTAAGGCAGGTCATACTCTGTCTTCTTGAGGACATATCACCTCCTCTACATCACTTAAGTTCTCAATTTCGCATTCAAATGAAGGATTTCTAATACAGAGATCACTTTGTTCATTCATAATAAAATATTATCCACACAAATATTCTTACAAGAAATTCCACCCATAGTAAATTCTTCCATATGCACAAGATTTCTCAATTTCTCCTGGCTCAGAATTGTCTTAAATCCTTACAAAAATTTATCCTCAACATGACAGGTTCATCAATAAACCTATCAACATTTTCATACTTCATCAATAAACCTATCAACATTTTCATACTTCACATAGATACTAAAACTCTGCAAATTCTAAATCTCACACCTATTTGGTTGAAGCTTCATTGTTGTTTTTGAATCTGTTCTTGCATATAGGTTTTGATTTCTTTGGAGTTTCCTTTCTTGTGGATATCAATGAAGCCTATTATCAATATGGAACTCTATATCTTGTTTGAAGTTTGCAAATTATAGTTCATAAAGCACTAAAATAGTAAGATATAATATTTTTATAGGTGAAATGCTAGCAAGTTAGAAACTAGATAAAATCTCCTCGGGTTGTAGGTGCCATCCACACTGATTTTGAAAGGGGATTTATTTATGTAGAGGTGATTTTACAACATTTTTTTGTATGCCTATGTTGGTATCACGACATCATTAGTGTAGAAAATGTTTGGTTATCCCATTTGAAGAAGTTCCACTAGTTAAAGTATATGCCTATTTGCATGATGCCACATTTTATTCAACATATTAAGTTTCCTTGTTATGGAAGAAGATATGTAGAAGAACACCCAACATGGAAGCTTCCAATTTCACTACAACCATGGAGGCAGGAATTTAACTAATTAGTATTGATGATTTTTCTATATGAGACTAATATCTAATATTTTTGAATTATGATTGCTTGAGTCAGATCATCGAGATTGGGAGGCACTACATTTATACATTGCAAACAATCTCAACTGGATGAATCTATGGACTGAAAGATGTAAAGGACATCATGGTGGTAGGTTATCATCGAAAAAATGGTCTGAATTGATTAGAGAAGTTCATCGTAATGGAGGTGTCGATGTTACACAAAGGGAAATAGATTTAGCATATGGTTTGAAAGATGCAAAGCCAAGCAAATTCACCCATTTAAGTCAGTTAATTTATATTATATTAATGTGATTGCAGGTGTGTTTTTTCAAATACTTTCCAAGTTATATAAATATGTTTATTAATTGTCAATCCATATTTTACATGTCTCGAATATTGTAGTTAGAACACCACAAGGCTATGTGGTGCAATGGCCATAAATTTCGCATCAAACAATTATATGAAACCAAGAAAACTTCTGATAGTGGGATAACTACAGTATTCCATGTCACTAATGTTTCCTCTAGTAGAGACCGACATCCCCAAGAAACTGAAAATATTTACTATGGGTATTTGGATGATATAATTGAGTGTGACTTTAATTCCTTCAAAATAATTTTGTTCAATGTCAAATGGTATAGGTTACTACTACATGGAGGTGATGAAGATAGAACTATTTTTTATCATGCCAATGAATTTCCGATGATTAAAACAATAGTGTTTGAAAATAAAAATGATCGCTACATTTTTCCTAGTGTGAACATGTATTTTACTCAAAGGTTCTAGGTAAGAGGGATTGGTCATTTGTTGTTAGATATGATCCAAGAGGAAGGCTAGTAAAGTGTACTTTAGAGGAAGAAGATGATATCTAAGAAGAAGATGATGCAAAGCTAGAGCAAAAAGATGGATCGATAGATGAAGAAGATGGAGAATATGAACCAGGGGTAGGAGAAAATGTTCCAGTTCTTGATGATGATATCAATGAAGATATGCTCGAAATGACAGTGATGATGTTGATGATATCGTCATTCCTTTCAACACAGTTTTTGAATCAAATGATAATACAAATGCCGAGTTGAATGAAGAAGAAGATACAGAAGAAGGATGATACAAATTTTGAGTTGGATGAGGTAGGTATGTATCTATATATTTTAATTTGTATGAATTATTCTCTTTAAATACTTTACTTATGTGGGTTTATTACATGTTTTTAAGTTTTATGTAATTTTTTTATATCCTATGTTACATGTTGTTTATCATGTCAAACCTAGAAATAGTGGCCATAGCGTACGTCATCATGCTAGGCCAAAATTATCATTTACAAACACATGATAATTTACTTTACCGTAATTAATTTTTGTTTTGGTAGTTTCTATGCCTAAATCTAATTAGTAATTTGCTTTTGATTATTTTCTATTTTGTAGAATGGGTATTGGGGAATTGAGAGTGATGTGAGGGGGAGGGGAGGGGCCATATGAGATTCCACCTTCATATGTTTGGCCTTGTTCAGTAGAGAATAAATTATTCTAAAAAATAAGAGAATCTCATTCATCTTTGGTTGAGATAACAATTCATCTTGAAATAATGGGTTCGCACTACTCTATATGGAGCAGAAAACTTAGGTGAGACAAAAAAACAAATACAATAAATAACTAATGAATCTTGTGAAATTTATCATAAATTACCTTTTTATCAACATTAGTTCCCTTACACTAGGTGTGGGAATCATGTGCATCTCGAACCAAATTTAAAAGAAAAAACTAAATTAAAGACATTGTTATATTGAGCGTAGACATGGGAAACAATGACCTCGGAATGGGGCCAACGTTGAAATTTTCTCAAATTGATTTTGTATGCACTAAAATTTGACATGGGAGGACTATTCACATGAATTCACAATATGGGAGGCTTTTTCGGACTAAGAGATAACTCACATACCCAGTACTACTCCATATCTCTGATCTCATCCTAGTTTTGTTTGAAATTTCATGAAGAAAGCGGTAGACGAAATTTCATATTGAGATAATATGTTCATACTACTCTATATGAAGCAAAAAACTTAGATGAGAGCAAAAAGAAAAGACAAGAAATAACTCATGCAACTTGTGCAATTTATCATGAAGTACCTTTTTATCAACATTATTGCCCTTACACTAGGTGCGGGAATCATGTGTGTACTGAACCAACTTTAAAAGAAACGACGAAATTAAATACATTGTTATACTATGAGTAGACATGGGAAACATTAACCTCAAAATGTGGAAAACGTTGAACTTTCCTCAAATTGTTTCTGCATGCACTGAAATTCGACATGGAAGACTATTCGTATGCCTTCGCGATATGGGAGGCTTTCTAGACTCGAGATGACTCAGGCACCTAGTACTACTCTATATTTCTTATCGTGTCCTAGTTTCATTTGAATTTTAATGAAGAAGGTAGTTGACTACATTTTCTTTAGATAATGGGTTCGTACTACTCTATAAAGAGCAAAAGAATTAGATGAGAGAAAAAAAATACAAGAAATAACTGATGAAGCATGTGCAATTTATCATGAAGTACCTTTTTATCGACATTATTTCCCTTGCACTAGGTGCACGAATGTGCATCTTGACAAAAATTTAAAATAAACAGTTAAATTAAAGACATTGTTATACTGTGAGTGGACATGGGAAGCAGTGACCTCTTAATGGGGCCACCATTGAAATTTCCTCAAACTGTTTATGTTTGCACTGAAATTTGACATTGGAGGACTATCCGCATTCTTTTGCGATATCACACACCCAATATTACTCTATATCTATGATCTCGTCCTAGTTTCGTTTCATGAAGAATGCGGTAGATGACATTTGATATTTAAATAATGGGTTTGTACTACTCTATATGGAGTAGAAAAATTAGATGAGAGAAAAAGAGAAAGAAAAGAAATAACTAATGAAGCTTGTGCAATTTATCATGAAGTACCTTTTTATCTACATTAATTCCCTTACACTAGGTGTGGGAATGTGCATCTCGAACGAACTTTGAAAGATACAACTAAATTAAAGACATTGTTATACTGTGAGTAGAAATGGGAAATAGTGACATCTGAATGGGGCCAATGTTGAAATTTTGTCAAATTGTTTATGTAAGCACTGAGATTTGACATGGGAAGACTATTTGCATGCCTTTGCAATATGGGAGGCTTTCCAAACTCAAAGATGACTCACACACCCAATACTACTCTATATCTTTGATCTCGTCCTAGTTTAGTTTGAATTTTAATGAATAAGGAAGTAGAAGACATTTCGTCTTGAGATAATAGGTTCGTACTACTTTATATGGAGCATAAAACTTAAATGAGAGAAAAAAACAAAGACAATAAATAACTAATGAATCTTATGCAATTTATCATTAAGTACCTTTTTATCAACATTATTTCCCTTGGACTAGGTGTGGGAATCATGTGCATATAGTACCAACTTTAAAAGGAACAACTAAATTAAAGACATTGTTATATTCTGAGTAGACATGTGAAACAATGACCTCTGAATGGGGCCAACATTCAAATTTCCTCAAACAAATTTTGTATGCATTGAAATTTGACATGGGAAGACTGTTCGCATGCCTTCATGATATGGGAGACTTTTTGGACTCGGAGATGACTCATAAACCCAATAATAATCTATATCTTTGACCTTGTTCTATTTTTTCTTGAACTTTCATGAAGAAGGCGGTAGATGACATTTCATCTTTAGGCAATGGGTTCGTACTACTCTATATGGAGCAAAAAACTTAGATGAGAGAAAAAAACAAAGACAAGAAATAACTGATGAAGCTTGTGCAATTTATGATGAGGTACCTTGTTATCGACATTATTTCCCTTGCACTAGGTGCAGGAGTCATGTGCATATCGAACAAACTTTAAAAGAAACAACTAAATTAAATTCATTGTTATAGTGTGAGTAGACATTGGAAACATCGACCTCTACATGGTGCCAACGTTGAAATTTCCTCAAATTGTTTTTGTATGCACTGAAATTTGAATTGGGTGCACTGTTCGCATGCCTTCACAATATGGGAGACTTTCCGGAATCAGAGATGACTCACACACCTAATACTACTCTATATCTCTGATCTCTTCCTAGTTTCATTTGAAATTTCATGAAGAAGGCAATAGATGACATTTCATCTTGAGATAATGGGTTTGTACTACTCTATATGCAGCTTAAAATTTCGATGAGAGAAAAAAAAAAACCAAAAATAAGTGATGAAGCTTGTGCAATTTATCATGAAGTATTCTATAATGTCTATTAATCAAAGTGATTGTGAGAGAATCATGTTTTTGTTGTCCCATAATATTCAAAGAAAGCAAAACGGGGAAATTAGAGTTATATTTGGTGCAAGAGAAGGGTAAAAGAAAGCACAATATTAATGATGAAAAAGTATTCCCATGAATAAGGCTTAAGAGTTACAAGGGACACAAATCAAGGGTTATATGTATTGGTGTTGATAAAGGTGAGATGTTAATATTTCAAGAGAACAATAATATGGTTTATAGGGTTGTCATGGTATGCATTATAAAGTTAAAAATTAAGCATGGTGATAATGGTCATAGTTGTTATCACCCAAAATGACCTCCTAGGTTGTGGGAGAGGGAAAGCTGGGGTAACCACTAACTAATCTTTAGACTTAAGCTACTGACCCAACTTAGTCTGAGAGGACTCTCTCAACAAACTCACAGAATACTGGAAATCATCAGGATTGTCAATAATGAAGAAACACACCGGCATTCATCATCAAGAATATTCAATTACAACAATACAGAAGATCAAATTTCTACTGGAACAAGATGGTTTAAAGATTTGGAGAGAAAATCATAAGAAACTATTGCGCAATGGAGTCAAATCAAACAAACTCTAGAAATTATTTACAAATGCTCTGAGAATGCATTTAAATAGGGGCAAGGTAGCAAACAACTTGTAGTCAAAGTGATTTAATTGGTGAATAGAAGAGGAAGAAACAATCCATCAATACAAGGCATACAATAATGAATCCTGTACCAACTTAAGTAAAAATCATTTGTGCAATACTTGGGATGAGATAAACAGAGCATAATTTGTATGAATTATGCTTAACTATAAGACTGCACCAAGTATGAAAAGAAATTACAGACTGGAAATAACAATGAAAGATACACAATTGACAAGAGAATAAGAAAGAACATACTACAGGACCAATTACACAAGAATCTCAGTCGAAATCCAACTTCAAGCACTACAATTTTATTCAAGAAAATGTCTCAATACAGAGCCGAGCTCCCCCAGGCCTCAGCCAAATGATTTTCCAACCTATTCTTCTTCTATTACATTTCTTTTATAGATCTATCTGGCCCTAGGGTCGATATTATCTCAATAGGAAGCTATTACAACTGTATGGACACCTGCACAAGAAGATTCAACAACCTGGGAGTCCGTTCCAACCATTTTTGCTCATTTTCGGTCGTGGACTGCTGAAAACTTCCTTTCGGTGCCACGACTGTATATCTCAAACGATGGTATCTTTGTGAAAACTAAAAGAGGTTTTTGTATATTGAACCATGCTGAAGAAAAAACTCTTTCAGTTTCCTCAGATTCGCCTCCATCTGGTTGGGATCTGTTCCGGAAGTTGATGACTCATGCAGAAAACGTGAATTCTGGAAAATTACGCTGTAAAGATCTCATCAATGCTCCCAACCTATAACACCTGTGTAAATTCTGGGAGAGATTATGTAATATTGGCCCGTTCTGGAGATAATTGTCTCTCAGTTTCCCGAAATTCATTTTGGTTAGGCCAAAACAGTTGCTGCAAAATGATGACTAAAACAGTCATTTTTCAGTAAAAAACAAGCCCGCCCTTCATATAATATCATATTGAATTTCGAATTTGGCTTTCTTCTTTCAATTTGAATTAGGGGACTTGGGTACTGAGGTGGAGGATGTATCGATTGACATGTAAACCTCCTAGGTGGTGGGTTTATCTTAGCACAAATGGTGATAATCCCTCCAAAATCTTAGAACAATTATGGTGCTAACAACTGGCTCCAACTGGGGATGCTATCCTCCCTACGAGGCAGTAAAGAACACCGTAGACGAAGTGCCTGATCCATTGGGAAGCTCCCAAATTTGAACTGAAATATGTAATTGACCTTTGCAACTTGTGACCTACTAGCCCTTCATGATCCTACAATTGAGCTCATACGGTGACTGAGACAGTCTCCTCCACTGAAAACAAGCCAACATGCAATCACCTGGGATGAGCAATACAGTCAATCCACCCTGCTTGACATAGGTTGTATTGGACTTGCTATTTGTATGCTGGGAACTCTAGTGCTTAGGATAAGCCTTTCCACTAGATGTTATCCCTTCAAATGCCACTTGTGTTTTTATCTAAATCAAATCAGTTTTCCTCGGTTTGGAAATGTCATCAATACTGGCGAGTGGCGTGTCAAAACAAAATTAGCATGTTGGAAACAAAACCCTGCTTTCACCACCTACTTACATATGTGTCACAAAGCATGACACTCAATGCTTAATGCCAATTTAGATCAAATTGTTAAGGGAACCCATGCTTCTCTTGGATAAAGTGACGTGACAAAAGAAAAAATCTTTAGATATAGCAAGCCTAACCATGCTGCTACGGCCATTGTATCAAAATCTTGAGGTATCTTTTTAACAAATATTTCCACATTCAAAAGTGTGGTAGCAGCCTATACCTCCTTTGGTATAGCCCAATCTTTACCATATGCAATAGAACCTTACTCTTTTCGCATGGCAGAAGACATACTTTCATGCAAATTTAATTTCAACAATTCTACCATATTTTCCTTTAGTTGCTGGAGAACATGGTCCACACGAGAACAAAGCTAGGATAAGACAAAGATGGTCCAACGATCTACTCTTAACTAGTAAATATCCACGTTCCCTTCTGATAGCCGGAGCATTTAAAACAATAGTATAATGTGTTTATCCACTTTACATTCATGCAACTTTATTGAAGCACCAATTTCTTTCAATGTGGCTAGAACCTTTATTGGGTGGAGGAACTCTTCCAAAATACTACACCACGCAGATTTTGGACCTACAATTTCACTGCACAGTAAGATTCGCGCGATGGTGCTGGGTCGTAGATCAACCTCATGCCCAAATCGCCACCATTGAAAGGTGAGGCTTGTATGTTAGAATAATTTTTGTAATTAATCTATAATTTGGGCCACACATGTAAATAATTAAAATGTGTGTGCTATCATTTAATTAAGCCTAAATATAGTGATCTAATTAATAATTGATTAATTGGCTTAAGGGTATAATTGTCATGAGATTATTGTGTAGATACCATTAGATAATTATTATTTCTATGAGGGGCGGAAATATAATTGTGATAAAATTAAAACTGCTCTGAAAATCCTCTCACAGAGAAGTTGACACAGAATCTAGTGGCTAGAATTGGAAGACCATCTCAAAGGGTTCTCTTCGTGTAAGGTTTCTCCTTCAATGGATTCAGGTATGCTTCCGCTATTAATTTTCTACTCATTGTTTTAATCAGAAGATTCCAGTATATATAAATTAGGGTTTTCATTTTATGATATTAACATTGTACCCAAATGGCGTAGATTTGAGGATTGCATTTTTGTCGTGCAAGTTATATCAGCGCTATCCTCGCAGTCGTTGATTTCTCCCTTGCCCGACATTTGACGGCTGTCTTTTCCTAGACCTGCGTGCTCCTTTGGACAGCCTCTTCCTTTCTACAAAATCTCGTCAACATGCTCCCGACCTTCTATGGTTGCGTCTTCAGCGAAGATACTGACCAACAAAACAAAAGGGATTCTCCGCAGGTAACGCCTCAGGTATTTGCAGATGGAGCCTTGCTACAAAGTTCGCCTCTCTACAATTAATTTGAAGATACTCTCAGTCTATTCAATTGTCTTTAGTGCAATAACCAGTCTTCATGGATCAAATATGGAATTTTGTCTTACGGAAAAAGGGTGTCAACATCGATTGCTCTTAAATAAAATTGCCACTCCTCCTCCGCTCGCCCATTTTTATAAACCCAGGTCAATATTGGCATTACGATTTTCTTTTGTAGGCATTATTTTCATCCCTGTGACGGCTACTATAGTTTTAAAATTCATCTGGATCACCATCTTCTTCTTCATCTACGTCCTCATGGTGTAATTTTTCAATGATTTTTTAGAACTCATACTCTTCCCAACAGCTTCTATACTTACAAATGGCTTCCACCTCTCACTGCAATGCTTCATTTCTCTGTCTCTTAATAGCTCGCCCAGCTCTGATGACGGTGCCCTAATTCCAAAAAGGCCACATGGGCAATCCTTGATAAATCTGTGCGCTGCGAATTGGCCCGACAAGGTGATGAATATGAGGATGGAATCGATGAGGAAGAAAATACCTCTTAAAACTTAAGACTCAGCTCGCCATTTGAATGCTTCGATCACATGGTGTTGATATTCGCTCGGAATAGAAGTTACCAGGCTCAAATAGACACTTAGCGCCGAGAAAACATGGCGTTTTCATTATCGCTTATGGGGACTTATCCCATTTTAATGCAAGGGAAAAAGCGTTTTCTCGCACTTTATATATTCCATACCCTCTTTCATATACCAATTGACGAAAAGAAAATATGCTCTTGGGCGAACTAGGCGCTTTGCTATATTGGTGGTCTGTGCGGGCCCCTTTCGACTTGGCAGCTGGCTGCTTGACGACGCTGTCGGTGTTGAGCTTGGGTTGGGCCCACTACTCCTTTTGATTCAATTTCATTTAAAACTTTTTGCCCATTTGCAAAAAATTAAAAATCTTGGCTTCCACGAAAATTTAAAATTTTGGCTACGTCCCTTTATAAAAAACCTTTGCTCTTCATAATAGCTTAAGAATTTGACCTTTAGAGGCATTTTAAAAGTAAAAACATTTATCTCATTGTCTTCATATGGAATTTTAAAACTGAAGCCTCTATAAGACTTAAACTTCTAGCTCAAATATAAAGCTAAAAACAAATTTTTCTCCAATTATAAAACTCTTTTTCCTTTTTGTCCAAAGTTTCTTCTGTTCTTTGTTTCGAGGCTTCTTTTTCTTTTCTTGATATGCAACCATCCATTGAAAACTATCCTGAAGATTTATGAGTTGAACTGAGATCTTAAACTGAAAATTGAGTTGTATATGCTACAAACTAAAAACTGAAGAATGCTTGAAACCCAAATTCAACACTGAAACTGTACATGCTGAAAAAGATGCTTAGCTGTGAGCTTATTCCAACTTCCTACCTACTATAATCTATCAAACTCTTTGCTCAATTAAATAATGTAGAAATGCCAATTAAGCCAATCCATCAAATGGTTTCTTGGTGGGAATTTGCATACAACTCTTTCGAATAGAAATAGGAACCCAAAAGATGGCAACTCAAACCTTCTATTGAAAATTTCTTCATGATCCATTAGAATAACAACATCCCTTTGAACATCTACGATTATGATCCTGTGAATTTAAGAGATATATTTTCATGATTTACTTTTATCAATGACTCCAATAAACATGAAAAGGGATCCTGAAAAACACCCACCCCTGCAACTTGTTTTGTTTCATCATGCTCAAGATGTTTTTCAAATGGAAAAGAATCATTATGCTTATCTTTCCTATCCTCCATATCATATATATTTAGTCTTTCGTGGAATCCAATAGGACCAAGATCATTTGCTACATGTACTCCACTTTCTTAGCTCTTTGAAATTTCTGAATATGCACTTTGATTCTCTACTTGTGTTTCAAAAGAAATATCACCCAAGTTTTCAAGAGAAACAGAGGAAGCAATTCTTTCTTGGCACAACAATTCTGATAGTGAAAGGCATGAAAAAAAACTTAATTGAAAAGACTACTCTACTTCCTCCTGAAATGAGATCTGACTAAGCTGTTGCATCCGTCCCACATCAATGCCACTGCCATCTTCACTTTCAGCCATAAGAGAAACTACATTCTGAAATTTTTCTTGAGTGTTATGACACCTAGCTTCCTCTATGGTTTCTTCCCCTTCCCTTAATTTAATAGAAACATCATCTTGACTTTCAAAGGAATTCAAGATGACATTTATTTCTTCAATGTCTAAATCAGAAAATGGACAAGGAGCAGAGACATTTGATTGGGTACTTTCATCACTAGCTTGGTTACATAAAGAAAGGCAAGAGGGATGCAAACTTTCATCCAATTTACGCAAGGGGGAATGGCTTTCAACAGTGTGTTGCCCTTCTTCATTCAGAACCAAAGGAGAAACTAGTATTTTCTTGGGATTGTCTTGAGTATCATGGCACTTATTTTGCATTTCCTTTTTATGGAAAGGATTTTCATGCACCATTTCTAAAATTTCTTCATCCACAAACTCATCATTTCCATACATGTTTTCCAGAATTTCAATGAGACCTTTAACATGCATGCAACAATCTTGAACTAGCAGCAAGGAAGGGTACTGATTTTTAAAATGCTTATGAAATACGATGTGAAAATATTCAAGGGAACACAAACTTGCTGATGGTAATCCCTCAAGCCATGATCTTGCATTCTTTTCCAATGTTTCCATAAACATTTTCATCAAACAGTCCTCAGGCAAACCAATTCCAAGCTTATGTATATGCACATGAAATCTAAGCAAATGAACAGTAGCATCATCTCCTTTCTGATCTTTAAATTTAGGTAAACAGGTTTGCCAATCTACTTTAGGAATAAGATTTGGAAAACCAGGGATGTGAGCTCTGTTCATGGGAGCATACCTTCTTGATAATTAAGCCATCTTGAAAAACTGGAGCTACAAATTCTAATTTAAGACTGAGGAGACCATCGTGTGAAATAATGAAACACTGGATTTCTTTTATGTGGATTCACCATGAGACTTTCAACATCTCAATTCTGATATAAGGTCACTAATATTCCCAGTGGAGTCACCTTCATACTGGAATTTTGTTGAGTGGGGTCGCTAGGTGAATGATACAACCCTCTCAATGTCTGACTGTTGTTCACCATTAGCATTCAAATCTGAAACCTTTGCCGTTCTCCCAGGTATGATAAGACAATTGCTTCCCCGAAAATAACGTCAATTTGTTATCACCCAAAATGACCCCCTAGGTTGTGGGAGAGGGCAAGTTGGGGTAACGACTAACCAATATTTAGACTTAAGCTACTAACCCAGCTTAGTCTGAGAGGTCTCTCTCAACAAACTCACAGAATACTAGAAATCATCAAGATTGTCAATAATGAAGAAACACACCAACATTCATCATCAAGAATATTCAATTACAATAATACAGAAGATCATATTTCTGCTGGAACAAGATGGTTTAAACATTTGGAGAGAAAATCATAAGAAACTATTGGGCAATGGAGTCAAATCAAACAAACTCTGGAAATTATTTACAAATGCTCTGAGAATGCATTTAAACAGGGGCAAGGTAGCAAATAGCTTGTAGTCAAAGTGATTTAATTGGTGAACAGAAGACGGAGAAACAATCCATCAATACAAGGAATACAATAATGAATCATGTACCAACTTTAGTAGAAATCATTTGTGCAATACTTGGGATGAGATAAACATAGCATAATTTGTATGAATTCTGCTTAACTATAACACTGCACCAAGTATGAAAAGAAATTACAGATTGGAAATAACAATGAAAGATACACAATACACAAGAGAAGAAGAAAGAAAAGACTACAGGACCAATTACACAAGAATCTCAGTCGAAATCCAGTTTCAAGCACTGCAATTTTATTCAAGAAAATGTCTCAATATACAACCGAGCTCCCCTAGGCCTCAGCCAAATGATTTTCCAACCTATTATTCTTCTATTGCATTTCTTTTAAGGATCTACCTAGCCCTAGGGTCACGCTTATCTCAATAGGAAGCTGTTACAACTCTATGGACACCTGCACAAGAAGATTCAACAACCTGGGAGTTGGTTCCAACCATTTTTGCTCATTTTCGGCCGTGGACTGCTGAAAAATGCCTTTAGATGCGACGACTCTATATCTCAAACGGTGATAGATGTGTGAAAACGGAAAGAGGTTTTTGTATATTGGACCATTCTAACGAAAAACCTCTTTCAGTTTCCTTAGATTCTCCTCCAACTAGTCAAGATCTGCTCCGGAAGTTGATGACTCACATAGAAAACGTGAATTCTAGAAAATTACCCTGTAAAGATCTCATCGATGCTCCCAACTTGTGACACCTGTGTAAATTCCGGGAGAGGTTATTAAATATTGGTCCGTGATAGAGATAAAACTCTCTCAGTTTCTCGAAATTCATTATGGTTAGGCTGAAACAGTTGCTGCAAAACTGTAAGACCCCAACTAGGGTCTCCGTTAACATTAATTTACAGTCAGATAATTCAGTTCTGTTCAAGATTTCTGTTTTGAATTTCTAGCTTATGTCTATTTCTACGCATGTAAATTACATCAAATTTCCATTTAAATTCTAACATTTACTTCTCATGTGCAGGTGAAATAACATATAACATATAACCGAAAATAATAATTTGATAGAGTAGAAATGATAAATTTACCTGCTGGAAAATACCTGTAGGTAGCTTGCAGATTCCCTTTGTTGCTGTCCCCGTTTGTCGTTTCTCCTTGCCTTTTTCCCTGCAGTCAAAGCCCTCCCCATAGTTCTGAAACTCAACCAGCCAAACCAGTTTTTCCACCCTGCCAACTGGCGAGGTCTCGCCGACCACCCAGCTCCAAAGGTACCCCTTTGGACCCCCGAGCCCAAACCGAGTACAAGCCTAGGCTGTTCTATCCCTTTAGAAAAACAAACTCCAACAAATCCCCTCTTAGCAGCTCTCCTCTCCCAATTTCTGCTCTCCTCAACTTCTCCAAAATCCTAAGGTAGAAAAGGATCCCTTCTCCTTCCTCCCTTCTCCCTCTTATCCCCTTCACTTGCCGACTCTATCCCTCTTTACTACCCCTATCTCTAACATCAATTTCACCCAACCCATTCATCTACCATTTAAGTCCTCGAGCCCTCAACTTGGACTTGGACTTATTAAATATTTAAATTATTATTAAAAAGTGTTGGTTGGGTCACTTCTCAACCGTAACCTTTAATTCAATTAAATTTACTCATTTTATTTAATATAACAATTTTAAACATATCCTTATTCATATTTCAACATTTGACCATTTAATTAATAAATAATAAATGTTATATACATATTATATAGTTTAAACTTGCCTGCTTCCCCATTTAATTTAATTAACAGTAATTATCAATTGATTAATTACAATTGCCTAATCATTTAATTAATGGTTTCTAATATTTTTAATATGTAAATTCTCTTTAATTATAAATTCACTAATTCAATTTATTAATTACCAATAATAATCCCGTGTTCTAATTAATCTTAAGCATGATCCTTATAAAACTAATGGTTTATAACTTAATTCTTATCCATACTTCTTAATTAATTATCTAACCTTGCAATTAATATTTACTTATCAAATTAATACTACTAAATTTTACATTACAATAATCATTTAACCATTTTAACCCTTAGTTTTTACTAAACCTCTCATTAGCATTCGATTAATCATTACTAACTAGGTTGCATTATTTACTACCTAATTTAACCGTAACTTGTTTATTAATCAGCAATAATTAATCATTAATGTACAATAATTAACATTAATCAACATTAATAACCTTAATTGACAGTAATTAACATTAATCTACATTGTTAGTCTTAATCATCATTACTAACTTTAATCGACATTATTAACATTGATCAACAATAGTTAATTATGAAACGACAATAATTAACATCATTATTCAACAATATTTTACACAATTTATAAATATGTAGGCGAGTTATGTAAGCGTAGCTACTGCTTACATACCTCGCGTAAGTACACTAACAATAATAATTCACACACATCGATCATAATCACGAAACTTTATTATTTACTGACACATGTTTTAACATAGTTTGCAAGGTACAATCCTTTAACTAACTGAAATCTTATTAGTTACGACAATTCATACATTTCTGAGTTACGACACATACTCAATCAAGGGTTTTACACACCTACAGTTAGATCTTGTTTTCACCCCTACTTCACACTACACCTATCTACCTACATCATTACTAACTTCCACATCCTATCCTGTCCTCTGCTGGACTACCCTGAAATGTCAAGTCATGACCGGTTCCAGCTAGAACCCGTAAGCGGAAGTGTCGACTACATCGACCAGCTTCCCCAGCAGGAAACCACCAGTCATCATCACACACCTTGGGGAGCGCGCCGTAGCACAGCCCTCCCATGACTCTGGGTTTCGGGGATAAACGGTGGGTAAATCCTCCACCCCCCTAATGGAACAAGGGACTATGTCCACCCGACATAACAACAGCGTTGCACTTGTACTCGGTCTGTCATCGTATAACCGATCTGGGCGGTTGAGTTTCCTGAAACCCTACCCCACCCATGTCATAACATACATCATAATAAACAACATAATAACCATACGAAAATAATGCATCACTCGCATACCATTTTCTCTTTCGAAGTCCGTGTCCCCGAGGCCCTCCCACCTCGTAGGATCCAGCTTTCACTTAGCCGTTTCAACCTGTAAGTCTGTCCTCGACATACAATATAGAATATCGTGCATAAATCCTCGATATGTACACACATATATTTCATCATAACATAACAACAATAAACTCATTCATTCGCCATGCACCTGGCATAACATTCATTATTTCAACATATAACTGTAACGGTATCCACGTACCCATCATTTAGTAAATTTCCATATATTTGACATAATTAACACATGATACATATCTAAACATGACTGCTGATCATTATACTATCATCACACACACACATATATATATATCGGCAAAATAATAGAACCATATGTCCACAGTGTCGTCAACCGACGAGGTCTCACAGTCAAATAAATACAACATATAATAGTAGTTCAGGTAGTAATGTCAAAACGGGGTGTTACATACACCCACCCTTCAGGAAACTTCGTCCCGAAGTTATGATCAAAATAACGTGGGATAATCACGACGCATAGTCTCTGCGTCCTCCCAGGTAGCAGAACCTGGGCTATATCGGTCCCACTGGACCTTAACTTGGTCCACCAAACGGTGCCTCAACTGTTTAACCCTGCGGTCCAATATAAGTAATGGTTCGACCCTGATGGTTCCCTCGTCCGAAACCTGCAGTTCCTTCCAATTTATTTTATGTGACTCATCAGCTACATAATGTCGTAAAACAGATACATGAAAAACATTATGAGTTTTGTGCAAATGGGGGTGGCAGCGCAAGACGATACGCGACGGGTCCAACCTTTTCTAAAATTTCAAAGGGTCCTATAAATCGTGGCGACAACTTTGTCCCTTTCCCAAACCTGATGGTACTTTTGCTAGGCCTGATGCGGACGAACACTGCATCACCAACCTTATAGCTTCGGTCAACCCTATGCGCATCGGCATAACTCTTCTGTCTATCCCGTGCTTCCTTTAACCGCTGTCTAATCTGAACAACCTGCTCTTCCATCTCCTGAATCAACTCAGGTCCTATAATTACTCGATCCTCTAACCTTTCCCAACTCAAGGGTGTCCTGCATGGCCTTCCATATAAAGCTTCATATGGAGGCATCCCAATTGAACTATGGTAACTGTTGTTGTAAGCAAACTCTACCAAAGGTAAGTGCTTTTCCCAATGAGTTTGTTGATCCATGACATACATTCTAAGCATGTCCTCCATCACCTGATTCACTCTTTCTGTTTGTCCATCTGTCTCTGGATGGTAAGCAGTGCTTAGGTTCAACTGAGTACCCAATGCTGACTGCAAACTCGTCCAAAACCTGGATGTAAACCTGGAATCTCTATCCGATATAATCTTTTTGGGAAACCCATGGAGACGAACAACTTCATTTATGAATACACGTGTTACGTCCGTGACATCATAGGTCTCCTTAACTGGAATGAAGTGAGCAGTTTTGGTCAGTTTGTCAACGATGACCATAATGGCATCATGCCTATGAGAGGTAAGAGGCAATCCCACCACGAAGTCCATGGAGATAACCTCCCACTGCGACATAGGAATGTCATGTGGCTGCAACAGACCTACCGGGTGGTGATGATCAGCTTTTACCTGCTAACACTCAAGGCACCTAGCGACAAATTTGACCACATCGCTTTTCATCCCTGCCCAAAAGAAGAGTCGCTTCATGTCTGCATACATATTCTTTACACCCGGGTGTGCACAATACACTGCTCTGTGGGCTTCCTTAAGGATAGTCTCTCTAATATCTCCCTCCTCAGGAATATACATCCTCCCTTGATACCGTAACAAACCATCGGCCTCCAACTCATAGCCTTCAAACTTTGGTCCCACCGGTTTCCCATTCTGGAGTGCCGCTGTGACCTTTAGGTACCAACTATCCCCGAGTAGCTGCCCTAAAATTCTTTCCCTCAAATCTACCTTCAAAGTATAAGAGAGAAAAGTCTTGGTTTTCTGCTTAAGGCATCCGCTACCACATTCTCCTTCCCCTTGATGTAGGAAATCCCAAAATCATACTCGCTCATGAATTCACTCCATCGCCTTTGCCTAGCATTTAGGTCTCTCTGAGTGAATATATACCTTAAGCTTTGGTGATCAGACTTGAGTTCAAAGCTTCGTCCAACAAGGTAATGTCTCCACAGCTTCAAAGCTAACATCACTGCAGCTAACTCTAGGTCATGAGTAGGGTAATTCTCTTCATGTGTTTTTAGCTTTCTCGACGCATAAGCTATTACCCCACCTTCCTGCATCAACACTGCACCCAAACCTTTCCTTGAAGCATCGGTGCAAACTGTGAATTCCTTCTCCATATCCGGAACCCGTAGAATTGGTGCACTCGTCAATAGTCTTTTCAGCTCGGCGAATGCGGCATCACATTCATCTGTCCATTCGTATCTAGTGCCCTTACGTTGTAGGGTAGTTATGGGTTTTGCGATTTTTGAGAAGCCCTCAACAAACCTTCTATAATACCCAGCTAACCCCATGAAGCTCCTTACTTCATGCGCATTCATTGGCACGGGCCAATCCATTATGGCCTTCACCTTTTCAGGGTCCACAAAAATTCCCTCACCGGAAATTATATGCCCTAGGTAATGGATCTCCTTCTGATAGAACGAACATTTGGACAACTTACCATACAACTGATGCTCCCTTAAGCATGACAACACTATTCGCAAGTGTTCCTCGTGCTCCTGCTCATTCTTGGAGTAGATGAGGATGTCGTCCAAGAAGACTTGCACAAATTGATCTAAGTATTTTCGGAACACGCTATTCATGAGACTCATGAATACGGCTGGGGCATTGGTCAAACCGAAGGGTACCACCACAAACTCATAGTGCCCGAACCTTGTTCGAAAAGCAGTCTTAGGTATATCACCTTCCTTAATCCGTAGCTGGTGGTAACCTGATCGTAAGTCGATCTTTGAGAAGACTGTCGCCCCCTTCATTTGATCAAAGAGGTCATCAATTCGAGGTATCGGGTACCTATTCTTCACGGTGGCTTTATTCAAATCTCGATAATCTATGCAAAGACGCAAGGAACCATCCTTCTTCTTCACAAAGATTACTGGTGCACCCCACGGTGAAATACTTGGTCTGATGAACCCTAGATCTAAGAGTTCCTTCAACTGCATTTGCAACTCACAAAGTTCTGGGGCCGTCATCCTGTAAGGTGTCTTCGATGTTGGCTCTGAACCGGGTTTTACCTCAATGGTAAAATCAAGTTCCCTTTTAGGAGGTAACCCAGGTAATTCCTTTGGGAATACATCACTGAACTCAGCTAACACTGGATAGTCATCAAAGGAGGGTCCCTTCTCACTGTTTACCGCTTCAACAATGTACAACTGGCATCCTTGTCGCATACATCGCTTTACGTTCATCGTTGATATGAAACGTAGGGACACCTTCTGTTTGATACCCTGGATCTTGATGGCCTCTCCATTGTCATTAACGCAAAGAACTTTCTTCCCATAACAGTCCAAGAAAGCTCGATGTTCCTCAATCCAATTCATACCTATGATGAGATCATAAGTTCCGAGGGTGGTGACATACACTTTGACTTGTGTAACACACACCCCGAGATCCACTACACACTTATCGACACTAGGTCCTACTGCTTGCTTTACCCCTGAAGCCATTTCGACTAAGCTGAAATCATCATGCTCGTAGGCTGCCAACCCACATTTGTCTAATGCATATGGAGAAATGAAACTATCAGTAGCACCAGGATCAAACAATATTCTAAGCTTGACATTATTGACCGTACCTGATGATTCGACCACAGTGGATTGGTGCTCTGCTTGATGGTTGTTTACTGCAGCCGAGATCTGATGCCTACTACCCCCACTCCCCATTGGAGCTTTTCCTTCTCGCTGCACTGTAACGGATCGTAATTCGGGACAGTCACGCTGGTAATGTGGACCTCCACATCCCCAACAAGCAACCTGTAATGGAGCGGGCGAGATAACCTGCTCAGACCTCTGAGAGGGGTTCCTCCCCCTAGGACCCCTTCCTCTACCGGCTGTTCCTCTGAAATTCCTCGCACCCTGGTGATTCCCTGTGGCCGACTGGGGCACCGCCCTAGTTGCCACTGATCTGTCAACCGCTGCGACTCTTGGTGTGCTCCTATTCCCGTAGGGAGGTGGCCTCGCATATCCTCCCCGATGATAGCTTCGAGGGGCCTTCCCCACAAACCCTGACTGCTGAGAATTGAATGTCCTGATGGGCTTTGCACCCAACATCTCCTCAGTGTAACGAGCACAATCTACTACTTCGGCGACCGAAGTTGGTTTCCACATCCGTACCTGAGCCCTGATCTTGGCATTGAGCCCATACACGAAGCGCTCAACCTGGCGTTCGTCATTGTCCAAGTAAGGGACATACTTCACTAACTCCATGAACCTCTCTTCATACTCCTCCACTGATAGATGCCTTTGTACCAAGGCATGAAGAGCCCCTGCCTGTTCTTCCTAGTAGGATGCGGGTAGGTACTTCCCCTTGAATTTCTCCACAAACAGTTCCCATGGAACCGTGTCCGGTGTAAGGTGTAGCTGCCTTTCTTGGTTTCCCCACCAGTTCAAAGCGGCCCCCTTTAGTTGAAATATGGCCAGTTTGGACTTGGACGTGGAGGTGTACTCCTGCAGGGTCAAGCACCTGGTCATCTCTTCCAACCACGACTCTGCTCGTATCCCAGATCGACCCCCCGAAAATTCTGGAAGCCTTATCTTCTGAAGCTCCCTTTTGATATCCTGATGCGGAGTTCTTGGTACCGTATTCGCTTCTACCACAGGAACTTCCTCCCTTAGTGGAGGTGCCTCCACCTCCACCTCCGAGGTAGTACCTCCTCTCTGTGCTAGTCCCCTGAGTGTTTCGTTTATAGCTTCCAGCGAGCGCAGTATAAGAATGGTCTCTGGCGATGGTGCCGGCACATTCGGCTCAGGTAATTCCGTCACCTGACCTCGCCCCCGACCTGCTCGCGTTCTTACCATGTTTATTCCTGCTCATGGAATAATAGGATAATTAGCACACAATGACATCATGGCTAATTTACTATCAAACTCAACAATTAATTCAAAAGTGCGTCATGACAAATTTTACGAGCGTTTTACTTTAAGAGCTATAGTTCAGTACGTTTCGATCAGGCCATCTTGAGGCCACCCGGTACTAGACATACTACAACAGTTCTACGTAGGTTTAGGTATTGGATTCCACACAATCCTCATCAGGTCGCCATCAATTCCTCAAGATATTTGATTAAGGTTTATTGCCTCGGTCTCATTAATAATTAATAATTTAATAATAACTTAACCTAAGTTTTAAGTCTAGCGTCGTGTTTATCAAACATCTGGTCATGGGGTAGAATCAGTGTCCTAGTGATCAGCTCGTCACGCTGGTCTCCGCGGTGTTTCGTTTTCGAGATTCCATATCCGTCTTGCCCCTTCGACTATATGTCAAAGTTCCGACAAGGAGCATTTTTAAGAAGAAATAAACTAATTAATGTTAATTTAGTTTATAACCTATACTTACACATTTCATTACAAAATTTAATACTAAATTAATTGATATTAATTAATTTAATAAAACTAATATAAAATTAAATATTAATTAATAATTATTAATTTACATTAACCTTGTAACCTTAACAAGATTAATCCTCTAAATTAGATTCTCAACAAACTTAGTATTAATTAATCTTATTTAAGATTAAGTTAATAAGATTAATTAATGTTAATATAATAGAGATTTTTTTTTTTTGTTTAATAATAATAATTTTCTTTTTTTAAATTATTATCCCTAAGTAATAATCAATCAACAATTAATTTTAATTAATTAACTTGATTTTATTTTATATATATATAAATTAATTTATAACCTATTTAAAATTAATTTAAATTTATAACATATTTAACTCATATATAAAATTTAATTTATAACATATATATATAAATTAAATAATACTAAATTTACTAATGAATTAATAAATGAAATAAAATAAATAATAATTAACAAAAAAATCTAACCTATACCTAAGGGTGGCTCGACCTAGCATGTGGGCCACGCGGCTTGCATGCAAATAACTTATAATATTAAATTCCTTCTATAAACTAAGGCAAACCCTAGCTACGGTTCATTTTTCTCCATCATTCATTTTTTTTTTTTTTCTGTGAGCTTTGCTCTGCACCTCCCATGGCGAGTGAGTTCTGCAACTCAGCCATAGTTCAGCAACTCAGCCATGGCGAGTCTCTCTCTTTCAGGTCTACATACCTTTAATCGTGGTATTATTTTCCTTTTTTTTTGGTTTTTTTTTTTTTTTTTTTGCAGGTTTTCTGTATACATGATTATTTTCCCTTGCTTCTAACAGGTTGGCCGCTCATGGCCGCAGCACCTTTGCTGCTGGTCGGCCGCACCCAAGCTGCGAGTTTTCGAGCTGCAAGCTGGGCTATCATGGCCGCCGCGTACGTTTTTTTTTTCAAATTTCAGGTAGAATTTTTTTGTTTTAACAGAGTAAAGCTGTGTTTTTTTTTGTTTTGCTCGTTTTGCTGGGCCGCTGCTGGCCGGGCCGTGCCCTGGCCGCGCGCCCTATGGGCTGCAGGCCGGGCCGCCCAGGCCGCAGCTTGCTGCCGCCCAGGCCGCAGCTTGCTGCCGGCCGGGCCGTGCCTTGGCCGTGCGCCCGTGGGCCGCGCCCCCGTGGGTCGCGCCCTTGTGGGTCGCGCCCTGGGCTGCGCCCGTGGGCCGCGCCCTTGTGGGCCGCGCCCTGGGCTGCGCCCGTGGGCCGCGCCCTGGGCGGCGCCCGTGGGCCGAGCCCGTGTGGTCGCGCCCGGGCTACGCCCCTGTGGGCTACGCCCTTGTGGGCCGCGCCCTGGGCTGCGCCCTGCGTGGGCTGCGCCCGTGGGCTGCTCGGCCCAGCTCGGCCCCGAGCTCCATTTTTTTTTTTTTCATATATTTTTTTTTTTCATTGTTAAATTTCATTTTTTTTTGTTTTTGTTTTTTTTTTTTATTATGATTTTTTTTTTAAAACTATATCACATTTTATATAAAATTTTATTTATTTATTTTTGTTTTATTCTATTTAATTTCTAAAACTAAATATATATGCGAATTTTAGTTTTATAACCAAGTTATACATACGCGAATTTTAGTTTTTTTTTTTGTTCATTCATATATGGATATATATGTTTTTCTGTTAAGTATTTATTTATTTCGTTATATATATTTGTTATGCACCATTATTTATGAAATATTTTCCTCTCTTTCTTTTTTGTTTCTGTTTATAGGTTTATATATATAATAAAAAAAATAGCTATGTATTCCTTCAAAAAATAAATTTATTTAGTAGACCTTTATTTATATATATATATATATATATAGTTATATATATATTTTCATATATAAAGAAATTTTGGTTTAAAATTTTCTCTCTATATATATATTTTCATAAATTGCAACAATAAGATAATATGAATATTAGTATTCAATTTTTATGATTTTTTTTTTTTACTATTTTTTTTTTTTCTAACTCTTTTCCTTTTGTTGTGTACGTTTAAAGCTTCTGCTACAGCATATAACTATACTGGCAGTTATTTCTTAAGGCTTTCTTTGTTTTCACAGTTTTGAATTTCTGTTTTTATTTCATGTTTCATACCTGTCTTAAACTTCTACAACAAGCTTTTACAGCTTCTGTAATGAGCCCTCTGGTTCCAGATTTGGAACCATGGCTCTGATACCATATGTAAGACCCCAACTAGGGTCTCCGTTAACATTAATTTACAGTCAGATAATTCAGTTCTGTTCAAGATTTCTGTTTTGAATTTCTAGCTTATGTCTATTTCTACGCATGTAAATTACATCAAATTTCCATTTAAATTCTAACATTTACTTCTCATGTGCAGGTGAAATAACATATAACATATAACCGAAAATAATAATTTGATAGAGTAGAAATGATAAATTTACCTGCTGGAAAATACCTGTAGGTAGCTTGCAGATTCCCTTTGTTGCTGTCCCCGTTTGTCGTTTCTCCTTGCCTTTTTCCCTGCAGTCAAAGCCCTCCCCACAGTTCTGAAACTCAACCATCCAAACCAGTTTTGCCACCCTGCCAACTGGCGAGGTCTCGCCGACCACCCAGCTCCAAAGGTACCCCTTTGGACCCCCGAGCCCAAACCGAGTACAAGCCTAGGCTGTTCTATCCCTTTAGAAAAACAAACTCCAACAAATCCCCTCTTAGCAGCTCTCCTCTCCCAATTTCTGCTCTCCTCAACTTCTCCAAAATCCTAAGGTAGAAAAGGATCCCTTCTCCTTCCTCCCTTCTCCCTCTTATCCCCTTCACTTGCCGACTCTATCCCTCTTTACTACCCCTATCTCTAACTTCAATTTCACGCAACCCATTCATCTACCATTTAAGTCCTCGAGCCCTCAACTTGGACTTGGACTTATTAAATATTTAAATTATTATTAAAAAGTGTTGGTTGGGTCACTTCTCAACCGTAACCTTTAATTCAATTAAATTTACTCATTTTATTTAATATAACAATTTTAAACATATCCTTATTCATATTTCAACATTTGACCATTTAATTAATAAATAATAAATGTTATATACATATTATATAGTTTAAACTTGCCTGCTTCCCCATTTAATTTAATTAACAGTAATTATCAATTGATTAATTACAATTGCCTAATCATTTAATTAATGGTTTCTAATATTTTTAATATGTAAATTCTCTTTAATTATAAATTCACTAATTCAATTTATTAATTACCAATAATAATCCCGTGTTCTAATTAATCTTAAGCATGATCCTTATAAAACTAATGGTTTATAACTTAATTCTTATCCATACTTCTTAATTAATTATCTAACCTTGCAATTAATATTTACTTATCAAATTAATACTACTAAATTTTACATTACAATAATCATTTAACCATTTTAACCCTTAGTTTTTACTAAACCTCTCATTAGCATTCGATTAATCATTACTAACTAGGTTGCATTATTTACTACCTAATTTAACCGTAACTTTTTTATTAATCAGCAATAATTAATCATTAATGTACAATAATTAACATTAATCAACATTAATAACCTTAATTGACAGTAATTAACATTAATCTACATTGTTAGTCTTAATCATCATTACTAACTTTAATCGACATTATTAACATTGATCAACAATAGTTAATTATGAAACGACAATAATTAACATCATTATTCAACAATATTTTACACAATTTATAAATATGTAGGCGAGTTATGTAAGCGTAGCTACTGCTTACATACCTCGCGTAAGTACACTAACAATAATAATTCACACACATCGATCATAATCACGAAACTTTATTATTTACTGACACATGTTTTAACATAGTTTGCAAGGTACAATCCTTTAACTAACTGAAATCTTATTAGTTACGACAATTCATACATTTCTGAGTTACGACACATACTCAATCAAGGGTTTTACACACCTACAGTTAGATCTTGTTTTCACCCCTACTTCACACTACACCTATCTACCTACATCATTACTAACTTCCACATCCTATCCTGTCCTCTGCTGGACTACCCTGAAATGTCAAGTCATGACCGGTTCCAGCTAGAACCCGTAAGCGGAAGTGTCGACTACATCGACCAGCTTCCCCAGCAGGCAACCACCAGTCATCATCACACACCTTGGGGAGCGCGCCGTAGCACAGCCCTCCCATGACTCTGGGTTTCAGGGATAAACGGTGGGTAAATCCTCCACCCCCCTAATGGAACAAGGGACTATGTCCACCCGACATAACAACAGCGTTGCACTTGTACTCGGTCTGTCATCGTATAACCGATCTGGGCGGTTGAGTTTCCTGAAACCCTACCCCACCCATGTCATAACATACATCATAATAAACAACATAATAACCATACGAAAATAATGCATCACTCGCATACCATTTTCTCTTTCGAAGTTCGTGTCCCCGAGGCCCTCCCACCTCGTAGGATCCAGCTTTCACTTAGCCGTTTCAACCTGTAAGTCAGTCCTCGACATACAATATAGAATATCGTGCATAAATCCTCGATATGTACACACATATATTTCATCATAACATAACAACAATAAACTCATTCATTCGCCATGCACCTGGCATAACATTCATTATTTCAACATATAACTGTAACGGTATCTACGTACCCATCATTTAGTAAATTTCCATATATTTGACATAATTAACACATGATACATATCTAAACATGACTGCTGATCATTATACTATCATCACACACACACATATATATATATCAGCAAAATAATAGAACCATATGTCCACAGTGTCGTCAACCGACGAGGTCTCACAGTCAAATAAATACAACATATAATAGTAGTTCAGGTAGTAATGTCAAAACGGGGTGTTACAAAAACGATGACTAAAACAGTCATTTTCAGTAAAAAACAAGCCCGCCCTTCATATAATATCATATTGAATTTCGAATTTGGATTTCTTCTTGCAATTTGAATTTGGGGACTTGGGTGTTGAGGTGGCGGATGTATCGATTGACATGTAAACCTCCTAGGTGGCAAGTTTAGCTTAGCACAAATGGTGATAATCCCTCCGAAAGCTTAGCACAATTTCGGTGCTAACAATAGTGGTAAAATATTTAAAGGTTTTAGGTTACTAGTGGTTTTAGGGTTTTGGGTTTATATAACTTAGGGGCTATAATATTTATGAATTCTAACAAACTGTTATAAGGGATAGGGATACAAATCTTTAATATAAAAAAGAACATGACTTATAAATATAACCTTAATGTTGTATTTATTTAGTATTAGGGATTAAGTTCTAGAATATAATAAGATCATGAATGGAAAATGAAAGAAGGTCAAGCGCCATGTAAAAATTGCTTGCCAACGTGTTCCTTTCCCATACTATGTAATTCAATTTTGGTTGTTGTGGATAATCAATAGAATTTTGTGGATGTTTAATGGAAAATGGACGCAAGTTGGGCTAACGCATAGTCAACCTAGAAGTATAACTACTTTGACCAATGTGTCCTTCAAAATTTCTACTCTCCAAATTTTAAATTAAATTCTCTAGAAATTAATTTAAATAGAAAAATCAAGAGGTAGAAGTGATACTTCACATTCCCATTCATCATGTTATAAAAATAGGAGGATGACCTCATTAAAGGGAAAGTAGGCATATTTTATATTGTATTATTGCATTATCTTTAAGCTCATTCTAAAAGCTAAGGTCCAATACCAGGGTGAAAGAAAAGGTGATTCCCTTGGGAGGTAAGCTTATTTTCTTCGTCTATGTATTTCTCTACAATGCCTTCATGGCTAATGCTACCATCATCATCATTAGAGAATTTGTGTGTGTTGACACAGAGTCTATAACCAGGGGTCCACTCCGCACTGTCGCCAACAAACTATCATCATAACTCCCTTAAACACCAGCCCGGAAAGGTGTAACCCTTTCCAGCAACACTTGCAGAGCAAGTGCAGTCTCACCTAAGGTGGATAAGAGGGTTGCTGGAACCAAGTTTCCGCAGTTTATGTAGAGGATATGCACACATTACCTTCACACTAACCAGAGATTATAACATTCATAACATATCATTAACTAGTCATTCGCATACATTTAGAACATACTCAACAACATATTCGCATTAATCAAAAGGAAACATTCACATAACCCATTATTCATTGTCGTATCATTGCACATAAACAAAATTCATATCATAACCAACAATATCCATTCATTCATCAAACTTGCATAGTTAACCTCGCAGAAACCGTCAATACATCATGTTGCGGATCCAAAGCAAAACCCAAAAGATCGGATCAATCTCTCCAACTTCAATGCCCTTATGCTTACAATCCTACTCTATTTCTATCCTTCTATTCTATTACAAAATGGTCCACATGACTGACTTGACTAATCTAACAAAGCTTATGCTTCCGCAAAAGTGGCGAAAGGTCCTTTTTTTTGCGGAATGACCCTTTTGCACCTGTCGGCTTGCACACTTCCTATAGATCTATCCTATGCCAACAAGCCCCCAACACAATCTTGTGGCTCATCCCGAGCCACCTTAGCTGGACACTGCTGATTTTTTGTACTGTTGTTGGAAGTCATCATAAGTGGTCTGGATTCGGTCGACTATCTCTTTTACTGATGCTCTGAGATGGGAACTTTCTATCACCTGTTGCCCTGTTCGGAGGTCACGTACCTTCTGTCGTACCTCCTGTAATTGCTCTTGTACCTGTTTCACCTCTGGAACTATTCTTGCTATGAGGGCTTCAACCTTTGTTTGAAGCTCGTCCAAATGTGCAGCTCATCGTTGCTTCCGTTCGTGGGATTTTTCAGCTCCCTTCCTCATACTTTCTAGTTCCGCGATCCTTGCCATCCACATCATTGTGCGCATCGCCTTAAACAATGCCTTAAACATTTCCAGCTGCTCTTCAGCTTCATGGAGTGTTCTCTTCAGTGCAGCTAGCTGGTCATCTCGACCAACCTATCCTAGAATTCTGTAAGACTTACTGCCACTTTCTATACTTCCTGTTCCATTTCCTAAATATCTACAACTGCTTCCTCTATCACCATCTGTCGAATTTTAACTTGTGTTGGAGGTGTGTTGGGTGTCACTCTAGTCTGGAGCTCCTTATTTTCCTTTCTGAGCTCAGTAATGGCAACTCCTAACATAAAAGCCTAAGCTATCAGGGCGACATCCAGATCTAGCGCCGCTATTTTGCATGCCTGTGTAAGTGCTCTTTCCAACCTTGTCCATTCCTCTACAACCTTTTCCTTTGCAGTGAGTGCTATAGCTTGCTCTGCGATGACTTTTTCCTTCTCAGCCAAGGCTTTTTCTAATTGCACCTTATCCTCGATAGCATGTACTTGCGCAGCCAGCACTGCGATGTGTTTATCTCGAAGCCGTTGTGCCTCCATCTCGCTGTGTTGTAGTTGTTTCATGTACTCAACCATCTTATTGTGCATCGTAGCCTCACGGTCGTGGATTTCTACACTTGCTTCCGCTTGGACTCGATGTAGTATCAACATTGGGAGTAAATTGAAATCAATCATTTCCAAGTCGACCTTTCTAATTTCTAGGTCCAGGGTCTCATCTCCTGTCAAAAAGGCGTGGGTTTCGAACTGGATTATGCATTTCTAGTTTCCCACTTCTACCTCGACTCTAGGAGTCGACAGGTTCTACTGGATGTCTCCATGTGGTACCCTGATGTTGATTATTGTATTCACCACACTGTTTAATAATTCCCCGATGTACTGGAAATTGTCCGCAAAATACTGTGTGACCTTTCGACGGTTCCTCTCTACAATCTGCGTAATACTATCCAACAATCTGTCAGCCTACTTTGCAGTGAGCCCAGCCTATGTGCTAATGCCATCACAGTCCATTCTCTTATTCATCCTCCATTCTTCCTATTGGAGGTCCAGTTCTGAATCTGTTAGGGTGTTGGTTGTGGATGCCCCATCGTGGCCGGACTCTACCATCCGATACTTCGCATCGGTCTCTTGTTCTGCATTCTCCTTCTGGTTGCTGGAAGCTTTGTCTTGCTTCACCGGGTCTCGTCGTCATGTTTCCCGCTCCTTTTCGATATCCTTTGGGTCTGCTGGGACCTTCCATGTGTCGATCCATTTGGCGATGATGTTATCGAGCTCAGCCTCGATGAGCTTGTACTGTGTCCACGTCCATTGTTTGGTCGGATCTGCGTGAGCCTGGAGGTAAATCATGTGTTCCTCAACGGATACCTGGGCGATGGGGTGATACTTTGTCATAGCTTGCAGTGTGATCTATGGTATCATATCGACGTCCATCTACATCCTCTCGAGCCAAATATGAAACTGAATAACATTTTTCTTTTGTCGTTCTTTGTCGGTGGTCGCCCATAAGTTCTGGTACCGAGCACCATCGCACACTCATGGTTCCATGGGATCCACCCCTTGATGATCATTTGGCTCCCTCCATTCTTTTAAATCAATGAGGAGGAATAACCAAGAATACATGAATGGACATCCATTTTCTTATGCATCATGCATGTCCTCGGTCAATTCATGTAGTAGGAACTAAGCCCAGTTCATCTGTTCTCCTGCGGCGCACCGTTCCGTGGCTGCAAGGACACCTGAATTACATTGTAGCGGTTGGTTTTTCCATGTTACTTTGACCACAAGTATCTTCGCCTCTACTCTAACTACTTGGTTGTTAATTGTGTGGATCAGGTAGCCTTGGGAATCTTTCTCTACACCATACTTTATGGCTAGTTGTTCGGCTATTTTCTTGTCATTGTCCTTACCTTGGAAAAACTGCGAAGGGTCGACTCCCTCTTGAAGCAGGCCTGTGATTCTGGAAATGAGGTTAACTGTGACTAGGATCCTCTCCTGCAGCCAAAGGGATCTATCATGGAATCATGTAAGAAGTTGCTTGACACAGGCGTTGACCTATGCTAGGTGCCCAAAATGCGGTAGGAGGGTGATGCCAAGCAACCCTGATCGTGCCAATCACATTGCCCACTTCGTAGGTTCCTTTGTAGTCGAGCCTCCTGTGTGGGGGACATCCTCATAAGCTTGTACACACTCTTTAAACTTAGCTAGGTCATGGTCAGTATATTGCAACCTCTGCAACTTGGCAGTAATATCCCCACTCTTCGTAACCCCTGGGGGTACCGATTTGACAGCAATGGAGTAATTTTCATTCTTATTGATCCGTAGCATGGGAGCCCCCGCCTGACGGGGTGGAACTTACTCTGAAAGCATGGGTCCATCATACCCATCTTGCACTACTTCAGAAGCTGAAGGCCCTACAATTCCCTTTGCAAACCTGGTGGATGCCTGGGTGGCCTTCTTTTTCTCCAGACCAGAGTCGGGAGGTCGCATCGCACTCCATTTTTTCTTGTGTGGGACTGTAGACATAACTTAGGGCTTCCCCTGGACAATTGGTGTGGCTTGTGGTCTCTTAATGCTGGTGCTGGACGCATACACTTCCATTTAGCTCTTGGAATACTAAAGTAGGTGAACATGTTTCCCCTTCGCCTCCTATATACTAGCCGGTAGTATCCATCCGTTCAGGAGTCCTAAATGCCAAATATCATCAGGATTTGCCAAATCCATCACCTGCGTTGGATATTAACTCTCGGTGTTCTTGGGTTTGACATTTTCCGGTGTCATATAACTACGGCCTTTATTACCTTTAATGCCGGATTAGACCATCGCACATCGTGGCAGCTTCCGACTTGCCTATCTTGTGTCGACAGTTTTTTTGTTTTTTTTTTACATTGGCATAGCGAGTACCGTTGTCTCAACACGTGGTCATATCGTTGCCTTCTCTACTGTGGCCAACCTTCGCAGGTTTCCCTGGGTTGTTGTTGTGTACTTCTCAATGTCATTCGTCGATGGTTCTGATGTGATCATTCTGCCTATCATGGTTGGCAAGTATTACTGGTGTCTTAGTTCTAGTTGGTGTGGTCGTGGCTTGCCCGGTTGTGCATCAGGTTTCTTTAATGGTACATATGTATCTCTGGGTCATCATCATATGCAGTCTCTTCGGCAACATTGCAATGCCCTATTTCTGGTGTCGCAGTCCTTTGGAGTACATTGCAATGCCCTATTTCGTGGATCGTCTGTGACATGATGTGGGCTAAGGGATTTTCGTCTGAGGATGAGAACAATTGGCTGAAGGCAATGGTAAGTTGTTCCCAATATGTTATCCCATGTCGTAGTTCTTCTGCGACATACCAGCTCCGTGGTACCTCGTCCAACTTGTGTATGAATGCATGTACCCATTCCTGGTGTGCTCTTGATCCCCATTGTTGTTGACAAGAATTCAGATGCGCCTTTGGGTCTCTTTGTCCATCATATTGCAAATGGTTGTCCTTCATAGCTTCGCTGAACTAAACCTCCATGAGACGTCAACATAGTGGCCAAGATGTAATGTTTGATTTATGCATTGCCCACCATCGTGCAGGAGTAGCCTTCAGGGCTTCCTCCAGGGCAAACAGACGCTGTGGCTCTGCAATGTTTTCTTAGAATTCAGTGAGAAACGCGTCCAGGTTAGGCAACCCCTCATAGGTAGGTAATGCATACTCCTCCTTGGCTACCATTCGCAGGGACTGTGTTATCTGCACACATCTTCGAAAGGACACTTCATGCATCCAATTCTTCAATTCTCAAGGGCATCATCTGAATCAGAGGATGCTGAGCTGTCACTACACCATCCTAATTCTCCATTCATGGTGGGATTAACATAATCCTCAGATATGTTGTACAAATTGTCCCATCCTTTCGTAAACCCATCTCTAGCTGGTTCCGTATAGCGCAACCCTTCTGTAGGATCTAGAGGTGTAAAGACCCTCATTTCCTTATTCTCGAATGGCATTATCCTTTTCTTAAAGTTGATTATTCCTTGATTATCCATAACCTAGTCTATCCCCAGAAGTACCGGATAGGGACTGGTGTTATCCACAATCTCAATGACATCGAAATCCACATACATTTTGAGCCCTTCAATTTCAACGATAATTTGACATACCCAACCGAGTGGGGTGACTATGCTTTGGTTCGCTAGTCACAGTTGTATTAGTGACCAAGTCATCCGTGGCTTCCCCATGGTCTCCCACATCTGCTTAGTCAAGATATTCACGTCCGAACCCAAATCCAGAATGATGGAGTCGACATCAAGTTCTCCGATCTATGCCGACATCTGCATCTCCCTGCCTGTCTTTCTTTTGTGTATTCGATTAACTGTCTATTCCAATCGTGCACCTCCTCTTCGTTGTAGTAGACTAGCTATTTCTTCCAATAAATCCGGGTCTTTTGCCAAATCCAGTAAACCCCCCAAGAAGGATTTTAGGGTGTTTGCCTTCCTTCATGACTTTGTCAGGTCGAATGTCGGTGACATGTCATAGATTTCTTCCTCAAAAGATACCCGTCTCCTATTTCTTATTGCATCATGTGCCTTCGAAAAGGTGTCCTTTTTGGTTTCTGCGCCAACGCTGGCCTGCTTCCATCATGTTTGTGTTGGCTTGATATTGGTATGTGGCTTTTCATCCCCGGTCACCACTCCTCCTTGTACCACTATTCCAATCGTCACGTGGTTTCCTCTGGCTTCTGTTGAAGTCATATGTACAACAGGCGATACATTCGAATTGTTTGAGTTCTGGTTCTGCTTTGTTTTCCATTTCGCAATGATCCGAGGACAGTCTTTTGTACTATGATCTATGGCACTACAGTATGTACACTGCGGTGCAGGGTTCAGGAAATCTCGCTGGTAGTGCCCCTGTTGTCCACAATTGTAACAGACGATTGGTCCTCTTCCCCGTCCGGTAGCTCCTCCACGTCCTGTACCCGCACCTCGGCCCCATGAAATACTCCCCTAAAGCCCCCGCGTGGTGGTCCATATTGTTGGTACTATGGTTGTCCGTACTGCAGTTGCTGATACTGTTGCTTCCCATACTACAGCTGGCCATACGGAGGTGGTGGATACTACAGTTGTTCATACTGCGGGTGCCCATACTACGGCTACCCATATTGCCCCTGGTCGTATTGTTGCGGTTAGTTAAACTGCAGCTGACTATACTGCAATTGTTGTTACACCACTGGTGGTTCTTCTCCCTTCATAAAATATGTGTCAGCTTTCCTATCGTGCAGCAAGTCATAGGCCCTACAGTCCTTCTCATCGTGGCGAATCGATCGACAAAACATGCAATATAAGTTTGTTGGCTTTGATACCATCTTTTGCATATATACGCACTCCTTCGATCGACACCCTCTGGTCTGACAGACAATACACCATGGAAATCCTCTGTGATGAAGGGGGTTTGGTGCCCCTGCTTGTAAATACTCATGGAATTCTGGGAAATTTTCCTTATGGTGCCCCTCATTTCTGCATCTGGTACACCATATGTCTCCACGAGTCTCCTTTCCTTTCTTGATATCCTCCAATTGAAGTGTTAGTTAGCCAACTATGCCTAAACTCTATCCATTCCCATTCCTATTTCGCCAATTGGTCAAGCCTCCAGCTTCATCGCAATTTCTAGTGCTTCTGCCTATGTCGCAACCTTTTGTTGCATCAACGGCCCTCGGATATGCGATACTAAGCCTGCAATGAACCATTCTTTGTGTTGCAACTCATTTATCGGGAAAGTTACTTTTGCTATCAGCATCTTGTACCATTGATCGAATTCCCACACCGACTCATTCGGGAATTACTTAATCTCTTTAAGCTCAGTGACATATTGCAACTCAGATTTTGGTTTTCTAAATTCATCAATCATCATTGTCCTGACCTGCTACAATGTTTTAGTTGTTGTTCCCACGGAACCTTTACAAACTTCATGTACCAGTCTAACGCCCGACCCCTAAGGGTCTTCGCTAACTGTCCCATTTTTATAGCATCGTCCTAAACCTGCTTTACAGTCTAGCCTGCTTTGCATATAAACCAATACTGTTGGGGATCCTTGTTCCCATTCCCCTGAAATGTGGGCATCTTTGCCTCGTCTTCCATCCTAACGTTGTTAGTATTGTTGTTCACTAAAGCACTACTCTTGTCGTTGCATGTAGGGAAACTCCGCGAATAGTTTGGATTTCTTCCTATAAAATTCAGAGTAGCATACGGGCTCGAAGGTACATGGTAACTTACGATATGACCTCCTTCTGTCTCTAGGGTATCCTAGTGGACATTTCCTTCGCAATAAGTTCGCTTCCTCCCCTGTGGTCTTGCCTCGCATTTCTCTATTCTGGTCCTCTCAGGAGACTCTCTCTGAGTCCTCCTCTTCTTCTCAGGATGCTGGAATATTGCTCCACTCCTCAAGAGACCACACTCTTTGTCAGCTTCCCTTTCAAACTCATCGTCTCTCATGTCCACATCTTTCCGTCAGACTCGCATTTACGCGATACCTTCACCCTCGCACACTGAATCTTCTACTAATTGGATGACATCCTCAATATTCCTTTTTCGTAGACAAGCATTTTATCCACAGTTTTAACGATGACAAAAATCTTCCTCTTGGCCCCCTGAAAAAGTTTCTTTCGGCGTCGTTGTATGAAATTATAGTATCTACTATGAACTTAGTTATGTACCCTTCAAGGATATTGTCTACCAAAAAATCAACAGCTCGTGATACCTTGTTATTGACCTACTTCAACTGTTGCACCAACTCCGGGGTCCAACAATCAGGTTCAGTCTTCTGGCAGTGGTCCTTGCGGAACGTCAACTGTGCTAGCCACTCATGCAGTAACACCGGGAATTCACAGAAAAAGATTTCATGAATATCTGAATAAACGTATCTTTCTAACCAATCGGTTTCTGTCTGTTTAGTATCTCGCTTCTCACTTTCTACAAATTCTTCCGCCTTCTTATCGAACCACTCCTGGATCTCTGGTTTTATCGTGTTCCACAGCATATCCTCTTCTCTTCTTCCTTAGGGTCCCGGCAACGGAACCATTTGTTGAAGCAGAGTCTATCAATAAGGTTCCACTCCACACTATCACCAACAAACTATCAACCTAACTCCCTTATACACCGGCTCGAAAAGGTGTAACTCTTTCCAACAACACTTGCAAAGCAAGTGCAGTCTCACCCGAGGTGGATAAGAGGGCTGCTGGAACCAAGTTTCCGCAGTTTGTGTAGAGGATATGCACACATTACCTTCACACTAACCAGAGATTATAACATTCATAACATATCATTAACTAGTCATTCGCATCTTAAATCATTTGCATACATTTAGAACATACTCAACAACATATTCGCATTAATCAACAGGAAACATTCACATAACCCATTATTCATTATTGTATCATTACATAGAAACAGAATTCATATCATAACCGAACATCTCCATTCATTCATCAAACCTGCGGAATTAACCTCGCAGAAACCGTCAATACATCATGTTGTGGATCCAAAGCAGAACCCAAAAGATCAGATCAATCTCTCCAACTTTGATGCCCTTAGGCTTACAATCCTACTCTATTTATATTCTTCTATTCTATTACAAAATGGTCCACATGACCGACTTGACTAATCTAACAAATCTTATGCTTCCGCAAAAGTGGGGAAAGGTCCTTTTTTGTGGAATGACCCTTTCGCACTTATCGGATTCCGCACTTCCTGCGGATCTATCCCGTGCCAATAGTGTGCTAAAAATGGGCCTAAAAAATACTATCAAAATACACTTCAAAAGAACTGATAGGATTCAAGGTGATGATGCCAACCATAAGGGTAACAAGTGTTCAAAGGAAAGAAAAAAACTATTTTTTTCTTGTAGTTTCAACTTATTATATCGTTATTGTTTAACTCAAGTTTCAAGTCTAGGCACTCATGGGAAGTAGAATGAGATAAGTTGAAAATAGAATAAAAAAACTTATTTCAACACATTTTGTATAATTCTATTTTTAGCATATCTCATTTGGAGTCTATTATAAGTATACAATGTGGGTACTATCTAACTAGTGCATGTTATAGAAAAATGAGTAAATCTATAAAGAGTAACTTGAAAATACAAGAAAAAAGTAGTTTTCTTTCTTTCCCTCTAATATTCATAACTCCTTTTTTTATTATTTTAACTTTTATTTTATTATTTTCCCTAGGAGACCCATTTTAGATAGCAAAATTTCTCTAATGAGATATCCATCTGATGATCTGAGTGTGGAGTTAGCAAAGGCCTCATGCCATGCGGGGATTCACCCAATTTGATTTTAACTTGTCAACGACATATGGTCTTGGACACATCCTATTTACTTATAGCAATATAGAACAATAAATAGGCCATTTTGGTTACTATTGCTTGTACATAAATCTTTATCAATGAATAAATCTTTCCAAGGCATTCCTACACTTATATTTATTTTATATATTATTTTCTCTCAACTTTCTTGCTTAACTTAACAAACATGAATTGTCCTTCCATTTGTCTTGTTAGTCACTATATATATGAATAAACTTTTTAATCATTTATGAGTAGTTATCATATAGTTTGAATCTACCAAATTCATGTATTAATTGGTAGATCTAATAATTTGGATTTGGTTTACTTCTACACATAGCAATGTATTTTTGCATTTGATATTATTGGTCTATTTTATGCATTTTCCAGGTCATTTTAATTCAAAATGTTAGCACTTCCATACTTTTTCAGACTAATCTACAACTAGCATATCACTTACTACATTTACAAACTCATATATGATTTATAAGATAACTTGAATAGCTAATTAGGATTAGGTCTACAATCTAAATGGGCATTTAAAATCTCTTACATAAGGTATATATTAAAACACACACACACACACAATTGGATGATTATCACCCTTAAGGGGAAATATTTTTCTAACTTGACTAACTAATTAACCTAACTACATAACTAGTGAGTTTAGATATTTTTATCTAAATTGGGATTCCCCCTTTTCTTTTCCCTTTGAGATCCCTACAAGTGTCTTTCTAGTATTGTGCTTGATTCCCACTTCAAGCATTAACATAATTGGTGACCATACAAGGTAATGAAGACCTTATTGTCTTGTAATTTTTCTTGCATATACCAATGCATCTCACTACTTGACTACTTGGCCCTAAATATAATTCTATTGTATCCATGAGATTTATGCCATGTGATTATAATTCTATTTTTTCCACTCATGACAAATTTTGATGACCTATAGTATAATACCTTACCATCCTCAAGTACAAGATTCTAGTGTTTGGTTGATGACCTTTCTTAGTTTAAGGGTTCTTCTCATGAAAATCAAAATGATAATATCAAATTCTTCATGGAGTGTTGTCTCTCTAAGGGAATCTATGATCCTTCTCTTATTAATATGATATTTATTTTCTTGCACATGCTTCAAAATAAAGTTATTAAATGATTCAATTCTCTTCTTCATCAATCCATCCTACTTCAAACTAAAGTTGTTGAATGGTTCAATTCTCTTCTTCATCAATCCATCCTAGTCTAGGAGCATTTTTTCAATCTCTTTAACGAAATTTTCATAAATTTAAAGCCTAATTTCAACCCTTCATCAACCCTCCCATTATGTGATTCTTGTGATGAACATCATGGTTCAGCTTTTAAACAAGGGTTTTTTAATAAGTTGTATTTTGAAAAATCTCATTTTGGTGATTCATGTTTAGAGCAAGAGATTTATGATGTTTTTTTCCTTTCAAGGAAGCCCTTTTTCAAGCTTATACCAATAAAATATATCATGTCCCTATCCCTTATGAGAATTACATTATGACGGAACATCATAATGAGTTTATTAATTATCGTTTCGTGAGATTCATTGTCATAATTTGTAGGATGAAGTGTTAGTTGAGGATGGAAGTTTTATTCATAATTTTATTATTTATGAGAGGCGAAACAATTTTTTTTAGTAATGAAAATGACTATAAAATCCATTATTCAATGATCACTTAATTACTAAAATGTTTCACAATGAAAAAAATGAATCTAAGATTTTATGTGCTTGATGCTATTTTTTTAAGTTAAATATATAAAATATGACCTATTGATTCCTCATCAATTTGGAAGTGTATATTTTCTTATTGACTATGAGCTTGAAAATAAAAAAGCAAAGCATGATCTCTTTGCAAACAAGGCTAACCATAATATGCTCCATTATATAGAGGTCCAGAACAATGAACGTTGTCCTATGTTATTCCAATGTTACCATTATTTTCCTTGTAATTTTCTCTCAAAAACCTACCCTTGGGGCGACTATCTCTTCTCTGAAGAGATTCTGCATACACCTAAAGTTTCCTTTGGTGAATGCATCAACATTAATTTTTATCTAAGGTTAATTTTTTAGGGAATGAGAGGCATGATCTAGAATCTGATTTTGTTAATTCAATGCACCGAAATATTTCCTCGTCTCCCAAGAAGTAATATGATAAGGTCATTTTTTTATGAATCCAAGTCTATTTTAGTTGATTTTACTTCTTTTTCTTTAGGAAGGTGGAAATAAAACCTAATTTCAAACCTAATAAAAAAGGAAAGAGCCCAATTAAAAGCACGCGCTAACAAGTGACTATTTCCAATCAGTAGATACATTTGGTCCTCCTCAATCCTTGGACCTACTATTGAATCCATCCATGCTTCATAAGAATAAGAAGAATGGATTTATTAAGGAACTACTCAGTGGAACGAGCCTGAACACAGATTTTAAGGAAGGCAAATTCACAAGCGAAAGAGCAGTACTGCCAAACCGAGTTTGGGCTTGTATTGAACACTGAAAGTCTGGTGAACCTTACTTACTCTTTGAGCGCTCGATCTGAGTAACCTGATTATTAAAAATCCTCAAATCAAATGCCGACAAAGAGAGGGAATCATAGCGACGTGCGCATTCAATGGAGGTCGAACTCAATTGAATATCCTTGACATAATTTGTCCTTGCTGCATTGCTGGAGAGGGTGCCCAAACACATCCTCAAGAACATGGTCAGTCTCTTCACGCCCCGCCCTGTTCTCTTCACGCCTTCAGTGTTGAAACCCTTCCATTGAAAATATGCATCAAAATTGCTTTAAACGTTCAAAATATGATCCGAATCCAGGTTTCAACTGGAGGACAACATGAGCAATATAGGATTGATTATTTTATAAGTCGATACATTAATGAAATGAAGCAAATGATTGAACTATGCACACATAAAATAAGATGTTAAAAGGTTTTTATTACTGTGCGCATTAATTGTTACATTTTCATGACTTCCATGATGAAATCCATTAATATTGTAACCTCCACACAAACCCAGCATTAAAAAAACAAGAAGTACCAAGTTGAAATCGTAGCTTGACCCGTACTTGAACCCACCACTGCTGCTAACTTCATCATAATGAATGTGTTGAAACTCAGAATTATGAAGTTACTTATCCCTTTTCTCTTGGTTTTTTTGATGGAGCAACGCATAGGGGTATTTGTGGCGCAGGCATGGTTTTAAAGCTATCTTTAAAGCATTACTATCACTTGATGTTCCAGGCAGGGAGAGGCACGAACACCAGAGCTGAGCTTTTGGCTCTGCGGGGATTGTTATGCTTCTCCAGAGCTGAGCTTTTGGCTCTGTGGGGATTGTTATGCTTCTCCAGGTCGTTGGATATTGAATCCCTTAGTATTTTTAGATACTCTCGTTGCATTATAGACTCGGCCGGTGGTCAGTCCCGTCTGCGCACCTTAGTTCTGCAGCATTGGTGTCAGAGGATCAACTTTCTGATTTCGTCCTCTGCAGATATTACCTTCAAGCATATCTTTCGTTCTCATAATTCGGTGGCCGATGGTTTATCCAAGCAGGCATTGGACATAAATTCTGGATTTCTGATGTACAAAGAATTTAGAGGAACCTCTAAGGTTACGAATGGGTCTATGTGTTTAGATCCATTGTAATTTCCTCAAATTGTATTGTTTTTTGATCGGTATGTAGTACAGCTGCGTGGGATTTTACGTTGGTGTTTTTCCATTTCAGTCTTGAGCAACGCTCAGTGGAGGTAGTTATGTTTTGTATACATGTCTTAGATTCTGTTGTGAAATCTTCTGGGTTGCTCGTTGAGCATTACATAGAGGAGATTGACTTTTTGTATAATTGTTTTAGAGGTGACTCTTAGTGAAGTTCTCTCGCCTCTCTTTTGTATGTCTCGTTATGTTATGATACATTTTTTCTTTAATAAAAGGATTTTTTCGTATAAAAACAAAAAAAATTCCCACCCTACTTTATTATAATTGGAGTCATATCCTTAATAAGTTTTGGTGAGCTTGGAGACATCTAAATTCGCATTGAAGCAATTCCCATCGTTTAACATAACATAACCAATGGAAACAAAATCCCATCATGGCTATCGGATGGATCCACATGTCATCATCTTAGGATGTCAATGTGCATCATAACTAAGTCAATATCAATAATAAACAAAAATATAAATGCATTAATTGTGTTATGAATGATCCATCTATATTTTCACAACTATTATGCCACTTCACCACACAAACAAATATACTACCAATTATATTTTCACAACTATTATGCCACTTCACCACACAAACAAATATACTACCAATTAGGTCTAGGTTTCATGGTTAAGAGGATGTGATTTTTTTTCTCCTCATGGAATGTGGGGATGGCAAGGTGTGAAGAATTTATCTCTCTTTAGTGGTTGAGGGTGGGATGAGATGTTCCAAACATTTTTTTTTGGAAATCAAGTGTAGCTTGGGTGGTTAAGAGGAGAAGTTGTTATTCTAATCACCTAGCTTCAAATCTCAAAAGTTTGTCCCATCCTCAAGCACTTAAGTGAGAGTGATATTGTCAGATATTGTTATCCCCACTTGGCGCACAAAGGGAAAACATGTAACAACTGAGATGTGAACCTAGGTGGGGAGAGTACCTTAAGTGACAAAGGCCATACTAAATCTCACTCTTGGACAATCGAGCCTTCAAGGGTATCCTGTGGTAAATGACAAGCCATGTAAAGACCTTAAACTTATATGAAAGTTGAACAAACTTTGGTCAGTGTGTAATTTGTGTTCCCACTTATCCTCTTGGATCAATTGGCACCCATCTCGCATTGAGAACTAGGGATAACAGATGTTGTTGATGCAATGAAGAATAAAGATTCCGTCAATCATACTACTAAAAGGGCCGACCAAAACTCTAGAGTCCACCCCCAATCTCTCCAAAATGGAGTTAAATCATCCCACCCTCAAGCATTAAAGTGAGAGTGAAATTTTTGATACCTTGCCATCTCTAATTGATGCACAAGAAGCAAACATGTCACATGTGGGATTTGAACCTAACTAGGGAGGATAAAATATTCTCCACTTAGCCACCCAAGCTAAAGCTAATAGACAATCTATTAGTTGTTGTGTAGTGTAGTGGTAGAATAGTTGTGAAATATTGATTGGATTATTTATTACCTTATTATTGTGTTTGCACTTTTATTTTTTATTGAAATTGACTTATGAACCACATTGACATTCATAAGATGATGAGAGCACCTTGACCTATAGAATCTTCTGATAATATTAAATAGATATAAAGAGTCATAATATCGTTAAGGAGCATTGGATAGGGAAGTGATTCCATATTCTTATTATCGCCCTTTGTTGTATTAGTTTCATGCATATACACATATTTACATGTGTATGTGCATGTACATACACATATGAATATTGGTTACATACGTTATAATCATATTATTCCATGAAAAATATTATGTTGGACCAAGGAACCTAAAGCCTTAAGCCCAAAATGGGAAAAATATGAAATATTTTAGTGTGTAATTCTATTTACTACCAAACTATGATCAAATTTGTGCATGCTTAAAATGGACTCAATTAACATAGGGTAAAAATTTTGAGATACATCCCTCATGCTTATAAAAGCATACCTCATCTAATCTATGGAGACCAATGAAAAGATGGTGTTATATCATAGAGTTAAAGTGTTGGTTGTGGAGCCCGATCTTCCTTATTTAGAGGTCGTGTTCGAGTCGTGTCTGGATCCCATCCCATAATGAGGGGGTTTGGGGGGATTTCCCCCCGATATAGTTGCCATGGAGGGTCCAGGTGGGAAATCAACTACATTTTAGGACCCCCCACCTAGCGGGGATTCAGGGGCAACACCCCGAAGTGAAAATTTCAGAAACAAAATGCCTCGTAAAATGTTGTAATTTCATAGTCATGACTTGGTCGATAATGGGTGATTTATGGGCCCATGGTATTGGGTATCCCATGGTATTTTCCCATGGTAATCGCTCTTTAAAAAGAATTCATTATAGTATGGTTGTGCATTGTAGTATTGTAAAGATCTCTGTGATTGTGTAAGAGAGATTGTGACAGAGTGAAGAGGAAGTTGTAGCGGATGTGCTATATGTTGTATCCCTTCATTTGTTGGATGGTATAATAATAAAACGACTGTAAATTTCTCCATGGATGTAGCCCAGATTGGGTGAACCATGTATATTGGTGTCTCTCTTGTATTGTGTTCATGTGATTTATATTTGCATCTTTTTTATTGTTATTGCTCTGCGATCCTGTTTTTCTAACAATTGGTATCAAATCGAAAGGTCTATTTAGCAGATAAACTCGTGGGAAAGAAGGGTTCCTAGTTCGAGTGGGAGCAATGGTGAAAGAAGGAAAGTTTAAGGTCAAAAAATTTAATGGCCAAAACTATCTGTTATGGAATATGCAAATGGAGGACTATGTGTATCAGAAGGATTTATTCGTATTGTTGGGAGGAAAAGAAAAACAACCGATGACTATGAAGAATGAAGAATGCGAGGTTCTTGGCAGAAAGGCACTTGGAACAATATGGTTGTTCATGTCTTTGTCAATTGGTTTCAATATCTCAAAAGAAAAGACAACAGAGGGTCTGGTGAGTGCATTGGGTAAACTATATGAAAAACCCTCTGCCTCCAACAAGGTATTTCTAATGAAGCATTTATTTAATATGAAGATGTCAAAAGGTGGATCTATTGGTGATCATTTAAATGAATTTAATACAATTACAAATTATCTAAGTTCTGCAAAAGTGAACTTTGATGATGAGTTTAGGGATCTTCTAATATTATGCTCATTTCTAGAAAGCTTCAACGGCTTAGTCATGGCTATAAGTGACTTTGTCTTTGGTTCAAACAATTTGAAATTTGATGATGTTGTTGGTGTTATTCTTAGTGAGGAGATGTGAAGGAAAAGGATAGATCAGACATCGGGTAATGCGTTGACCATGGAGAGCGTGGGAAGACAACGGGATAGAGGAAAGATCCTAGGTGATGTGCTACAAGATGCTTTGATTCTTACATTAGTTAATACTAGTGATTATTAGGTAGTAGAATCAAGGGATTCATGTTAAACCCCATAGGAAATTATTTCATGATTATGTTCCAGGTGATTTTGGACATGTTTTATTGGGTGATGATGAAACATGTAAAATTGTTGGAATGGGTAAGGTACAGATTAAGCTAAAGAATGGAGGTGAATGGTTGTTGAAATATGTAAGGAATATTCCTGCTATGGAAAGAAATATGATCTCAACGGGGCAGTTGGGAGATGGTGGTTATTTATCTACATTTGGAGAAACATGGTGGAAGATCACTAAAGGATCGATGGTGATAGAAAAAGGTGACAAGATAGGTACGTTGTATTTATGTCATCATAATACTAATTGTTATATCTCGTTAGCTTCCATAGGAATAGATACAACATTGTGGCATCATAGGGTTGGCCACATGAGTGAGAAGGGGATGCATATTCTCCACTCAAGGAATTTTCTGCCAGATCTAAAGTAGGTAAGTTTGGAATTCTATGAGAACTGTGTTTATGGAAAACAAAAGAGAATAAGATTCCTCAGGGTTGGAAAACATACGAAAAGTGAAACATTAGAACTTGTGCATATATATGTATGGGGACCGGCTCAGGTACAATCTCTCGGTGTCTCTCGTTATTATGTTACTTTTATTGATGATGCAACTAGAAACACTTGGGTTTATTGCATTAGACAAAAATATGAAGTGTTTTCTACTTTTAACAAATGGAAAGCTTTGGTTGAGAGTGGGATGGGAAAAGGTTGAAGTGTCTCAGATCTTCTAATGGAGGTGAATACTGCGGCAAGGAGTTTGATAGTTATTATTCATACCATGGGATTCATAGAGAGAAGACAGACCCATGAACACCACAAGAAAATAATGTGTTAGAAAGGATGAATAGGACAATCATGAAGCATGCAAGGTGTATGAGACTACATGCAAGGTTTCCGTTACAATTTTGGGAAGACGCTATAGATCTTGTTGTTTACTTAATAAATAGAGGGCCTTCAAGCACTTTGGATGGTGGTATTCAAGAGGAGGCATGGATAGGTAAAATGGTAAACTACTCATTTTTGATAACTTTTGGTTGTGAAGCATTTGTCCATATTGATAAAGAAAATAGAACAAAGCTTGAGGATAAATCCAAGAAGTGTACCTTTATTAGATACCGGGTTGATGATTCTGGTTATCGCTAATGGGATTATGAAAATAACAAAATCATTAGGAGTAGAGATGTGGTATTTAATGAAAAAGTGATGTATAAAGATCAGTTGCAGGGAAAGAAACAGGAAAACAAAAAATACAGAGCACATAGTGCTTGATGAAACTAAAGAAAATGAAGTACCAAAGGTGCCAAAAAATCAAGAACATAAGCATGTACCTCAAAATATTGCAACTGTTAGAAGATATCACAGGTTAAGTAGACCCCCTGAACAATACTTAACTTGAATGTATTATTTGTTGATGACTGACACTTGTGAACCAGAATGTTATGAAGAAGCAATATAGGTGGAAACTAGAAAGAAGTGGGAGAAAGGCATGAATGAAGAGATGGAATCATTGGTAAGAAACCAGAATTGGTATTTGGTTCAGTTTCCTGTAGGTAAAAGAGAATTGCAGAATAAATGGGTTTATAAGTTGAAGGAAGAAGATGGAGGAAAGAAGCGATACAAGGTCAAACTTGTTGTAAAGGGGTTTGCACAGAAGAAAGGTATGGATTTTGATGAAATATTTTCTCATGTTGTTAAAATGACTTCATTTAGAACTATTTTAAGTTTAGTGATGGTAGAATATTTGGATCTTGAACAGTTAGATGTAAAAACAACTTTTTTCCATGGGATTTGGAGGAAGATATTTATATGAAGTAGCCACAGGGGTATGAGGCCAAAGGGAAGGAGAATTTGGTATGCAGGTTAAAGAAGAGCTTGTATGGCCTGAAGCAAACTCCAAGGCAATGGTATTTAAAATTTGATAGGTTTTTGACAGAACAAGGTTATAGTAAATGTCATTCTGACCACTATGTTTATTTCAAGAGGCTATATAATGGAATTTATTGTATGTGGATGGCATGTTTGTTGTAGGGTCTAACATGAAGGATATAAATGTGCTCAAAAGGAAGTTATCTAATTCTTTTGTGATGAAGGATTTGGGTACTGGAAAGCAAATCCTTGGCATGAGATTAAGAAGAGACGAAAAAAAATTGTGAATTGTTATTGTCTCAGGGTGAGTACATACAAAATGTGTTGCAGAGGTTTAGAATGTAGAATGAAAAACCAATTGGTACACCTTCAGCCATATATTTCAAACTAAGTAAGGAGATGTGTCCCAAGACACAGGTAGAGATAGATTACATGTCCAGGGTTCCCTATTCATCAGCAGTTGGCAGCTTGATGTATGCTATGGTGTGCACAAGACCATATATTGCACATGCAGTGGGAGTTGTGAGCATGTATATGAACAATCCAGGTAAAGAACATTGGAAGGTAGTACAGTGGATTGTAAGGTATTTGAGAGGTACCACTACTCATTCATTATGTTTTGGAGGTTCAAACACTGTTCTATAGGAATAGGTTGATGCATATATTGAAGGTGATAACAATAGTAGGAGGATCACCAAAGGGTATGTCTTTACTGTAGGTAGAACAACAGTAAGTTGGATTTTGGAACTGCAAAAGGTTGTTGCACTTTCAACATCAAAATCATAGTATGTTGTTGTTACAAAGGCTAGTAAAGAGATGATTGTTAGAAAAACAGGATCGTAGAGCAATAACAATAAACAGAAATGCAAATATAATCACACATGCACATTACAAGAGAGACACAGATATATCGTGGTTCACCCAACTTGGGCTACGTCCACACTGAATTTGCTAGTCCTTATTATTATTACCGTCCAGCAAGATGAAGGGATACAACCTGCAGCACAACCGCTGTACTTCCTCTTCTCTGTTTCACAGTCTCTCTCCAGATCTCAAAGATATTTACAATGCATAAAACCTAATACATCAACAACCCTAGCCGTATTACAATGTCTTTCTTTTATAAGGGAAATACAATGGGAAAATACCACGGAATACCCAAAACCATGGGCCCGCAAAACAGCTGGCGAAAACAGCCCCAAAAATTTTCTTCGGGGTCATTGCCCCCTGACCCCCATTTCTCGGGGGCGCTGCCCTCGAACCCCCGCCGAGGGACCGCTGGCCCCCGGACCCCCTAGCCAAGGGGGATGGGCCCCCCTGGAACCCCGCTGGGGTGAGTGTACAATCCACCTACACATCATATAGAACTGGGGTACAAACATGGCTGATACAATATCATCTATGAGACTAGAAGATCTGGCTCCACAACCAACAATGATTTGGTTATAGAGGTTCATGGAGGAATTTTGTAAGAAGCGGGAGAATAGCAGGTTGTATAGTGACAACAAGAGTGCCATTCATCTTGGAAACAACTCATCCTTCCATTATAATACTGAACATATACATCTCAAGTACCATTCCATATGGTATGTTCTGGAAGATGAACTGTTGAAGCTGAAAAATATACACACTAGCAAAAATACTACAGACATGTTGACAAAGGTGGTAACTAGAGAGAAACTAAGTTCCTCCTCAATTTCAGTTGGCCTTCAATAATGAAGGTGAATATGAGAAATTTTCCAGTTCCAAGGTTGGAGCATAGTCCAATAGATGCAATAGCGGTGGAGTGGCTTTGATCAGTCATCCGAGTGGGAGATTGTTGGTTATGGAGCCTAATATTTTTTATTCAGAGGTCGTGTCTCAGCCATGTCTGGATCCCATCCCATGACCGAGGGGTTTTGGGGGGATTCCCCCCAAAATATAGTTTCCTCCCCCCTGGCCCAAGGGTTTGGAGGCAGCGCCCCCCGTAGCAAAATTTTTGGGAAAAAATACCTTGTAAAATGTTGTAAATGACTTGGTCAAGAATGGGTGATTTACGGGTCCATGGTATTGGGTATCCCATGGTATTTACTCTTTAAAATGAAGGAATTGTAATACTATTGTGTATTGTAGTATTGTAAAGACCTCTGTGATTGTGTAATAGAGAGTGTGAGAGAGTGAAGAGGAAGTTGCAACAGATGTGCTGGAGGTTGTATCCCTTCATTTATTGCATGTTATAATAAAAAAAAGACTGGAAATTTCTCTTTAGACACAGCCCAGATTGGGTGAACCACGTATATTGGTGTCTCTCTTGTATTGTGTTTATGTGATTTATATTTGCATCTTGTTTATTGTTATTGCTCTGAGATCCTATTTTTCTAACATAAAGATATAGCTTATGGTAATTGTATGTTGCCATGTGATTTTCCCTTAACTGAGGGATCTTGGGTTGATGATCATGGAAAGAGTTATTTTCTTCCATATTGGATGGGGGGAGCTAGGGAAATAATAAGCATTAAATTGGATTTCTATATGTAGATCCATGAAGAAGTCAAAGAGAAAAACACTTTTCAAAACCCATTTATTTCTTCCCTATGTATTTGAATTTATATTTGATTCAATCTCCTTTCCATAAGTAGTTGTGTGAAGGAAGGAAGAGTAGTATTTTTTTTTTAAAACAAAAAATTTGTCATGGATGTAGTGTCCCTCCAATACAAAAAACTGGTAGCATCCAAAGTAGTGAGCATTGACCTTGATTACACCTCGGGGGGAACAACCCAATACAACCATGTAGTCATTGTCAACACCTTCAATTGTGGTGGAAATTTAGGTTGATTTGATATGGGAAATGGATATGAAGGGGGGGAGAACAAAACCACCAGAAATAGAAAATAGAGGGAAGCTCGGTATACATGAATGGTATTTTTACTCTAGAAATGCCCCTAGAGAAAACCAATAAACGAAAGTGTAGAATTGGACTTAAGTCAATATAACATTGATGCAAATCAATTTATAAATGATGATAATGTTGCACAAGTAAATAACTATGAAATCCAGAGGAATCCACAAGAATAAAAAAATAGTAGAGAGAAAATGAAGAGCAACCCATATTAATGGATTAACATGGAAATATCTTCCTTATTTATATTGATTTCTATGTTTAAGTTAGATATATTTATAAAGCTAGTGCACATACACATCTAGGCTTGTTTTTTCTACGAGAAACCTTTTTTCTCTAGCTCGTGTCTAAAAGAACTAGAGACTAACTCTAATATTTATTACAACAAAAAACCATAATAGTTGATAAAATATGTAATTCTAGCAAATATTTCTTGGACCACTCTTTGCAAAGATGGTGAATATGCACTACCCAAATATTGTTAGTATAGTGGAAATTAATTAGTTAGTCTGATCTTGAGAAAGAGGCAACCATTGGTAAGGTTCTTCTTCAATTTTCTTTTTTTCTTTTATAAGTAGACAATTAACATTATATGTTGAACTTATGGATCTATCATGATGCAATAAAATTGGTAGAACTTGGACCATGAGATAGGAAACCATGGGGATACCACGTTTGGCTCCCTAGTACACTAAGATTAACAATATCCCAATAATGATCTAAGTATTATCAAAATTAAGGACGGATACAATGATATTAGACAAATGAACCAAGGTCACTGGGCTCGACACCAACATGGTTAATCACCACTTTTTTATGGTGTTTTTGGTTTTTTCAATCACACTAGAATATTTTAGACACCATTTAAGTCAAGTGGGATCATTCTTATTCCAAATTGTATTCCCACAAATCGGTTATCGCAACAAAAAATATGACGGATGTCCAAAACCATTTATATATATCATGTGTTTGTGTGCAATAGATTGCAGAAGACTAAATTTCACTAGCATTGCTGAAATTTTGTTCAACATAGTGTGGAAAAGAACCCATGTGGAGATTTGATCTCTGTTCACAGTCTGGCGTATTTCATAATGTGAACATTATTATTGTTTTAGTGATTTCTGGATCATTTCCATTCACATCTTACATGAGACTTCCACTATTGGTTTGTGGTAATTTACATTGTTATTTTTTTAGCAATAGCTTCCCAATGCATAATACTATTTGTTTGTGATATGTATGTAGTTCATGCTAACCAACAATAGAATATATCTCACTCTAAGTTGATCTATTTTCTCAACACCCACTCTAAGATATCTCACTCTAGGTTATTCTAAGACGATCTTGACTAGTCTATGTGATAAACATTTGAGTGAGGGGTGGTCATTGCATTATCCTATAGGTTCTTCTATCTTTACAACAAATTCTTGGCCTCATTGTAAACTAGCATAGATCCACCTTAAACCTAGATCTATCAACCACCGAGAGGGATCCAATTTCTTTAGGTGTATTTTTTTTTAACTTGAATTTTTACACGTCAAAAGAATTACACCTCCAGAAATTTGATCCATACAAGATGCCCCTAACCATAAGATTGGAATCATGCAGTAGCCTCAATTTAGATTCCAGGCATGAGCTCTCCCATTGCACCATATGGCTCAAATTTGACAATCCATTGAACAAGTACGCACCAACTACAATAATTGATTCAAACTTGGGCTTCTGCATCATGGGGTCCATCACCATTTGCAATAAGCGCTTGTACAAATGGGTGCTCCAATAGTTCTTGATCTCTTTATTGGTTCACTTTAGAAGGTGAATAGCAATAAGATCAACACAATTCAATGCAAGACACAAAGCGAATATACATAAACTAATTTATTCATATATGATCCACATAGGTGTGATGTGGAGGAAAATAATTTAAGGAAGGTTTCACACTCTTGAGGCCTAGACATATGGGATACAATGCAAAGGATGTCAAGGAGCATGATTTAAAGGGAAGGGGGGGGATATGAAACCCCCAACTTTGCATTACCTTGGCAGTACTCAACCTAAAGGTGTGGGATGGAGTTAGATAAAAGGACTTGTGGCATTTTTTAGTGCATTTAAGAACATAGTTTGAGGAAAATATCATCTTGTGTATTTCAAGACATAAAGTGAGATGGAAGGAAGCACATCTTTGAGCCATAAAATTTGGGAAGGTCGTCAATTCATGGATCATGCATTATCATCTCATGCATTTTAGAGTGTAATAAAGACACGGGGGCTTCACTCAATAAACCGCTATCATAGCATGTTTGTTCGTGGCATATGAAACAATACCCCTAATTTCACTAAATATTGGAAAATACCTTCCAAAATCGTTTTTTTAACCCCCTCCCAATATGCCTCCCAAATTTAAAAAAACACCTATTTTCACTAGATATTGTATGTATCAATTTTTTTCATTAACATTTTTTATACCCCTTTATATTTATACCTAGTATATTGATATGATACCCCTCTTATGACCCCACATGCATTCTACAATGCACCTTGCTTCTTTCGATGTATATTGTGGATGCACATTATGTCACCCACAATGCAATTACTCAACCACATATCATTATGATTTGAAACATCTAATGGTTTAATGAAGAGATAGGAGATCACTTCGTGTATGTCACTAGAGCCAATGCACATTGTACAACATTTAGATTGCATGTTGCAGTTCCCCAATCACTGACTAAGCCTATTGTGGGCTAGGTATCCAAGCCCCTAGAGCCTGTAACAAGCTCTAGGAGGCTGAATAAACCTCTCAAGGCCTTTAATAGGCATGAGTGGTTGGGTATTCAAGCCCCCAAGGCCTATCGAGGGCCTATAACAGGCCCTGGAGACTTAGAGCCTCCCAAGGCTATTGGTAACAATTGGCTATCAATGATCATTGTCTCTCGACTATGATCGACTGGAAACCCACTTCACCATGAAACCCCCTGGCCTCAAGCATGCCTCAAGATGTGATTTCCCTGCGTATTGGTAAGCCCCAGCCTTACCTCAACCCGATTTCTCATTTGAATGTGATCCCACCATCTCCATTTGGCAGATATTTGTCAGCCCGCCCATATATAAAAGACCCCAAAGTATTTTTTTATTGTTACATTAAATAAAAGAAACCCTTTGCCCCTTAATATATAAGCAATATAATTTTTAGGTTTTCATGAATATTTAATACTGCAATATGAATGAACATGGTATTATATTGCCTTCTAGTGAAGCCCCCGTGAATCAAGATTTGGGTCTCGAAATACCTCAACTCATCCATTCCCAATGAATGAAATATCTACTTCTCTATTTTGATGTCATCCTATTGCTGGCCTACTTCATGTAGCCCCTATCACTAATCCATGCAAACCTTGTCATTCCCATGAAAATAGGCAACTGATGCCATGTTAGCAACGTGGCCCAATAAATAGTCTCCACCACGTCAAAAGGTACATGAGTCATGCAATAGGAGTCATGCAATTAGAACCATGTCAACATCTAAAGGAGCATAAATCATCAGGAATCCAGACTCACTACTCTAATTTCAACTAGTTATTCCTTATCCATATATAATCCTTTTTTTATGCATTTTTTAAAAATCTTCATAAAGGTTTTGAGCTCCAATCTATTTTTGGAAATTTTATGATTTGATACTAGAAATTTTTTAATTCTAAAAACTATTTGCTTCATCCCTATTTAATTTTAAAACTTGTAAGGGCATATACTCCATATATGTGCACTATTTTCAGTGTCAATTTTAGAGAGTTAAACTTTCACATACTTTTTAGTGTTGTATTCATTTTCTATGTTATCAACTGTTTGATTTCTATTTTTTCATAATAACTACTAACCCTCCTAAGGTATAGCCAAAAATGATTTTATTTTGGATTGTATTGTGTACTTTTATTTGTACGTATAGGGTTTCCTAGAAAAACAACAATTACATACTTGAAAAAGGGTTCTAGTGAGGTGCTTAAACCTGAAACCCCTACATTGGTTCTAGTGATATTTCATATGTGTATTCCCATAACGGTTTGACGAGGTTTCATGCACAAGATTATTAAGTTGTTCGAATGAGTTATACATATGAATTTGTAATTTGCTTAACGTGCTTTTTATCTGTAAGTGAATGCTATAGTTACATGCCGGAAATATTAGCTAATTATATATCTCATTCGATCGACTTAAGGTACAATCAAATAGGTACCTTTCATATATTTCTTTGTCGAGTGAGGGAAGCTCAGGACAAACAAAGGGAAATGCAACTGCATCCAGTAGATCTAATAGGATAAAAACGATGAAAGGTGAAAAGGACAGAAGAAAATTACGTAGACATGTGGAATTTTTTCTTGCCGAAGGAGGATAATGCTCCTACAATGATGAGAGCATAGAAGACATCGAGGTGCCACCCAGGTATCAAAATCTGGTGAAGCAATGGGTACCTAAGGAACTGTCTTCATTGGACACTGACTTCAGTGTCAACAATAGGATGTATCGCATTGCACCATCCTCCCTGCATGGCCTTAGCCTATTTTCCATGGATGGAATAACTATAAAATACAATACAGTAATTGAATTGATGGACTATGTGAGACTGTGTTAAGATTACAACGATTGGATGTTGTTGGTCAGGTACATGCGAAGTATGTGGAGATATGCACTCATTGCAAATTATATACCACTATTAAACAACGATAAAAATAAGGGAGATACTATCTATATTGATGGAAGGCATAAATATTCCAGCAATATCGCAGGGCTTATAAACAACACATGACCCGGGACAACAAACACGCAACCAAATTTCATATATGAGTAGGCGAAGGAAATCGGGTAGTCATGTGCGCAATAAAAAAGATAGAGCCTGAGGAAGAGTTATTAGTGGATTACTATTTGAATCGAGTAGATACATCGACTCATAGTGTATGGGTACTTATGCACCACCTATTTAAGCAACCTCTACTTATTGCATTATATTTTTTTTATCTTTAATAATGTATGAAATATTTCACTGTTCTAATTTTATTGTAATGTGGCAGGCTGATCATGGAAAAGGAATAGCCTTAGAACAGGTAAACAATTAGCAAGCTTGATTTACATTTAATGTGGATTTTAATATTTGTTTATATAATTTTATTTGTGTGGAGATCATTTTTTATCTTTAACAATTTTTTAAATATTTCACTATTCTAATTATGAAATAATGTGGCAAGATGATCATGGAAAAGGAATAGCCTCACAATAGGTAAACAATTAACAATTTTGATTTACATTTAATGTGAATTTTATTATTTGTTTATATAATTTGATTTGTGTGGCAATCAATTTTTGTATCTTTAACAATTTTTTAAATATTTCACGGTTCTAATTATATTATAATGTGGCAAGCTGATCGTGGAAAAGGGCCAATATTAGAACATGTAAATGAGTAAAAAAATTTACTTATATTTAACGTGAATTTTATAATTTGTTTATATAATTTTTTTTGTGTGGCAATCAGTTATTTTATTTTTTTACGTAACTGAAATAACATTTATTTTGTTGAAATATGTAGTTGGCGGGCCATGATGCTCATGATTCGCTCGACCAAGTGGATTCATACTCATCCCCCTACCCGATGGTATTAATACATAAAAATACCAATAAAGCAAACAAGGAACTTGAGCGCTTGTTAGACATTGTAGAACAAACTCTTGAAATCGAAGAAAGTATCTTTCAAGTTATGGCACAGCTTAACACATATAAGGTAATAAGAATAATTTAAAGTGATATTTTTATTTTTATGTCGTAAGATCAATTATAAAAAAAAAATTTAACTTTTACATTATCTAAACGAAGAAACATTTTCTTTCTTATACATAGTTTTTTGCAACCCGTTGACACCGGCATGCATGGTCTCGATAGTAGTGGAACTACACAAACTCCATAGATTCCCGACACAGGCCCTCATTTACCTACCAGGCTATTCGGTACTCCACCTTCCACACCTGTAGTTGGGAGCCAGCACACGTACCCCCAGAAATTCACACAACCAAGCACTAGAGGTGCTGAGACTAGAGAGGAGGATGATGATTTGGCCAATTATATGGTCTCATTTACTAGAGAGAGACATGTTACCTCCATAGGAGCCCTTTCGAGAACATTTATGGTCAACTATGATGGAATTCAATTAAAGCAAGTAAAATTGCAGGTAATTTTTAATATTTTAATTGTTTCATGTTGTCTATCTCAAACATAAATCATATACATTATTATTTTTAAAATAATGATCATATATTTTTGTATGTAGGAAAAAACTATTTTTATAGGCATTTGGAGACCAAGGCGTCGATGGTTTTTGGATCCACCATATGCACGAGGTGGAATTCACGGAATTCCAAACTTAAAAAAGAACTTTTGGATTATCTTGAAGGCATCTTTGGGGTAGACACATTTAATAAAACCATGATCTCCTCCACAGTTGGACAACATTTAAAGTATACGTGGGACAGTTATAGGGTTCACTTGGAAAAGAACCCTAGGTACGAGCATCCTCTCATTATTCTAGAGAGGGAGTGGAAGGCACTCATTGAGGATGAAAACGAGAAGAAATTTAGAAAAGAAGGAAAAACACCACCTGGTCCCACAAGCTAAATTACATCTTGAATTACCTTTAATTTTTTTTAGATATAAATAAAAGTTTGGTGCATAACATACATGAAAATTTTGATTATAAGTTTCCTGACACTTCGAATGAAATAAAAGTAAGGGTTTCCAAACATGGGCAGCACAAGCTAGGCCAAGGCGGCTGCTTGAAGTTACAGTAAAAAATTGTAATAACCCAAATACCTTGAAATATTATTTGTATTAGCTTCCAAATTTCAGGTAATTGCAGCCAATAACATCAAAAATATATACTCTTATGCAATGAAGGGCTATGAATTTGGAACTGCAACGACGGAGGAAGACCTTAAGCTTGGTTACAGTTCTGGCTATCAAGCTGTCGTTGAATTACATAAAATATTGGGGTAGATCCCAAGATCCAGTGTGCAGGATAAGGTAAATAAAAATAAATCCACATTAACCTTTCATCACTTATAAAAGTTCATTTGTGTTTGATAATGTCCATAAATTTGATGTGTTATATATTTTTTTTAATTATGGGAGCAACACTATTGATGAGTCCATAAGTACTGGAGGGAAGTGCACTGATAGTGGAGTGGCACCACAAGATGGTGCTCCTGTGTAGCCTCATGATGGTGCTACGAATGATGTCCATGACGGTAATATGGATGGATATTAATATATCATATAGTTAATAATTTCGTAGTTATAGATTTTGTACTTATATTTTTCTTGCTCATACATATAGGATTGTGTCCTTATAAAGTTAATGGTTTCAATGATGGAGAATGTTGTACTTGAGGGTCCCACACCTAAAGAGGGGCATAGGGTAGCAATTCGAACGATGTTGACCAGTGCAACAGGTAAAAAATTACATTGCAGAGGTTTTTTTAAACATTACTAACCTACTTCAATGATATTTAAAAACTGGCCATATAATTTTTTTTTTTTTTTTTTTTTGGGTGATGCCCCTCCACAACGACCTCCACGCTATGAGTAATAGACTAGGAGTGCTTTGCATGAGAGGCCGCAAGCACAAACAGTTTCTGAAGAGCACCCAAAAAATGAAGACGACATTGATGAAGAAGAATTACTTAAGAACTTTATGAAGAGGGACAGAGATAAATGATGATGTATACACTGTTTTTTTTTACATATGCCTAGATTCGAATGAGTTTTTGCATACATTTTGTTGCAATTCCTCTAAATGAGTTATTGCATACTTTGTGTACTCATGATAATAAAATATGAAATATAGATGGTTAGTGCTTAATTTATCTCAACTTTGTACTTATTTCATCTCAACTTTCTTGCTTACTTTACAATCACATTTTATGAATTTTGTATCTTTTTAATGCATATTTTCTAGTAGAATATAGATTGGGTATTGGGGAATTGAGAGTGATGTGAGGGGGGAGGGCATAAGAGCTTCCACCTTCACAGTTGTCCCTGTTCAGTTTATTGGATCCATTTAATCTTGGAGAAAACCTCCCTCGATCCAACAGAGCAGCAACAAAGTCAATGTTGACTTCGTTACTACCCTAGATCGAGGGAGGTTCTCCCCAATATTAGGTAGATCCAATAAATTGTTCTTGAAACCAAGGGGAGCTTATTCAGGAATTTTATTTAGTTATTTATCTATTGGGTTTTTAGTTTGTTCTTATCGAGTAAATCCATGTTGGATGAGGGGCTTGTCCAAAAAGAAGGCTTAGAAGGTGCTTCGAAGAATTATAAAGGTATGTTCTAACATTCTCATAAAAATGCATCTTATACTAGTAAATAATGGTACAAATATGACTTGTATTTATTTTGTATATATTTATGGAGGTTGAATGATTTGGCACTACAGGTACTAGAAAAACATAATGATGGATGAGTTGTGATCAGGGGAGGTATGCTATCCAAATAATTTTAATGACTATTTAATTTGAAGATGTCCGTTTTTATATCAGTTTGTTGATGCCCCGGAGATCACAGCATCAATCAGAAAGGGATCCTCCCCGATAGACTATCCCAATTAGATTGTCCACCATTTGGTGTAGGGAATCCGTCCGGTTAGCGGTTCTGGCAACCGTGGGTTTGGAGATTTGCTCCAGTTATACCGGTTATGGCCCGGTCCACCGTTCTTTTAATTTTTTCTGTTTTAGAATGATATGCAAGTGCCTAATCTAAATTTAATCTAAATGCAGAACTGGAAAATAGATCTATGTCTAAAACTGAAAATAAATCTAAACTATCCCTGTAAGGAGCAAATTGAAAGCATGAGTAATGAGCTGTAGGAGTTATCTAAAGAATAAACAGACAGCCATTAAATCTTAAAGATAAAACTACATCAAAGGTAAGATATATCAGAAGATAGCTTCCAATTAAATATAACACATTCAATTACTCATGAAACAGAGAATTCATTTGCATAGAAAGAAGTAAGATCATTCACTACCAAGAAATAATTCAGAACAGTAAAGAAAGATCTCACAGTAAAGTATGGAAGTCACAAGAATAATCCAATACACATCCAATCTTCATTCTCATGCAAAGACATCCTCTCCAGGCTCTTATTAGGTAGATTTAATTTCTTGAAACAAGTGCAAGGTAGCTCGTACAAGTTCAGAAAATTATTTCCTTGCCAAAAGTCCCCTTACATTGCTTCCTAAACTTCTATTTATAATATTACAAAATGCCCTTTGGGCTGCCACCTGGCTCTTTACACTTGTCACCTACAGACTTTTCCCCCTTTTAATAGACAAATTGTGGCCCTTTCTTAAACAGAAAATTACTTAAAAAGAAAAAAGACAGTTGTCCAATGGCTCCACGTTTTTTACATATGAAAGCCAAATTACAAAAGATAGGAATTAATGCTTTAATATCAGCACGTTCATTTTTGGGCAGGCGCTTCAGCTGGGAGAGAAGCACTCGAGCTAGCTGTTGCTGCTGGGAGAGAAGAAATCGGGCTGGCTGTTGCTGCTGGGAGAGAAGAAATCGAGCTGGCTGTTGCTGCTGTTGTTGCTGCTGATTTCTTCTCCTCTTCTGCAATGTAACTAAACCACATACCAGTATCTCTTATAACTACATTTGCTGAGGCAGGGAGTAAGATGTTCTGAGAAGTTACATCTTTACCAAGCTCCGCTCCAATACCTTGAAATTCTATTACTGTTGCTTGGTGTATTTCCTTAAGCAGATGACTGTGTATTGATAACATCCCAATATAATGCTGGAGATCATCAACGGCTAAGACATCAATCTTCTTCACGTATTCTGTTTGGATTCCCAGCTCTTCCTTCAAGTCAGCTAAATGTTGTTCTTTGCCCGGGAAATCATCAAGGGAGTGAGGGAAACTCAACTTGCATTTGTCATGCATTTCATGGATTCTTTGATAAAGCCCGTTACTTTTATCCATTGTCCCTTGGATCTTGGCCATTAGCTTAATGCTACAGTTTCTGCAAAATTCCAAAAGGGCTATGTCTTCATTAAAACCATCTTCAGATTTGAACGGGAGATGCTTGGGGAAATCTACCTTTTCTTCTCTCCATTCTATCTAGCTCAGGATATTTTCCTTAACCCGAGTATATTTAGCTTTAAACCTATAGGCCTCTGCATTAACTTCTTTTAATCTAACCACCATGGCCTTGAGCTTGCATACTTTCTCAGTAATTAGTTCCTGCGTGTCATGGACTTGCTTTAGGATGCTACAAGAAAGCTCATGGAAAGGAGACATATCTATCGCTCTGCTCTCTGCCTACTCTAATCGCTCAACCAATGCCAGCTTGTTTGCTTCTAGATGGGACACTCTGGCTCCTGCATTGTTCTTTTCTGCTTCTACAATCATCATCTGGACTGTCAGTTGTTCCTTTTCTTCTTCTAAATGGTTATACTTGTCTGACAGTTCTTTATGCTCAACAGAGAGGCGATTATACCTATTCACCACGAGATCCCTGTAGGCCTGCTCATTAGCCACAGTATGTTGTAGCATGCGATCTCTCCTCTTTTTCGACTCAACTTCTTTAACTATATTAGCCATATTGTCCAGCATTTCTTTTGTTGTCTCTACAACGGCGGATGCCATAGCTAAGGGAGCCTTATTTGTACTTTGCATTACTGTGGTCTCCCGGTGGGTAACGATATCTTCTTGGAAGAGTCTCTTGGATTTAAGGACCATTGCCTTCCTCTTCTTATCATAGAAAAATTCATCCCATCTGGACACAGTATGCTCTTCTGATGGAGTATATGGGACGATTGTGAGATCTATAATATCTATTTTTGCTTCCGTGGGTGGGGTCTGGACATATCTCAAAATGAGCATAAATTTCTTTGCAGTGCTCGACAACTTTTCCCCGCCTATCATTCCTATGGAAAATAACTTCACCAAAGTGGAAGGCTTTCATCTCTTGAACAAACTCCTCAGCTGATGCGACTCCTAAGAATTTGTAAGCTCCTATGCAGAAAGGTAAAGGGGGGAAAGAAGCCTTATGTTGCTTGTTAAGCACTGCTCCAATTCCATCTAGGAAAATTTGTCTCACTGCTTCTTTGAGGACTACATAGTCAGTAGCATACCTCGGCAAAATATATTGAGCTTTAGTCCCTCCAAACATTCTGATGTAGGTGCCTTGCTCTGAAAAATAAAAGTCTCCATAGTTCACCAGGATCTCCATGGCATTTTTCGACAGACAGTTGGGCTCTTCCTTGAATATCTGCTCATATAGGGGCATGATGAACCCCTCACAGATGAGTTTATAGCTGGCTTTGTAATTTTGAGCCCACATCATCCTGTAAGCAGTGTAGACTGGGGTATTGTCTTTATCCCACGTGCAACCTAAGCTGGGGAAAGATAGCTTGGCCAAAATACAGTCAATGAGATATGAAGACATGTAAAATTCTAACTTTTTTAAGGCCATACCTTCTCATGCAGCAACCACCATTGATGCCAAACTGTCCGATAGGATAGTAGCCCAGTCAAACACAGTTCCTTTGAATGCTACGAAGTGGATGATGGGGACCCACTGTATCCTGTACACAGTGCCATCGGGAATGCCGAAAATTCTGCATAACATCAGGGCGATTAACTTGAAAGGAGGTCTTAGATTCTGCACATCATATTCGCCATTACCTCTCTTTCTTAAGTGCTTGCCTGCGACCAATAATTTTTTGGCCGTTTCAATATTGTTCATCTGGCCCAACCATTCATCACTTAGAGCTTGCTGGGGATGTGGGAATTTATAGGCTGCGGCAAGATATGCTGGGTGGAATGAGGCGATGGTTATTTTCCCGTTGTCATGTAATACTCTTGTCTCCGCATTAGTATGTTCCAGTATCCACCCGATCACTTCAAAACATGGGAACAATTCAGGGCGGGTAGAAGCTTTAGCTATGCCTGAAGTTCTGATGTTGCGGTAGATCTAGTCTTCTTCTAGTAACATATCCGGGATATCTTGGTCCTTGATCATCGTGTAAATATCGCCCCACTGAATTTCTGGAGGAATACTGGTGGTGCACTTAGTATCTTGGAACATAGTTTCAGTCCTAAGTAGCACTGGTTCAAGTTCCATCATTTTAGCCTTCTTCCTACCACCTTTTGGCATCTTGGCTTATCCCTGCTAGCAACCAAATACAAGTCATTATAAAATGTGCAACCTGTTATGAGATTTTAACAAAAGAAGGATCACTTCAACATGCTAATGAGATATATAAACAAATTAGGAAGTTGCATGTTGGGGAAGCAAAATAAACCATTCCAAGCAAGAAACATAGTTCTGAGATTTGGTTATCTTAAGGGGACAAAGTTTAGGACGTTTCTGAAAGGTAAGCATGCAATGAGGAAACAACCTGCTTCCCATCTATTCCTAGGAGAGAGGGTATCCTTCGTCATTGCGCTTCTAATGGTTAGTGGTGGGTGAGTCTGGAGTGAAACAACCTTACGACGAAATAAGGGGCCGCTTTCCACATTTATGAAAAGGTGAGGGGTTCAGCCGACCCGACCACTACTGTTAATATCTACTAGACTTTGTATGGCCGGCTTGGGGCTTGAATGGGGTGACGACGCCTGGAATATGGCTGGTGAAAACTCGGGTGATTACAGTTTTGGGTTTTAGTTGGTGGAACGAGAAACCCATTGGGCCTCAGTGGCTTTTAAAGACAAAATAATGGTATATGCAACTAGTGTCTATCGGCCACGTTCTAGACGAAAAAGAAAAACTCAAAGGTAATCTGACGTGTAGATGAGTCAAAAATAACGATTACAAACCTACCTGGTAACGCGAAGGTGGCTGAATGAGGTGGACGCAGACGTGGACGAGCTGAGCTGGAGCAGTCTGGTGCGGTGTCCCAACGGCGTTTGTTTAATCGAAAAATAAAAATGCGGCCGACCCAAACCCCCACCATCCTTTTAAACGGGTTAGGCACGTGTGGCATTAAATCTGGTGGGTGGCACCATTAAAACATGTTTTAAATTCTTTGTACTTCGCGGTCTTTTCAAGCTGCCTTGGTAGTTGTGTGCGACCGTCATTTACGGGGCGGACTCACGAATTTCACCCGCAATTGTGGAATGATATAGCGAATGGATTCGATGTTTCGGAAGAGAATGGCATATCCTTCCCAAACGCAACCTTAGGAGAGCTATTGCGAGCTTTTCTACGGAGTCGTCCCGTAGTTTCGGGGAAATATACGATTTCTCTCTGCAATTTTAATGGAGATAATTCAACTGCTTCCGCAATTGCGGAACCATTTCGTGAAGGGTCCCGCCGTTTCGGGAGGATAGGCGAATGGCTTTCGCAACTCGAAAAATTTCTAAGTCTCGGCGGGGCTTCGTGAATGCTTCCGTAGTTGCGGAAAGCTTTTGCAATTAGCTTCCGCAGTTTCGGAATGAATTGGCGAATGGCTCTGCTGTTTCGGAAAGATAAGCTGAATGGTTCCGCAAAAGGTTAAGTCTTTCGGCGGAAGGCTTTCACGAATGGCTCCCGCCGTTTTGGGAGGATAAGCTGAATGGCTTCCGCAAGTCGAGAGGAAAGACTTAAGATTTTTTAAAGAGAATTCCTTCGGCGGTCCCGAAAAAGATATGCGAACGGCTCCCGCAGTTTCGGGAGGATAAGATGAAAGGTTCTGCAACTGCGGGAGGATAACCCGAAAGGTTCCGCAACTGCGGGAAGATAACTCAAATGATCCCGCAATTTCGAGAAGATAACTCAAAAGGTTCCGCCGCTTTGGGAGACTTTCCCAAATAATTTCCGCAACTTCGAGAGAAAATTTCTAAGTCCTTTTTGAGAGGCTTATGCAAATAGCTTCCGCCATTTTGAGAGGGAAACCCGACTGGTTCCCGCGGTTTCCGGAGGATAACTTGAATAGTTCCGTAACTGTGGGGTATTTCTCAAATGCTTCCGCGACTTCATGAAGATTTCACGAATTTTATCCTTAGAAGAAAAGACTTGGAATTCTCAAAGCAGGATTTTCATTTGAAAACAAAGTAAAATGGAGAATTGGCCTCTTACAGCGGTCTTTCTAGAAAAATAAAGGAGGGGCCCCAATATGTACAAAAAATTTTGGGGGGGATGTTGCTGCAACAACAATTGGCGAGTTGCTGGAGAACATAGATCTCTAAAAAAATTCCTCTCCATGATCCGAAACATTATTAAAGACATCCATCTTATGTGCAATATTCAGCTGAGCATTTGAATTTCTGTTAAGGAAGAAGGCACTTTACCTGCTAGCCATTGGGGAAAGGGGAGCTTTGACAGAGACATCTTTAAAAATCTCCAAGGGCCAACATATGGGATTCATTTTAGAAGGATCATCTTTCAGATGGCTACTACTGTCAGACTCCACAGGATTTGCAACACTTTCTCATGGACATTATTGCTCTTGTTCCTCATTCCCATGCTGCTTGCATCCTTTGGAATGTTTGTACTTTGGACAGCTTTGCTTTTTAAGCCTTCCAGAGATATTTTCTTTAGACATGATCTTTGATTTAGGCTCCTCAATCCATAATGTCCTTTTGTGTGAGTTAGAGATTGTATTGGTTTGATCAAGCCTCACGGACGGAGAGGAGCCCATTTTGAGCTGAGCCTTCTGGACAACCTTCTCGATTTTACATGTTTTTTGCTTTTGTCTTAGCCATGCTTTAATTGAGGCGTGAATATCTGGAAAACAGACCCTTGAATATAAGCCATTTTGGCTGTTAAAATTTGTGGCATGGAGTCATTTCAATACCCTATGTCCTCGGGATGTGCTACTTTCCATGGGTCCAACTTCAATAACCTTCTTGAGATGTCTTTAAGTGTGAGAGTGGGTGGAGCCCAAAGATAGTAATAAAGATGGTCATAGGTCTCTGCTATTTAAACAGGATTAGTGTGACTAGCAGAGTAGGCTTCCTTCCCTCTAAAAAATTTCAGCGAGAGCACAATACATAGATAGACTTTGTTCGAGCATAGTTCCGGACTCATGGGTTGTGAGATTTATTTTGAGAGACCTGTCTTGATGAGAAACTCGACTGCAGGGGCTTTTAGAAAGCAAACTTTGTGCAAATGTTCAAATGACACAAAAAGAAACAAAAAATGGCTGACACTAATACAAACAAAAGGCTAAAGCAACCATAAAAGAAAATTTTAAAGTTTATTTATGTACAGAAAGTCTCAGCGAGACTATGCAAAGTATTGCTTCAAGGCGAGGCCATTGAGAGGAAGGGTTACTTCTTCTCCCTCGAGATTTGTCAATTTATAAGTGGATTGGCCTATCTTTGCCAAAATTTGGTACGGGCCTACCCATAGATGTTGGAATTTCGTGTGCATTCCTTTGCCTTCATGATTATGGTCCCATTTCAGGACTAAGTCCCCAACTTCAAAACTTCTTTTATCGGACTTCCTCTTATCGAACCATCTCTTAAGTATGTCTTGGTGTTGATGGAATCGGTCTTTAGCTTTCTGTCGGGGTTCTTCAAGTTGAAGCAGGGTATTGATCTTGGATTGTAAGACTTGGCTACCAAAACCCCGAGAGGCTTGGGATAACTGTAAGGATGGGAGCAAGATGTTTGGGGGAAGAATGGCCTCCTTGCCATAGACAAGAGTGAAAGGGGAAACCCCTAATGCGTTCTTTGGAGTCACCCTATATGCTCATAAAGCGTTTGGGAGAGCTATATGCCAACTTCTCTGGTTCTCTATCACAATTTTCTTGAGGATTCGAATAAGATTTTTGTTTGAAGATTTGGCTAACCCGTTCCCTTGAGGGTAATAATTGGCTGAATAATGCAGCTTAATTCCCCATTCATAAAAAAATTCATTTATCTTGCAAGACGAAAAATAGGAAGCATTATCAAAAACAAGGGAAATTGGAACCCCAAACCTGGTTATGATGTTTTCTTTCAAAAAATGGATGACTGCATCTTCATTGATCTTGCGCAACGGGATGGCTTCCGTCTGTCTAGTGAAGTAGTCGGTAGCCATCAGGATGTATCGATGTTGCAAAGAAGAATTTGGATTTATCTCTCTGATAACATCTATACCCCACTGCTCAAAAGGCTCATAGATAATAACCGGCTGCAAGGGTCCTGCTGCCTTAGGTAACTTCCCGGCACTTCTTTGGCATACATCACAGTTTCGTGCATACGTGTGGGTATCTCAGAACAGAGTGGGCCAATAATATCCAGCTCTCAGTATCTTGTGTGCTGTTGTCTCTCCTGAATAATGTCCACCTGCGGGGCCATCATGTAATTCTTTGACAACTTTATTTGCATCTTCCTTTTCCAAACATCTAAGGAAAACTCCATCATAATTTTTTCTGAAAAGTATCCCATCGATGATTTGATAAGGTGTTGATTTCAAACAGAGTGCCCTTGTTTGTTTAGAGTTCCAGTGCTCAGGTAAGTACCCTTGCTGTAAATAATACACCAGATCTCTATACCATGACTTAGGAGTCGAGAAGATAGGGCATACTTCAACCGAGTTTAGCTCAGCTTCATTCTTCCAATGTTGTTCTTCATTAGTCGAATCTCCCGCAAGTAATTTGCATAGGCCTTGCCCTTTGATGATCGTGGCTGGTTTAAATTATAAATCATATTCTTGAAGAGTTGTGACCCAGTTCCCTCTCCTTTCTCCTAGTTCCTTTTGAACGAAAAGGGATCTAACAGCTGGGTGGGGAACTATAACTTTAGTTCTGTTCTTAAGAATATATGGCCTGAACTGTTTGACTGCTTTGAAGACCGCATATGCATGCTTGTCAACCATGGGATAGTTCAACTTAGCCCCTTGCAGACCAGTTCTCATAAACGAGATTGGGTATTCATCTCCTAGCTCCACCTTTTGCGTGAGTACCGCTGCGAGGGAGTCATACGAAGAAAAGGTATACAGGATTAAATCCTTATCAAAATATGGGCTTCTTAAGGAAGGAGCCTTAGCTATAGCTGCTTTAATATCTCTAAATGCGTCCTTTTCCAAAAATGTCCATTTGAACTGTATGCTTTGTTTAACCATTTGTTGCAACGGTTTAACAATTTGTGCGAAATCTGGAACAAATCTGCGGACAAAATTGATAGTTCCCATAAAGGACTGCATAGATTTCTTGTTGTAAGGCATTGGAATCTTATTGATAGCTTGTACTCTTTCTTGATCTATTGACACTCCCCCTTTGGAAATGATATGACCCAAGATTTTACCTTCGGGAACAGCGAACACGCTCTTCTTGGGATTCAAAGAACTACCATATTTCCAACAGCGATCAAAAATATGCCTCAGATGGACAACATGATCTTCCCTTTTCTTTGAAAATACTGTCACATCGTCTAAGTATACAACAACGCATTGCCCACCCAATCCTCAGAAGGCGATATCCATTGCTCGTTGGAACGTAGCTCCTGCGTTTATCAGACCAAATGGCATCCTCCTGTATGCGAAATTTCCCCACTTAGTGCGGAAAGTAGTCTTAAGATGATCTTCTTCGGCTACTAACACTTGATTGTAGCTAGAGAAACCATCGAGCAGGGAAAACATCTCAGATCCTGACACCATTTGAAGGATTTGTTCCATTGAAGGGACGCGGTAGTTGTCTTTATCTGAAGCTCTGTTTAAATTTCTGAAGTCTACACATAGTCTTATCTCTCCTGACTTCTTTCTTACGGGGACTAAGTTAGCAACCCACTCAGAATGCCGGACCTTAAAGATTATCTTAGCGTCCAGGAGCTTCTTTAATTCCTTTTGAATCAACGGTTCTAGAGTAGGATGCATCCTTCTTAACTGCTGCTGAAATGGCTTGACACCCGCTTTCATTGGTATAACATGCTGAATAATGCGGACGTCATATGTTTTCAGATCTTCATAGGTCCATGCAAAAACATCCTTATATTGCTTAAATAGTTTGATGAACCTATCTCTTTCTCCCGGCGAACAACATTTTCCAAGGTTGACAAATTTTGGTTCTGCCTCGGTACCCAAATTAACTAACTCATGTTGCATCGATGAACTGTTAGTTTTGGTATTAGCTGGCCTTTTGAAGATCGAACAGCATTTCGAGGGACCTTACCCCTTTGGGGATGAAATTTCCTTTCTCCACATCCTTCTTCAAATCAGAATCATGCTCTTCTTCATCTATCACTGTTCCTTGGAAGCTGTATTCGTTCATTAGAAAGCTGATAATCTGTTCGTCATCATCAAAGACTCTGAAGTTTGTGATGTTATCGGGAACGGAGGGCCTGAAAATCAATTCAATTGAGCATTTATTATTTGATGGAACCAATCTAGAAGCGGATGTTGCTAGCAAATCACTTGCAGAATTTTGCAATCTAGGAATAGATTTTATATTGAAAGCGTCAAAATGCATAATTAAATCCCATACCTCAGCCTGGTAACCCTTCAAATGAGGTGAGAGATAATGAATGGTGTCCCTTACCTATCTTACAACTATTTCGGAATCATTAAAAACCTTCAGGTATTTAACATTTTGACCAATGGCATTCTTTAACCCATGTACCAAAGCTTCATATTCTACCGTGTTGTTAGTACAATCAAATTCTAATCTACAGGACAAAAAATACTTGTTTCTTTTTGGATCCGTCAGAACACAACCGGCTCCAGATCCTTCCAGAGTTTTAGAACCATCAAAGTATAATGTCCAAAAAATATCTTTAGATTCAACTAAGTTAGTATCTCTATGATCTAAATCAGTAACTAAACTAACTATATTACAGTCAACATCATCAGTCCGAGAGAAATGAAGGAGATCGGACGGTACATCGGATTCATGGCTGATGGCTTCAGACTAATAATTGCCCCGATCAATTTCTAAGAAATAATTCCCCAGAACCGAGGATGAGAAGGTTACAGCCTCATTCTTTTCCTCTAATTGAGTTACATTTTGCTTCATGTGTGGTTCTCTCAGGACTTTAATCTGATTTTGCTTGTTCTGATAAGGCAACCAAAGATGAGACCAATCAGTGGCAAAGTAGCCATTCAGCTTGGTAGACCAGTCCCTACTCAATATTAGGCCATAGGCTTCGGGAATATCAACCACCATTATGTCAATAAACTGATAGACTCTAGAGTCGGCTGATAATCTAATGAGAACATCTTTCATTTCCCCAATCACTTTGACAGCAGTCCTATCCAACTGAATGATTTGGGCCGGAGATGGCACAGGTTGCCCATTAATTTTTTTACAAATTGACAGTGGCATGACGTTTGAAGATGCCCCAGAATCTACCAAATAGTTGTGAACATTATGATTAAAAATTTCAAAGGTCAACAGGAAAGGCAACGTTTGAGATTTAGATTTCCCTTTGATGCTAACTTCATTAATTTCGGGATTTTCTTGAGAGTCCGTTAATGGGGTGCTGGGCTGGGGCTGCAGAACATGCACCAACTTGTCTCGTTGATGGGGCAAGCTGCACATGTCAAATATTGACACATTTGCTTTGACCTTCTTTATATCCTCGGTAATGTCATATCCTATCTCAGACTCATTCCCCAATCGGGCTGGATGATCTGTTTTACTCATCGTGACCTTAGGTGGCTGAACTATGGTGTCAACGTTGGGCTATTTTGGCCGCTGTTTGGTTAGCTTTAGGCTTTGGTGGAATAATTGTTATATGCCTTCTAGGTAGTTCTTTTGAAACTTTAGGCTTGGGAGGAGCCGAGTTTGGCACAGGATCCGTAACAGGGCCTTTACTGCGAGTAGCAACGTTCACGGTAGAGGGAGAGATTTCTATGGGATCCTCTTCTGCTAATTCAATCATAGGTACCCAATCCCATAGCACCATAGTAGTGTCCGGGGTTGGTTCCTCTAATTCAGGGCTCGATTCCTCTAAAGAATCATCTTGGTCTGGGATCTGCGAATCCAGCATTTGGTTCATGACTAAACTCATGGAGTTAATCCATTGTGGGCAGTTCTTTTCCGAATGTGGTTCTTGATGAAAGGTACAGAAGTTTTCCATCCCGATTTCATTGAGGTTTAAAACAGGGGAAGTATTCATGGGTGGATTAGTTTGATCACCGTCTTCCCTCTTTTTATAAAATGGCTTGAAAGGTTTCCTAGATGTACTAGCAGCCTTATCTTTCTGGAGATCTACAATCTTATTGGATAACTTCTGCATCATCTTGACTACATTTTCCATGTCTGTAGATGATTCTTCTTTACCTCTAGTGAGTAGTAAGGTTTTTTTGTTGGTTACTGGTTTTGGTTCTGCATCTAAGGCATGTTTAGCGATGCTATCGGCTTCTTCTTCTACCTTTCTATCTTCTTCGAAGTTCTCTATCAGGGTAGTTTTCTTAGATCTTTTAACGAACATCGCTATGGGTTCTTCAAGAGTTGTTGTATAATATTCAATCAGAGATTCCTCTGCTAGTTTATTTGCTTCACTGAAATTATTTAAAAGTATTGTGAATCTTTGATTAAAGTCTTGAACCTTTTCTTTCTTTTCCATTCTCATGGATAAGAGCTCTTTCATAAGCGTAGCTTCTTTTGGTTTCCATATTTCTTCAAGAAACAGTTTTCGAATTCATCCCAACTTGAGATCGAGCTAGGTTGTAGGCTAAAATACCAGGAAGATACTTTTGGCTCGAATGTGTAAGGAAAAAGCCTACAGACTACATCTTCATGCTGCACGTTCAAAAGATTCAGAGCTAAGTAGAAACTCTTAAGATGATCTTCGGCTGAAATGGCTTTACTTGGGTCGAATTTAGGCAAGACCTTTTCTGGATTTTTTGGAATATTGTGGAATGGCCCAGCTAGATTCAACGCTCCCCTTTCTCTCCAAGCAGGTACAACCATATTTCTATGTGGAGATTCTGGTGGAGAATTGTAAGGTGAATTCTGTGGAGTATTCTTTGGAGTAATAAGTTCTCCAAGGCTTTCTTGATCTGAAATGTTTTCTGAGTTTTCAAGATCTATCTTGTTCAGAGGTTCTACAATCTCTTCTAAAGTTAAATTCACAAGCTCTTCAAAACTTTGCACAAGAATTGAATCACGGGTGTATTGTGGCTCTTTTCTAGGGGAACTTTTCCTAGGGAGAAAATTCACTGCATTTAAACCACCTAGCTGTCTAACGTAAGATCATGTGTGCCTCCTCAGATCTTCTATTCTGTAAAAGGTACAGCATACAAATCTTCTTGAGGCTCAGGATTAGAGACAAGGCTTTCTTGATTTGCTACTTCAAGATCTGGACAGTCTGAAATTCTTTCTTTAAGCGGGTTTTCAGTGACACTTATGACAGTGGGAGATTTTCCTTTATTAGCCATGCACTTTCAGGCCCTCCTTCTAGCGCCAAAAACTGTTGATGCCCCGGAGATCGCAGCATCAATCAGAAAGGGATCCTCCCCGATAGACTATCCCAATTAGATTGTCCACCATTTGGTGTGGGGAATCCGTCCGGTTAGCGGTTCCAGCAACTGTGGGTTTGGAGATTTGCTCCAGTTATACTGGTTATGGCCTGGTCCACCGTTCTTTTAATTTTTTCTATTTTAGAATGATATGCAAGTTCCTAATCTAAATTTAATCTAAATGCAGAACTGGAAAACAGATCTATGTCTAAAACTGAAAATAAATCTAAACTATCCCTGTAAGGAGCAAATTGAAAGCATGAGTAATGATCTGTAGGAGTTTATCTAAAGAATAAACAGACAACCATTAAATCTTAAAGCTAAACTACAGCAAAGGTAAGATATATCATAAGATAGCTTCCAATTAAATATAACACATTCAATTACTCATGAAACAGAGAATTCATTTGCACAGAAAGAAGTAAGATCATTCACTACCAAGAAATAATTCAGAACAGTAAAGAAAGATCTCACAGTAAAGTATGGAAGTCACAAGAATAATCCAATACACATCCAATCTTCATTCTCATCCAAAGACGTTCTCTCTAGGCTCTTATTAGATAGATTTAATTTCTTGAAACAAGTGTAAGGTAGCTCGTACAAGTTCAGAAAATTATTTCCCTACCAAAAGTCCCCTTACATTGCTTCATACACTTCTATATATAATATTACAAAATGCCCTTTGGGATGCCACCTGGCTCTTTACACTTGTCACCTACAGACTTTTCCCCCTTTTAATAGACAAATTGTGGCCCTTTCTTAAACAGAAAATTACTTAAAAAGAAAAAAGATAGCTATCCAATGGCTCCACGTTTTTTACATATGAAAACCAAATTACAAAAGATAGGAATTAATGGTTTAATATCAGCACGTTCATTTTTGGGCAGGCGCTTCAGCTGAGAGAGAAGCACTCGAGCTAGTTGTTGCTGCTGGGAGAGAAGAAATCGGGCTGGTTATTGCTGTTGTTGCTGCTGGGAGAGAAGAAATCGGGCTGGCTGTTACTTCTGCTACTGCTGCTGCTTTCTTCTCCTCTTCTGCAATGTAACTAAACCACATACCAGTATCTCTTATAACTACATTTGTTGAGGCAGGGAGTAATATTTTCTGAGAAGTTACATCTTTACCAAGCTCCGCTCCAATACCTTGAAGTTCTGTTACTGCTGCTCGGTGTATTTCCTTAAGCAAATGACTGTGTATTGATGACATCCCAATATAATGCTGGAGATCATCAATGGCTAATTCATCAATCTTCTTCACGTATTCTGTTTGGATGCCCAGCTCTTCCTTCAGGTCAGCTAAACGTTGTTCTTTGCCCGGGTAATCATCAAGGGACTGAGGGAAACTCAACTTGCATTTGTCATGCACTTCATGGATTCTTTGATAAATCCCGTTACTTTTATCCATTGTCCCTCGGATCTTGGCCATTAGCTTAATGCTACAGTTTATGCAAAATTCCAAAAGGGCTATGTCTTCATTAAAACCATCTTCAGATTTGAATGGGAGATGCTTGGGGAAATCTACCTTTCCTTCTCTCCATTCTATTCGGCTCAGGATATTTGCCTTAACCCGAGTATATTTAGCTTTAAGCCTATAGGCCTCTGCATTAACTTCTTTTAATCTAACCACCATGGCCTTGAGCTTGCATACTTCCTCAGTAATTAGTTCCTGCGTGTCATGGACTTGCTTTAGGATGCTACAATACAGCTCATGGAAAGGAGACATATCTATCGCTCTGCTCTCCGCCTACTCTAATTGCTCAACCAATGCCAGCTTATCTGCTTCTAGATGGGACACTCTAGCTCCTGCATCGTTCTTTTCTGCTTCTACAATCATCATCTGGACTGTCAGTTGTTCATTTTCTTCTTCTAAATGGTTATACTTGTCTGACAATTCCTTATGCTCAACAGACAAGCGATTATACCTATTCACCACGAGATCCCTGTAGGCCTGCTCATTAGCCACAGTATGTTGTAGCATGCGAGCTCTCCTCTTTGTCGACTCAACTTATTTAACTATATCAGCCACATTGTCCAACATTGCTTTTGTTGTCTCTATAGCGGCTGATGCCATAGCTAAGTGAGCCTTATTTGTATTTTGCATTACTGTGGTCTCCCGGTGGGTAACGATATCTTCTTGGAAGAGTCTCTTTATCCTCTCTTCCGATTTAAGGACCATTGCCTTCCTCTTCTTATCATAGACAAATTCATCCCATCTAGACACGGTATTCTCTTCTGATGGAGTATACGAGATGATTGGGAGATCTATAATATCTATTTCTGCTTTTGCGGGTGGGGTCTGGACTACCTGAGTTGGATCTCTTCCCACATTTTGGGTACCAGAGACACCTGCTTGTTCCATGTCCATCTCCACATTTTGAGTGCCAGAGACACCTATTTGATATACGTCTATTTCCATGTCCTGGGCACTGGAGCCACCTGCCTGGGCATCTTCAACTGTCTTGAGTTCTTCTTCCATTTTCTGCCCTACTTCAGCTTGTTTCCTTCTCTCTTCTTCTTCAGCTTGCCGCTCATTTTCATTTTCTTCCATCTGCTTCGCGTCTTCTACTTCTTTCTGCCGATGGGCTTCCTCAGCTTCTTTCTGCAGCCTTTCACTTTCTGCTTCTTGCTGCACTCTTGCCACTTCATCTTCCTGCTATAATCTTGCAACTTCAGCCTCTTGCAGTAACCTTGCTTCGTCTCTTAACATTTGTTCTTCATGGGCTCGAGCATCATCTGCTTCTTTCTCTTTCTGCAGGCTGGTTTTTTGGGCCTTGGTAGAGCTAGAGCTTTCTCTACTGCCTTGGCGACAAATCTGCAACTCAGTCATGTTGCTGATGCCTCTGAATGTCTCTTCCTTGGCATCATAATAATGGGCGTACTCAAAATGAGCAAAAATTTCTTTGAAATGCTCGGCAACTTTTTCCCGCCTATCATTCTTATGGAAAATAACTTCACCAAAGTGGAAGGCTTTCAGCTCTTGAACAAACTCCTCAGCTGATGCGACTCCTGAGAATTTGTAAGCTCCTATGCAGAAAGGTAAAGGGGGGAAAGAAGCCTTATGCTGCTTGTTAAGCACTGCTCCGATTCCATCTAGGAAAATTTGTCTCACTGCTTCTTTGAGGACTACATAGTCAGTAGAATACCTCAGAAAAATATATGGAGCTTTAGTCCCTCCAAACATTCTGATATAGGTGCCTTGCTCTGAAAAATAAAAGTCTCCATAGTTCTCCAGGATCTCCATGGCATTTTTCGACAAACAGTTGGGCTCTTCCTTGAATATCTTATCATATAGGGGCATGATGAACCCCTCACAAATGAGTATATAGCTGGCTTTGTAATTTTGAGCCCACATCATCCTGTAAGCAGTGTAGACTGGGGTATTGTCTTTATCCCACGTGCAACCTAAGCTAGGGAAAAATAGCTTGGCCAAAATACAGTCAATGAGATATGAAGACATGTAAAATTCTGACTTTTTTAAGGCCATACCTTCTCGTGCAGCAACCACCATTGATGTCAAACTGTCCGACAGGATAGTAGCCGAGTCAAACAAAGTTCCTTTGAATGCTACGAAGTGTATGATGGGGACCCACTGTATCTCGTACACAGTGCCATCGGGCATGCCGAAAATTCTGCATAACATCAGGGCGATTAACCTGAAAGGAGGTCTTAGATTCTACACATCATATTCGTCATTACCTCTCTTTCTTAAGTGCTTGCCTGCGACCAATAATTTTTTGGCCATTTCAATATTGTTCATTTGGCCCAACCATTCATCACTCAGAGCTTGCTGGGGACGTGGGAATTTATAGGCTGCGGCAAGATATGCTGGGTGGAATGAGGCGATGGCAATTTTCCCGCTGTGATGTAATACTCTTGTCTCCGCATTAGTATGTTCCAGTATCCACCCGATCACTTCAGAACATGGGAACAATTTAGGGCGGGTAGAAGCTTTAGCTATGCCTAAAGTTCTAATGTTGCGGTAGATCTGGTCTTCTTCTAGTAACATATCCGGGATATCTTGGTCCCTAATCATCGTGTAAATATCACCCCACCGGATTTCGGGAGGAATACCGGTGGTGCACTTAGTATCTTGGAACATAGTTTCAGTCCTAAGTAGCACTGGTTCAGGTTCCATCATTTTAGCCTTCTTCCTACCACCTTTTGGCATCTTGGCTTATCCCTGCTAGCAACCAAATACAAGTCATTATAAAATGTGCAACCTGTTATGAGATTTTAACAAAAGAAGGATCACTTCAACATGCTAACGAGATATATAAACAAATTAGGAAGCCACATGTTGGGGAAGCAAAATAAACCACTCCAAGCAAGAAACATAGTTCTGAGATTTGGTTATCTTAAGGGGACAAAGTTTAGGATGTTTCCGAAAAGTAAGCATGCGATGAGGAAACAACCTGCTTCCCATCTATTCCTAGGAGAGAGGGTATCCTTCATCATTTCCCTTCTAATGGTTAGTGGCGGGTGAGTCTGGAGTGAGACAACCTTACGACGAAATAAGGGGCCACTTTCCACATTTATGAAAAGGTGAGGGGTTCAGCCAACCCAACAATTACTGTTAATATCTACTAGACTTTGTGTGGCCGGCTCAGGGCTTGAATGGGGTGACGACGCTTGGAATATGGCTGGTGAAAACTCGGGTGATTATACTTTTGGCTTTTAGCTGGTGGAACGAGAAACCCATGGGGCCTCGGCGTCTTTTAAAGACAAAATAATGGTATATGCAACTAGTGTCTATCGGCCACGTTCTAGACGAAAAAGAAAAACTCAAAGGTAATCTGACGTGTAGATGAGACAAAAATAACGATTAGAAACCTACCTGGTAACATGAAGGTGGTTGAATGAGGTGGACGCGGATGTGGACGAGCTGAGCTGGAGCAGTCTGGCGCGGTGTCCCAATGGCGTTTGTTTAATCTAAAAATAACAATGCGACCGACCCAAACCCCCACCGTCCTTTTAAACGGGTTAGGCACATGTGGCATTAAATCCGGTGGGTGGTGCCATTAAAACATGTTTTAAATTCTTTGTACATCGCGGTCTTTTCAAGCCTCCTTGACAGTTGTGCGCGACCGTCATTTGCGGGGCGGACTCACGAATTTCACCCGCAATTGCGGAATGATATAGCGAATGGCTTCGAATTTTCGGAAGAGATTGGCGTATCCTTCCGAAACGCAACCTTAGGAGAGCTGTTGCGAGCGTTTCTACGGAGTCGTCCCGCAGTTTCGGGGAAATATACGATTTCTCTCCGCAATTTTAATGGATATAATTCAACTGCTTCCGCAATTGCGGAACCATTTCGTGAAGGTTCCCGCCGTTTTGGGAGGATAGGCGAATGGCTTTCGCAACTCAAGAAATTTCTAAGTCTCGGCGGGGCTTCGTGAATGCTTCCGTCGTTGCGGAAAGCTTTCGCAATTAGCTTCCGCAGTTTCGGAACGGATTGGCGAATGGCTCCGCTATTTTGGAAAGATAAGTTGAATGGTTCCGCAAAAGGTTAAGTCTTTCGACGGAAGGCTTTCACGAATGGCTCCCGCCGTTTCGGAAGTATAAGCTGAATGGCTTCCGCAATTCGAGAGGAAAGACTTAAGATTTTTTAAAGAGAAGTCCTTCAGCGGTCCCGGAAAAGCTATGCGAACGGCTCCCACAGTTTCGGGAGGATAAGCTGAAAGGTTCCGCAACTGCGGGAGGATAGCCCGAAAGGTTCCGCAACTGCGGGAAGATAACTCAAATGATCCTGCAATTTCGAGAAGATAACTCAAAAGGTTCCGCCGCTTCGGGAGACTTTCCCAAATAATTTCTGCAACTTCGAGAGAAAATTTCTAAGTCCTTTTCGAGAGGCTTATGCAAATAGCTTCCGTTGTTTCGAGAGGGAAACCCGAACGGTTCCCGTGGTTTCGGGAGGATAACTTGAATAGTTCCGCAACTGCGGGGGCTTTCTCAAATGCTTCTGCAACTTCAGGAAGATTTCACGAATTTTATCCTTAGAAGAAAAGACTTGGAATTCTCAAAGCAGGATTTTCATTTGAAAACAAAGTAAAAAGGAGAATTGGCCTCTTACAGCAGTCTTTCTAGAAAAATAAAGGAGGGGCCCCAATATGTACAAAAATTTTGGGGGACGATGTTGCTGCAACAACACAATTTAGAGTGAATTTTTAATTTCTTGTGGTTATCTCATGTATTTGACTGCATTTTGGTGTTTAAAACCCTACTATGAGATGATTTAAGTTGTAGATGTTTTTAAATCATCTTGTCTACAATAACTAATGCAAAAATGTGGTTGTGAATTTCTACCATTTTAATTTTAAGTATATTTGTGTGAGTATGTGTTTCTACTACATGACTTTGAATTACAATCCATGGTCTATATTCCCTCTACCTATTTCAACAAATAAAGTTCTAATTGGTCTCTTTCATCTAGTAAGGCTATGTGGTTGATGAGGGTTTTTTTTTGCATCAACACCAACCCCTTTGGAACAAGGTCCATTGAGGGGTTATGCATAGGCCTTGTAGGAGTAATTACTAGCCTTTAATTGATACACTAAAAACTATGTTCTCTCTTAAAAGCATTTGACATGGAAATGCATTAGATTCTTAAATCTAACAATATTGAGGTCATTAATATGGTGTAGGATCAAAGTATATCTCTACATGTTAATATGCATGTCGATAGTTGTATCATACTACTAATGGCACTTAAATCCATAATTGTGCCATTTCCAAATAGAATAACGTCATCAACAAAAAGTGAGTGGTGTTGACTTCTTTGAACACTTTAACTTGCAACACCATTGTGGGTTGCTAGTTTTAGGAGTAGTTTTAGGGTGAGAAGTTATACATAGTTGTTTGATCCTTTCCCTAATTTGGATTTAAATCTAATGTAGTGAATCTTTTTGACATCAAAGTACATTTATATCCTAGGGTTTATGTTTTCAAACCCTAGGTCTTCAAATCATGACCTTCATGGAACATCACAAGTATAATAAACAAGTCCTCTTCCAAGATAGGTATGACACTAAGCTCAAGACTCATCAAGATAGTTTCTCCATGATATTTCCCTAACCTCCAAGCATCACACCAAAACAAGGCTACAATATCATCCAAGGCATTAGCTCTACAAGACAAATTGCCACTTCCTCTAGCATCATGTTCTTCTCTAGTATTTACTTGCATAGCAAAAACCCTAGTGTATTACAAAGAAAATCCTCTATATTTGTGAGATAAAACTCTCTTAGAACATCCAAGACAAATATCTCTTATAATTGCATTCTCCTAAGGTTTACATCACAAACCCTAGTGTCTTTCTTCCAATAATACTTCTCCAAGACAATTAAAAATATAGAATAAAGTATAATGATGATGTATGATAACAAAATATATCTTTTCCTTTTATATGCAACATGTGAGAGAGGCTAACATAAACCATGGAGTTACTTGAATTCACCAACAAGTTTTTCTCAATCTCAATTTCCAAGTGTCCTCATGCAAGGAATTCCTCCTATAATTGTGTGTCATGCTACTCCTCATATGGCATGAAGCCTTGAACTAGTGTTGAAGTCCCTGTTTCAATAGTTTGTACATGGATATTTTCCTTTGGAGGTCTTTGTAGTAGATGTTGATGTATTTTCTTTCATGGAGGATCAACTTGTTAGGGAATCACTACACATATGATGACTTTGAGATTGCATATTCATGCCACATTTTTTCATGCATTCACATATTTGGGGGAATGCCACATTATTAAGTGGCTAGGGTTTTTCTCTTAGAGGGGATTCCTATACACTTTGAGGGGTGGATTGACAAATAGATGCATTCACACATGTCCTCGCATGCTTTTGAGAGTAACAACCTTAAACTAAGGGGTTCCTGATGTTTTTTTATTTATATTTAGTTTTTCATTTGTATTTGGGAGGAGGATCACTCTTGTTGTACATATATTAAGGGTGTTCCATCATTGTGGTTTTATGATTAGTTTGACTTGGTCATAATTCCCAAACATTCTCTGAGGGAATCTTTGTTTTAAGGGTTTGTTTTAACAACCATTTCCCACTTTGCACACATATATATGAAGATACAATTTATATGGGATTTCTTATCACGATTACAGGATTTCTCACATTTTGAAAGCACACATGTTGAGGTCCTCCTATTTTGAGGAATTGTTATAACAACTATTGGATTGTTTTTGGAAAATATATCCATGATATCCTGATTGTAGGGGCACATAATGGATCTCCTCCACAAGGCTAGTACAATCCAGATTCCACTAGCTCTCCAAAACCCTAGATAGGGAAAACCAAGAAAACCCTGGTTCACACCAAGTATCTCCAACAAGCATGCATCACACAAGCATGTCCTCCAAGAAAAGATGCCTCCTTTTCTTCTTCTCTTATTCAAGTACAACGTAGAGATTCATCTCTTATAAAAAAAGTCTCCAACTTTTCAAGTCCTATCTACCTCTTGATTAAGTCAACATTTTCTTGCAACACTTGCATCTCACCAAAATGTAGCTTCACATATGGGGCTTCGGCTCCAACAACAAGTGTTTCATCCTTTTTGAACCTCAAGAAAGACATGCACAATTTAATAATTATCTTAAAGTAAAAAAATTGTCCAATATAAGTTTCCTTCAAAGTAGCTAATATGTCTTGTTCATGAAAAAAAGATCAACTGCCCTTATCATACTTTTCTTGGAGAATATTCAAGCAGTATTCTTTCCAACCTTCATACATTTCTGCAACATAGAGTAATCCTATAGTTGGATTTGAATCTTCAATTGTTGTTGCATTGTTTGTTGGACCTTTCTTAGACTTCTTCGGGAGAAGATGTATAATTTTGAATAAGCTTCCTCATAGAAACAATTATATCTTGTAAATATTTATTGGATGGCTAAAGGGTAAGATCAAGAAAATCTTCACTTGGCCACCCTGTTCTGACTGCAAATCCATCCTTCTTCAAAATTTCTCTCCAAACATGTTCTGCATAATTAGTACATATGGTAGTGATTAATCTTGTTTGGACATCTATGAATCTCCATAGTAAGTCTCTATTCATCCCCCCTAAAGCACAGGACAATCAGTACTCATCCCAAGCTACCTGAAGATCATAGAAACATGTCTTCAAGGGATTCTTGAACATCATTGTACTGTAATTGTGTCCAGTAATCTTGACTGCAATGTTTATTTCATTAGAAAATACATGATCTGCAAATGTTGAAGGAGGACCTTTCCTTAAAGAAGATTATGTGTCCAAAACCTCCTGCATACATGAAGTCTCTTTTGTTAATTAGATAATTGCAACATTGGAAATCTCATAAACAAAATTGGCAAAATCTATGCCATTACTTGCATATTACAAATTTGGTGGAGTGATCTTACTCAAATCTATTCTAGATGCCATTCAAATCTATAGGTCATGTGACTTTCTTGTAGGCCATGTCTTGTCTAGTATGATGTCTTAAGATGCCTTATCTAGCATTAAAAGGCATAAATAACTCTAATCTTATGTAAAAGGGAGTTATTGCTCATGTAAAACCATGAGTTGGTTAGATATTTGACTCCATATACCTAAACTATTGAGAGTTAGTTGTACCTTGGAGACCACAATTGTATTTTTTCATGGCTCTTCTGAGGAGAACACACACTAGGAGATGCCACACATGCCACATGTGTGAGTCTATTTCAGTCCTTGGATGCCCAATGTCTAGAGGGAATGAGTTGATTTGCATATTATAGGAATGAATTTCTCTTGGAGGAGATTGGGGAAATGGTTATTGACTTACAATTGATTTTGTTGCGTACAAGCAAATTTGAAGTAAAAGAAAGCTAACCCTTATTAAATTCTGGATTTGCAAATCAAGATATTAAACATCAATGTTTTCCACCTAAAGCAAGATTGATTAATTTTATCAGAATTTGTAATTTGTACCAACAAGATACCATCATCAGACATATTCTATTTGGCCCTTGTGTCTTCCATTAAATAGTAAACTATTTATTGGGCTATTGTTAATGTACCAAATAACTAAGCACCTTCCCACAAGTGCCAACTCACCAACTCCACATATTTTTTATGCAACAAGTGTGCCCTCTATCCAATTAGAGCTAGTTACTCATGGTCATTCAACAACTTGAAGTAGAATTAAGAGCTCGTGCACCAAGTGCTCATCCAAACAAAGATGAATGTATAAGAATTTCAAAGGAACGAGCCAAAAACTAACAATTTCTTTTTGTCAAAGAACGCGTTCTTCATCAAACCAGGATACTATCTCCTATGTTAATGGATTCATCATAAGGTTGACCACTTGTGAATATGAAGGAACGTAGATCAAGGCCACTTTTCCCCTCCGTACTTTGATATGTCTTTAGATAATTCAAGGTGTACAATTTGAGGTTGCTTTTGCTAGTTGATAATTTATTTATGCCTCTCTCTATTCTATTGGCTTCACATTTCCCAATCTCCTAAAGATGGTAGATTACAATGCTCTATAATCTAACCTACGGTCTCAAATAGATGTAGACACTTGTCCAAGGTCGCCACTATGACCTTTTGTATATTTTCACCTTTTTCCCTAGCATTATAAATGTATATGTATATTGCCTTACTCATCAACATTAATTATGGGTAAGTGTCTTTGACTTGTTGCTTCCATTCCATAATTTAGATTCTTGCATATTCTTTAGACTTTAAAAGTACATGAATTATATGTATTATTTTTTGTCATCGTCTCTAAAAGTGTGCCTCTGCATTATGAATTCAAAAAATTAAAAATATTATAAAAGGTATCTAATTGCAATGGTACGTTTGAACTAGTCACGTTTGATCGATGTGACTCTAGAACTTGGCAACATTTTCGCTTAAATCTTCAACTCACATTCAAGCTAGGGATCGGTCATTTACACTTTGTCAAGCAGTGTAGAATCGTAGATGTAGATTATACAAAATATATTTTAAGGTTATTTCTTAGACCAATTACAAGTCTCTCCAAAGAAAAAAATTTAAGAAGCAATAATTATCAAAACCAAAGTGAGAATTTACGAATGCTTTCATACTTTAAATTTTATCTATTAGCATGAAATGTTAGACAATATGAGAGAGAGATGTTGCAGGTAAGTATCTGATCTGTGTATTGTGTAATATTGTAGGTTTTGATGGAGTATAATAAAGAAGCCTTAGCCTATTTTAAAAAAGAGGGTGTATCTGTTGTATTCCATTTTAGGCATAACCTCTTAAGGAGATATGTGTCTATCTTAGCCAATCTATTTGACAAGGAAGCAAAGTTGTTGAATGGCACTCATAAGTCTCATGATCATTCCAGAATTGAGGTGAGTTTTTCAAAGTTGTTCTCTCCACCTTTGATACAAGGTTATAATTTTTTAGTATGGACTTTCTTCTGTATCTTCCATATTTCATTATGTTTTTTGGTTTTCCCCATTGGTAGACTAAAGTATTGTTTTTTTGTTGCTTGGTTACCATGTTGAAGATGTAGTATATAATATTATGTTGACTTCCATATATATGATAACATGTAGTATATGCTAGCATTCTACATAATTATCGACCTCTTATAAAGTTTAAGTAACAGTGTCAAACATTCTTTTCTTGACATAAGTGTTACCCCCCTATTTGTATAGGGTGTTCATGTTATTTTTTAGAGGAGTGTTGGGCTGATTCTTAGGTCTTCTGAGCATCAAGAGGTGAAATTGTTAGCATCTTAAGCATTTTCTAGACAAATATGTGGCCAACTAGTGATTCTGGGCAGAAATATCATTATTTCTAGATCCCTGTGGATTAAAAATCAATAGGAGACAACAGTAAAAGGATTAAAACAAAGATATGGGCACAACTAGGATTTTCTAAGCATACATCAACCACCAAACAGTCCTGAAATAGCATTTTGGATAGCCTAAATCCATAAAGCAGCAATCTTTCTCAAGTCTACATGTGGCAGCAGCTGAAAAAAGTGTATTCTAGCCACATAAACTTAAGATCTGAGCATCATTTCAACTTTCATCCCCTAGAATCCTAGGTGCCAATCCTAGCCAATTTGAAGTCCAAAGAATCCATTTATAGAGCTTGCACATGGTGTTCAGGGTATTTTTTAAGGATTATAAAAGTATACTTAAGTATAGTATTATAGGCGATTATTTTGGATTGAAAAAAACATAAATATAGATTGGTACGAGAATATTAAATATGAAACATACAATTTATTATTGAAACCTGTAAATTTTGGCGAAAATTATGATAAAAAACATATTTTATGTAAATATAGGCAATATTAGAGACTAAAAATGACCAAATAGCAAATTTATTTTTTGAAAAAATACCAAAAAAATAGATAATTAACGAAATTTCGCCCCTAAAAATTTCCATGATGATGTTCCAACACATCATGCATGGCAATGCATACCAATAAGCATATTTTGGGGCAATAGATCCAAGCCTTTATACCTAAACCATTGTTATGAACATGCAATAAAATATAACCCTTTGGCTCAAAAGTAATGATTCTATTCATGATTTTGTTTTGTGTTTTGGCCATCGAAATTCATAACTCTAAAAATATCCTAGGTCTCTTTAGCTACTCATGACTTTTGAACTTCATATCATTAACTTATTACAATTTGTTTCTTGTTTAAACTTCAAAAGAAGTTGTTGAAATTATTTTATTAACTACACAAAACAATTATGATCAACATAGCTAGAACCAATCAACAAAATTACTAAGTTGAGAAAATGTTTCCTTTGATTGTTTCACCTTTATGGAAACAATACATCCCTCCTTGGGATTGACCTTATCCAATATAGATTCAAGTTCAAATGTTCTTATAACTTAGTGATTACATTGTTAAGAAACTCTTGTTGCTTTATGAGGTTCATGGTATATTCTTGAATATAATCTTTGAAGATAATCTTTAACAATAATCTAGATGTTTTTTGTTGTAGTCTTCTTTAGATAAATGCATTGGTCATTTTTTTTCTTGAAAATAATTTAATAAAATAATATATCCTTCTATACAGGCTTCAAATTTGAAGTCTTCAAGGCCCTTCAGAGGCCATTTTACACGTCATAGAAGGCCACTTCAAATTTTACCATGCAAAAAAAAATTAAATTCATGGTAAGTCCTTCAATAATTAAATTAACCACTACTGTTTAAAATTGCAGCAGAAGGGTAGCTTCAAATTTCACCCATCGACAGTTTTCAGTGGAGAATTGGGAATGCGGCTACTAGCTAGGTGACTTGGGGAGTGGGAATCGGTTACTCTCCAATATCCACGTGTTTGATCATCCATGGATCATGGACCATTGGGCCTCTAATAATATCATTGACCAACTTAAGTGGACGGGATTACACTGAGCAACCCATGGCTTGAACACTTCTAAGTTCTCCTGTTTGCAACGAGTGCTTGCATGTTTAACACATTTAATGGAAGCAACAAATTTATTAAAGCTGGTTGGTGGCTCATACCCGTTGTTGGAAGTGGGATTACCAAGTTACGGGTTATCACATACCAATTCATGAATTCTGACTCGGTGAGTTAATTGAGTATTCAATTCATAATATATTATGTTAATGTGCCCCGAATTTGACATTTTAGACAAAATACACAATCCAGAAACTTCTTATAATGTTGCAGGCTGTTGTTCCTTCTCGTGGCCCCTACCCACAGCCCTGCATTTTCTTTGTTGTATCAAGTTAATCCTACCGTCTATGGCTACCAGCCTCACACCCTATGTTTTCTTTGTTGTATCAAGTCAATCCTGTGGCTCTCTAGTCCCACCTTGTGTTTTCTTTGTTGTATCAAGACAATGCTCGAATTCCATGCTTCCATGGCTCCGACCATTAATATATAATATTACAGGAATACAAACAATCTTTTTCTTATACCCCTACTCCACTATGGTCGACCTACTTCCAAGTTCCACCTACCCTATCTCCTTGAGTCCTCCAGGAGAGTTTGCAGAGTGAAGCTGCCAATGCTAGCCTGCCATAAATATATATAAAGAAATTCATTTTCTTTGAGGAGATCAACTTCAAGGCTGACTAGATTGCCAACATCCTATGAATTTACAAGTATGTACATCATTTTATCCATTCATGATCCCATCAATTATTTAAAAATTTTGTTATTTGATTAAAATTCTGTAACTTCAAAGTTCAAACACAATATTATTATTTGACTGAAATTTTGTTACTTCAAATGGGCCTTGAAGGCTTCAAATTTGAAGCATGGACCCGAGAGTGGGTTTGTCACAAATATCTGTCAAACGCTATTTAGAATGACATTTATCAATTCCTAACTGTAGTAACAACAACAATTGATTCTTCCTTCATATGTCCTTTGTATACGCATATGATTGCATGTGCACCTTGCCTTTCCCTATTTTCCATTGTCCCCCGATCGAAGCTCTTGAGAATTCAGCTGCCCTTTAACTTTCCTGAAATGGAGGGGACAAGGACGACCATTGTTTTCACTCTGAAACCGATTTCTTCCCCATTCAGCTTCCATTGGCCATGGTTGCATCCCTACGGGAAATAGGTGTGCGTAGTCCACCCCCCATATTTACCAAAAATCCTGGGGATTTGGGGAAGTTCCCACTCTACCAACCTCCATGCATATAGTTAATGAGTTAGATAAAGAATCCAGACTTTGTATCTAAAACTTTATTACATGAGCTATTTTCCCCAATTGCTCAGTCGTAGAATCGACACCTTCCTCTAGTGTACATGGTTTAAGATTCTTGGTATTTATTAATATGAAGACCATTGATGCTACTACACTTACAATCTGCGTTCGACTGTACGAACTGGGACAAAAATGTTTTTGTAATCTTTATTTTTAGAACGACAATGCTACTTTACCTTTCGATTTGTTTCCCTTATCGGTTGGTCTGGAATAAAACAAGAACTTCAACCATATAACAAGAACTTCAACCATCTATGCATCTCCTCTCTACTTGGTCTACCTACGTTTTACTTAATATGCTTCACAAGTTACAACCCATCCTCTACTCCATCATACCATAGATTTAGTATGTATAACGAGATCTAGGGGGAGGTCTATAGAAAAGAAGCATCCAGGGTCCTTAATCAGCTATTGAGAACAAAAGTTTCTTGGAGTCGGATAGTTCTCTTTGCTCAAACCATAACATAGCATGTAACATGCGAGGAGTGCTTAAACTTATTCTATCCAAGTACGTGTGGCGTTCATAGTGTTGAATGAAAAATTAAAACATATATTGTTGTCATTGGCATTCAATTCTGTCGTAGGGTACACAATTAGAGTGACAAAGAAACTTGCTATTAGTTTTCAATCCAATCCAACTTCTTTGTTGAACAATTCTCTCTAATATACTTGCGTGAAGGAGGATTATAAATGGAAATGCAGTTGTTTGATAGAGGTGCATGAAAGTGAATTATGGTCCTCAATTCAACAAAGTAAAAAAGAGTTACCATTCAGATTCTTTCCCTTCACCTTTTTTACTGCCTTTCTGCATACATCTCTATTGTTCACTAATTTAGTAACAGATACAGACCAAACTCAACGTCTAATGTTTTTGGCTTATGAAACAATTTCTTCCTTTTTTTTTCTTACATTATCATTTTTTCCATTGTTAAGTAGGCTAGAATTTATATTAGTTTGAAGAACGCTAGTGATTTACAAAGATTGAACTTTTCCAAGAATAAGCATCAAGTTGCTTTTAGAAGACTTGAAGAACCCAATTCTTCATCGATCTTGTAGTGTTTGAAGCAGCCTAGGAACCCATTTTAAGAGGTATTAAATACTATTATACTGGTTAAAAGTTGGATTGGAATTGGGCTAGCAAGCTAACTGTAGCCGATGCAGAAAAAAATATCTATAAATTTAGTTATGGCAATCCACACTGAACATCTGGAAAGTGGATTTTCTATGTCTCCTAAGTTATGTTTCAATAATAAATTCCTCATGTTCAAGCAGATCATGAAAGAGTAAAATAGTACTAATTTTGGCTGTAAGGATGAAAGTTGGATTGGAATCGGGTTAGCAAGTTAATTGTATTATTATACTGGTTAAATGTCTAAGATGCAAGATCAATTTGGGAAACTGCTAAGATGGCAAAGGTGGCATAGTGGCCTAGAGACCGAACCACTAGATCGAGGCGAAATATGGTTATATTATATGACATATATAATGTTCGGTGCTACTATATCCACTACAAAATAAAGCCTCTCGACTTTACTAAGTAAATAAACATTGAAGGGTTCAATATCTCATAACCCTCCAAAGTGAAATGAGACCCCACCCTTCAAATTTGATCCCTACTTCTATACACAACTAAGGAGGAAAGGTCATGTTTAGAACCACCCTACATATCTAATAGCGGCCTGCGAGATGTCATGTATTAAGTTCACTGTGCACTTTGTACAATGAATTCTTCTAAAGAAAATGGAGCCTACAATTTTGCTACATCGAATTTATCCCACATAAAAAATTCAATATGGGATTGGTGCATATTTTTCTTGCCACATGGTACTTTGAATCATCTAAAATTGCCTCCAATAAATATCCACAATTTTTTAAATCAATAGTTGCAATGTATTTCTGTCATGGAATCCTGAACAGAATTTTCAAACAAAACCAATCATAGCGGTGACCAATCGAAACTGATCATAAAAATTACCTTAAAAATTGTCAACATATTATATTGTCTAGACTCAATAACTTTTATCTTACTAACAAAACTGCTCATAAAATGGTCAAAATATTCTATTGTTTACACTCTTTGAAAAACTTTTATCTTACGCAAGTGCGTTTCCAACCGTACTGATGTCTTGGAAACCACGTTGAGCTTCTAATCGTCCACGTATCCCTGTGAATCTGTGGTAATGCAAAGTTGCAAATGCAGATGCTTAATGAATGTTATTTGATGCTTAATGAATGTTATTTGTAACCTAAACAATGGATTATTTGTATTTTTGGTTGATTTTTTTGGATTCTTGATGTTTTTATTGGTGAAATTTTAATTTGCATGGTTTAAATTATGACTTTGATTGTAGAAATAGTATGGATTATAAAAATAGATTCAGTGTTTCAAATTATTTTTGGAACAAGTATGTATTTAAAATGATTTTAATTATAAAAATTATATTGTTTGTAGAAATAGATTCAATGTTTTAAATTATCTCTAGTCCAATCTGAATATATATTTACAATAACTTAAAATTGCAATTTCAACATTTCAACCTGAACTTGAAAAATAGTAAAAAAACTAATGCAACTGGATAGTTTAGCTTACACCCAAATAAGTACTCAGTGTCCATACTTTATTCTTTGGATTTTGGATGATAAAACTAAAAGTTAAAAATGCTGATGCGGATAGCAATGTACACCTGTTGTATCGATTCTTTTCTGAATTATCACGAAAGTTAATGGGCCAACTTAGGCTAGGCAACAATGAGATATACAGTGTTATACATGAATCTCTGTAAACATTATGTACCCAATAGCAGATAAGTATATTCTATGTTGTATAAGTTTTCGGAACACGGGAATTCGGGTATGGGTGTCCGATATGGCTAGAAGTTTCCTCTAAATTTGCAGAAAACGGCAAATATATATATTAAAATAATATAATTAAAAAACAAAATTAAACTTTTATTGTATGAGCAATGAGTAATTGTATTAAATTAAATCAAATTACTAATTTTAATTTCTTAATGTTAGCAACGAGCATTGATGTAAAAAAATATGCAATTGATACAATAATTATAGGGCAAAAAATTAAATATTTGTAAAATTAAATTAGTAATTTTAATTACTAATGTTAGTATTTATATAAACAAATTTAAAAACAATACGCAATTGATAGAAAAATAAAACTATAACTAATAAATAAATTTTAAATTTTAAAAATTCAATAAATTGAAATTACAAAATAAATATTAAAAATTACAAATATAAAATTTTATAAACAATTAACATTTTAAATCATAAAATTATAAATATAAATATTATTTATTAATAATAAATTAAAACATTTAACAATTAAAATTTTAAAACAATTAGTAATTTAAAACTAAATAGTAAATTAAAATACTATTATAATTAAAATTAATAAATTTATACTACATCAAAGTTTTAATACTAAATTAAAATTCTTTAACATTTTAACGTTACATTGCAACAATCCGAGCACACAGGAATCCGCAAACAGGAAGCCGCTTCCATCTCTGTCAACAATGAACGAACCTCCTCCGCCTTGCCTTTGTCAACAACGAATGAACCGCTTTGCCTCCGTCAACAACGAACGAGCCACCAATGTCGTTTCCATTACCCAGGCTCTACCAAGGCCATTATTGAAGTCGCTCAGCCTCTGCGCATCTCGGCCGAACAAGCTCAGCTTCTATGCATCTATATGAGCTCGGATTTGTGAATTAACTCGGCCTCAGGGTGTCATCTCGCAACCTCTACACAACTGCCGGCGAGGGGGGAAGAGGACAGAGTTTGGCCGCTCTCACACCAAAAGGGAAAACTCAACACTGCAACAGTTAACACATGCAGTAAAAAAGCAAAGTCACTCTCACGCTGAACACTCTCAAACACCAGTGCGAATTGAGCAGGCAAGGGTCTCAATTTATAGTTTTTTTCATGGTTTAGCTCCCACAAATCGTAATTAGAGTTTGGCCTGAGAAATTACAATTTGGCGAGAGAGATTAAACATGGGGCCACGTGCTTGGTCAACAAGGAACATGTGGGAGCAGCTGCAAGCTCCTAATCGGTGGAACGCCAAAAAGTAGGTTCCCAAGTTTTCGAATTTTCAAGCTAGAAGTTCCCGAAAAGTTTGGAAGCTCCCGTAACGGTTCCGGGTGATTTTGGAACGTTTCGTTCCCGCTCCGGGAGCAGTTCCCGTGCAATAGAGATATATACTATTGTTATTATATATAGTATAAATTACAACATATATAGCATTTATTAATCTCCACATGTATGCATAGTCATTGCACCTCCTGCCTGGGCCGTCTGATCAACCTTAACGTTCATTTATGTCTCTTACTCTTCTTCATTTTTCTTTAATTTGTTCTGTCATGTCTATCATTATGACCAGCCACAATTGATGTTTGTAAATTGAAAAGCTGTCCTTGGTCGTTTCAGATCCTGGAGTACGAATAACAACGCACATGTATCCTGTCTGGAGTGTTTTTCCCTTAGGACTCGCAGGGATCAAATTTGAAGGGTGGGGTCCCATTTCACTTTGAAGGGCTATGAGAGATTGAACTATGAAATATTGAACCCTTCAATGCTGATATGTAAAAATAAGTAATTCTTTTCATTTGAAAGTGTACTAGTACATCAAAATTTCATTGTTTACTGGTGTATTTTGCAGTGGATATGGCGGCACTGAACGTTATATATGTCATATAACACAACCATATTTCGCCCTAATCTAGCTGCTCGGTCTGTAGGCGACTATGCCACCTTTGCCATCTTAGCAGTTTCCCAAATTGATCTTGCCTCTTAAACTTTTAACCAGTATAATAATACAGTTAACTTGCTAACCCCATTCCAATCCAGCTTTCATCCTTACAGCCAAAATTAATACTATTTTACTCTTTCATGATTTTCCTAAACATGAGGAATTTATTAGTGAAATATAACTTAGAAGACACATAGAAAATCCACTTTCCAGATGTTCAGCGTGAATTGCCATAACTAATTTTATAGATCTTTTTTTCTGCATCAGTACAGCTACAGTTAGCTTGCTAGCCCAATTCCAAACCAACTTTTAACCAGTATAATAATATTTAATACCTCTTAAAATGGGTTCCTAGGCTGCTTTGAACAATACAAGCTCAATGAAGAATTGGGTTCTTCAACTCTTTTAAAGCAAGGCGATGCTTATTCTTGGAAAAGTTCAATCTTTGTAAATCACTAGCGTTCTTCAAACTAATATAAATTCTAGCCTACATAAAATCTAGCCTACTTAACAATGGAAAAAATGATAATGTAAGCCAAAAAATGAAGGAATTGTTTCAAAAGCCAAAAACATTGGACGTTCAGCCTGGTCTGTATTTGTTGCTAAATTAGTGAACAATAGAGATGTATGCAGAAAGGCAGTAAAAAAGGTGAAGGGAAAGAATCTGAATGGTAACTTTTTTTTACTTCGTTGAATTGAGGACCGTAATTCACTTTCATGCACCTCTATCAAACAACTGCGTTGCCTATGCCATTTATAATCCTCCTTCACACAAGTCTATCAGAGAGAACAATTCAACGAAGAAGTTGGATTGGATTGAAAACCAATAGCAAGTTTCTTTGTCACTCTAATTGTGTACCCTACAATAGAATTGAATGCCAATGACAACAATATATGTTTTAATTTTTCATTCAAAGCTATGAATGCCACACGTACTTAGGCTAGAATAAGTTTAAGCGCTCCTTACATGTTACATGCTATGTTGTGGTTTGAGCAAAGATAACTATCTGACTCCAAGTAGATTTTGTTATCAATAGCTGGTTAAGGACCGTGGCTACTTCTTCCTTATATCCCTCCCCCTAGATTTCGTTATACATACTAACTTTGTGGCATGACGGAGTAGAGGATGGGTTGTGAAGCATAAGTAAAACTTAGGCAGACCAAGTAGAGAGGAGATGCATAGATGGTTGAAGTTCTTGTTATATGGTTGAATTTCCTATTCTATTCAAGACCAACCGATAAGGGCAACAAAACCAAAAGGTAAAGTAGCACTATCGTTCTAAAAATCAAGATTACAAAAACATTTTTGTCCCAGTTCGTACAGTCGAACGCAGGAGTGGGTACTGGGCATTCTAAGAAAATTTCCAGCTTTCAGCATTGTCCTTCACCATATGTTGTTGCATATTCTCAATCATATTGAAATTCGATAGATATTTGGGATTGTAAGTGTAGTAGCATTGATGGTCTTCATATTAATAAATCCCAAGAATCTTAAACCATGTACCAGAGGAAGGTGTCGAGACGATGAATAAGCAATTGGGGAAAATAGCTCATGCGATACAGTTTTAGATACAAAGTATGGATTCTTGATATGACTCATTAACTAGATGCATGGAGGCTGGCAGAGTGGGAACTTCACCAAATCCCCAGGATTTTTGGTAAAGTTGGGGGGCGTAGTATGCACACCTATTTCCTGTAGGGATGCAACCGTGGCCAGTGGAAGCTACGCGGGGAAGCACTCGGTTTCAGAGTGAAAACAATGGCCTTCCTTGTCCCCTCCATTTTAGGAAAGTTAAAGGGTGGCTAAATTCTCAAGAGCTTCGATCGGGCGACAATGGAAAATAGGGCAAGGCAAGGAGCACATGGAATCATATGCGTGTACACAGAGCATAGGAAGAAAGAAGCAATTGTTGTTGTTGCTATGGTTGGGAATCGATAAATTCCATTCTGAATAGCCTCTAATGGATATTTGTGACAAACCCACTCTCGGGTCCAGGCTTCAAATTTGAAGCCCTCAAGGCCCATTTGAAGTTACAAAATTTCAATCAAATAATAGTATTGTGTTTGAACTTTGAAGTTGCAGAATTTTAATCAAATAAAAAAAAAATTAAATAATTGATGGGATCATGAATGGATAAAATGATGTACATACCTGTAAATTCATAGGATGTCAGTAATCCAGTCAGCCTTGAAGTTGAGCTCCTCAAAGAAAACAAATTTCTTTATATATGTTTATGGCATGCTTGCATTGGTAGCTTTGCTCTACAAACTCTCCTGGAGGACTAGAGGAGATAGGGTAGGTGTAACTTGGAAGTAGCTCGACCATGGTGGAGCAGGGGTATAAGCAAAAGATTTTTTGTATTCCCGTAATATTATATATTGATGGTCGAAGCCATGGAAGCATGGAATTCGAGCATTGACTTGATACAACAAAGAAAACACAAGGTGGGACTCGGGAGCCACATGATTGACTTTATACAACAAAGAAAACACGGGGTGTGAGGATGGGAGCCGTAGACGGTAGGATTAACTTGATACAATAAAGAAAACACAGGGCCATGGGCAGGGGCCACGGGCGAGAGCAACAACTTGCAACATTACAAGAATTTTCTGGATTGTGGAGTGTTCCAAAATGCCAAATTCAGGGTACATTAACATAATATATTATACATTGAATACTCAATTACCTCACAGAGTCAAAAGTCATGAATTGGTATGTGATAACTGGTAACTTGGTATGCCCGCTTCCAGCAACATGTATGAGCCACCAACCATATTTAATAAAGTTGTTTCCACCATTAAATGTGTTAAACACGTAAGCACTCTCCGCTAACATGAGAACTTAGAAGCGTTCAAGCCATAGGCTGCACAGTGTAAGCCTGTTTACGTAAGTTGGTCAATGATATTATTAGAGGTCCAATGGCCCATGATCCATCGATGATTGGACACGTGGATATAGGAGAGTAACCGAGTACCAAGTCCCACTGCCAAGTCACCTAGCTAGTAGCCACATTCCCAATTTCCCACTGAAAACTGTCGATGGGTGAAATTTGAAGTTGCCCTTCTGTTGTAATTTTAAATAGTAGTGGTTAATTTAATTATTGAAGGGCTTACCATGAAATTAATTTTTGTTTGCATGGTAAAATTTGAGGTGGTCTTCTATGACGTGTAAAATGGCCTCTGAAGGTCCCTGAAGGCTTCAAATTTGAAGCTTGTCAAGACTAGACTAGACCCTGCAGTGAAGATGATGTGATTTCCCAGTACGATGGACTATGGAATGTACTGTATAGGAGTAGATGGAAGGATTCCATTCAAAAGGTGCCACCGTGCCAGACTCTAGTGGCCAATGCCAGGACACGTACGTACACTCTTTCCAACTATTACACATTTTTCACATGAACACCAATCATTTTGTTTTCTTCTCCACCATATCAAATAATGGGAAGACGCTCTGTTCAATTAAAACAATTTATACACTATTCCCAAAATGAAGAATACCTGCATATTTTTTAAGTGCCAATTGAGTTTTATGACTTGTCCCTGTCCTGTATCATATACAGGGTAGGAATAGTTACCTTAACTAACACACTTTATCATTGAATACAGGGTATAAGGTAAGGTTATTTTAACTAACACAATTTGAAGTTAGGAATGGTTAACAATTTGTACTTTGTCCACAGCTATAGATCAAGTGGCTATACAGGACACCTTTAAAACACTCCTTGACATGTCACATTTTCAAACCTTGATTAACCAATGGCTATGTCCATAACTATGTGGATGCACATTAAAAAAAGACTGTTCCATAAAGTCATAGTTGGGGGTGAAGCTATATATATATATATATATATATATAGATATATAGATATACATACTGGCACAACTACTTAACTTGTGGGTGGTAAACATGTATAGGTATCCTTCTTCTAGTTACTTCTCCTTATCCATGCATCAACTACCCATTATATCTATATATCTATCTATCTATCTATCTATCTATCTATATAGATAGATAGATAGATAGATATAGATATATATTATTTGGAATTACTACTACCATAAAATCAATTTGGATAGTACACTTGTCTCATTCTCATGTAATATGGAATAGTGGAGATCTACATGGTGTTAAAATATGTGGTGTTAAACTAGCACAACCACTTAACTTGAGGCCATTGAACACAGATAGGTCACAAGTGAACTGCCATGAACAAGTTATATTTTACTTGTTCTCCTTGCTTAGTTGTAATTCCGTGTTTTCTATGGCTTACCTACATGTTACCTTCTTAAGTTAAATGGGTTGTGTACCACTACATGTTATCCATGCATGAGCTACGAGTTATCCATCCATGGGCTACTAGGTATTTTTTATATTTCTTTTTATTTATAATTGTTTATTTTGAATTGTGAACGAGGACCATAAAACCAATCTTGATAGTACACTTGTCCCATCCTCCTTCAATCTAGAAAAAGCATAAATGGTAGTCCACCCCAAATTCTAAGATATAAACACTTATAGTTGTAAATATGAAACAGACCCATAAAGATACTATTAGTACTTCAACATAGTCAAGAGCATAAAGTGAATTGAGTAAGTAAACTGCTTCTTCATGTCCTTTCTAGTCAACCACCCTTGGTGTTGTGGTTAAGCCAATTGATACTTCCAAACATGTTTTGCTGGATAATTTTAATAAAAACAAGCCACTTCAACCTTCGAAATTTTTTTATTGCTTATCTTTACACTGATAAATGTTTATATCTTACAATTTGGGGTGGAGTAGCATCTATGCTTTTCCTAGATTGCATGAGGATGAGAGAAGTGTATTGTCCAGATTGATTTTATGGCAGACATTCCAAATTCAAAATAAATTTTTTTATAAAAGAATAAATAATATAAAAATATCTCGTAACTGATCCATGGATAACTGGTAGTTGATGTATAGATAACTCTTACCTTATACATGGATAACTGGAGAACACATAACATATAAGTTATTTGTGGCACTTAACTTGTGGCCTAGATCGGTGTTCACTCGCCACAAGTTAAGTGGTTACATGCTAGTACTCAGAAGAACACTCTCCATCTTCTTGAATGCCACATGCACATATTGGTGTTGCAATGGCCTCTATAACGAGTTAAGGGATGAATATGAGACTGTGATACCCCCCCAAAAAATATTATTTTGATTTAATATTTTTGATAAATATTCTTATGTAAGAGTTATTAAAACTCAAAAACACAAAGTGTTACTTTACATAAGAAACAATATTCTTTTTATTTTTAATAAAATAAATGGCAGTTGGAGAGTTCAACTAAATGAGGGGACACCACCATGGCACAAAAGAACAAGTGAAAGCAAGCTAGATATAAATGAACTAATCAAACTCAATCTCAAACTCAACAATCAAACAAGATCCTAAATCATGGGGATTTAAGGATAGATTGGAGATTTGATTGGGATGGCATGAGTCCTGGGGAAAAAAACTATAAATGAGATGCACTGGGATAGCATGGGACACCATGATTTGAATAGAGGAATGAGTTGAGTGTTCACCATTTTCATAAGTCTATCTACTTGTTACGGACTTTGGAAGAGAATGTCACGAGGAAGAATTTGCTTGTGTTCTGGTGCATGGTGGTGATCTAGCTCGGGGGTGGAGCAGAGTAAACATTGAGTTACTCTCTCCTATGGTTGAACTTAAACTCTTTCTTCTTTTTTCAAAGTTATTTGATCTTTTAAATTTCCAGTTAGGTACACCTTCTCTTTTATTTCTGCTTTGATCATAACAGAAATTAGCCTTCCTCATTGTTTCCTCAAGGGTTTTTGGATTATCATATTCAATTTTGTCCTTAAAGCTAAGAGGTAAGCAACTTAAAAAACCTCTGTATCTTGGGCTTTTCATTAATGATATAAGGTATGTATCGTAGTAAACTTAAAAATTTAGTACTTAGTCCTTCATAGTCATTGAACCTAGCTTTAGATCATAAAATTCCTTCGCCTTTTCTTCGTAATATTGTTCAGACAAAATTTTTCTCTTAAAGTATTTTTTAAAGGTCCTCCAAGTTATATACTTTTCCTTAATATTTTTCTCTCTTTTTATGTCCTGCCACCAAATATAAGCTGTTCCCGTTAAGTTTTAAATAGTCATTTTTGCTTTTAGTCTGCCGGAATAAATAAATTTAAAAATCCTTTTTCATTCCAGAGAGCCATGCTTCAGCTTCTTCCCCTCTTTCCACCTCACCATTAAACATTGGTGGATTTATCTTTTTAAATTCTCCTGAAATTTCTTCATAAGGTTTATATATTCTCTTTTTAGGGCCATTGTCACTGCTTTCACTGGAATAATTATATTTCTCTCTATGTGACTTAACATTATTTTATGTGGAGGAATTACTTTCGTTATCAGAAAATTTTAACTTTTTGTCTTTGCGCTTGTAAGATATAGTTCCTAATTCATATTCAGGTTCTTTCCTTTTATCCTTCTCTTCATTATGTAATTTACTTAGCAATACATTATTTAATTATTCATGTGCTCTCAGGATTCTTTCGTTATCTTCCTTAACATTTTGTAATTTAGCTTTTAAGTCTCTTACAGTTTGGAGTAATTTAGATGAGTTATTATTCTTATCATTATTCAGTTCCACCCATATATTATCATTATTAACATTTTCTTGTTCATGACTGTGATGTGTTCCATCTTCGGCAGATGCCTCTACTCCTTCCATTTCCTACAAAATAGAGATTATATTTCTGTACAGAAACAATCTAAACATAAGTCAATATTTTTGTTTTCCTGTTTTATATTGAACATGCGAGTTGAGCCAATTTTCAGGCCTAGTGTTTGTAACCGTGCTCTGATACCACATGTAACAACTCTAAAAATCCAACAAAATAAAAAAATTGTGTTCTTGTGATGACCCGGGCTTACTTAGCTTTCGTAAAAGCTAACGCATTTTGATATACTTGTACATGTTCCATGTAAGGATTCATATTACCAAAATTTGGATTTGAGATTAATAAAAAATGCTAAGGTAATTTGTACCCTAGCTATGAGTTTTTAAGGCTTAAAAGAATGATAACCATGACTAAAAACCATAAGAAAAGTGGGCATCCTAGCTAAGAGTTCGATGGTATTAATCCAAGTTAAAACATGTGAATACAACTATAGAAAAGGGAGGTAAGAATTTAAAAGGTAGTGGATAGCAGCTGCAAGTTTAAAGAGTCCAAATGAAGGCCCTTTAGTGAAAAGAAATCTATGTTCCTTGTAAAACTGTAACCCTCATTCGAATAGGTTGCATCCTTTTTATTTGTTCATTTGCACTTGGAGGGAGAGCTTGGCTCTCGGTCATCAGGTTTATGGAGAAGACTCAAAGTTCGTTTGGTCATCGTAGTCATGGAAGACACTTGCAAAGGTAAGCACTCTGCGTTTTTCTTTATTTTGAAGCATTCCAATATTTAACAAGAATGAAAATAGTTCTCTAATGTTTTGCGTTTCTATGTAATGCTCATAGGAGGGTTCGCGCTACCTTGGTGTTCTCTGGATGTGTTTTAAAAGCTTGGTAGTGAAAGGTGGAAGGCTCCAGGGTTTTGAAACAGCCTTGGTAAGCCTCGGGCCTCCCTGGAACATCCCTGTCAATGTTTCTTGTGTTGTTGTTTGCTGTGAGCATTGGTTTGTTTAGGGATAGAGTTTGTTTTTGGAAGCCATAAGGAAACCTGTACACCATTCTTGTATTGTAATGATTTTTATGTTCATTGTAAAAAGTATTTTGTATTTGGTATAGTTGTATACTATTTGGAAAGTGTTCTATAATTTGATAGTGATTATTCAAACTCTATGTTAATTGTATATTTATATAAATAATATGCAAATATGGTATGAAATTATACTTGTTAGTTAATATGTGATTAAGAGAGATACTCTGCATTCAGAATGTAATTCATTGGAAATCAATGATAATTTACTATTTGTACACACACACACACACACACACACACAGATATATATATATATAGAGAGAGAGAGAGAGATCTGTGTGTGTGTGTGTGTTTTGTAAACAACTATTTGTGTGTGTTCTGATTTCAAAGAATAGTTACCTAACCCTATATGCCATATATATGAGCTTATTCTAAGATAAAGAAAATAGATGTTTGGGTTTGTTTATATACTAGGGATGTATTCAGCCTCTTGGCTCTACTTACTACTACTCGTTTTTCTGTGTATGAACTGTCTAAGACATCTATTGCATATACTATATAATTTTACTGAAAAAAATGATGACCTAGAACATACATTTTAACATATACTCATGATACTTAATACAATACGATATTTTTTTATCTAAGTACTAATAGTAACTTACTAACAGCATATACATCCATAGCATCAATTTAAACATTTATCTGTAAACAATTATAATAGCGAGGAACCTGGAAAATAAGAGACAACACACTCCAAAGGTCATTGTTCCTCCCAACCTGCTTCCAACACAGCAAAATCACTTGCCTGGAACCCCCGAGCCTCTTCACTGAACCACCAAGACGAAGACAAAGTGTAGAATACTTTATGCTGCAACTGTTGTTCTTGTCAGTCTCTTAACCACGGTTCTACTTCAGCTCTCCCCTCATCGAATCTTTTGTGTGCTTACCTTTTTCAGTATGCAACAAATCCATAAAATCTCGTGTGTGAGCCTCCTGCTCATTCGATGGTTATATTGCTTGCCTAGGTCTTTGGGTCAGTTTTGTAATTAATGAGCCACCTGCTCAGTTTTCCCTATCTTATGGGAACATGACCACTTTTTGAGGGAGGATGCCTCCTGCATCAGCTGGAAAGTAAATGGTGTTTCTGACATCTGTAGCTTCTACATTCTACACTTGTCATTCCTCCTAGTGGGTCAACGAACACTCTTCAACAATCCCTTTAGATATGTGTCTCTCCTTTTTATTTATTAAATAATAAAATATTCAATTACAGTTATCTTTGACCATCTTTAGTCAACAACATAAAACTTTACAATAACTTTTAAAATAATGTTTTTCCACAACATAAAATATTAAATTCTAGGTGTGTTACATATCACCCCATATGGTGTCAAATTTTAAAAAGCTTATGATGATTTAATCAAAAAAAATTAAAGTTAAATTTGCCTCACCAATAAAGTGATAGGTAATTTAATTTTTATTTCATAAAAATAAAAAAATAAAAATATTTAATTAACAAAGATGAAAAATTGTATAATTAAATCCCCACAAATTCATAAATCAACTCCAAACTTGTTGTAATGCTGGGTGAACTTAGTCAATGTGGTGATAATCTATCTCATCTTCCTATATGTTGTAATGGTGGGTGAACTTAACAATGAGGTGATAATCTATCTCATCTTCCTAAAGCCTCTAACTTTATTTTGAAAGATCTTTTAGTGTAAATATTTTAATCATATAAAATGAATAAGGTAAAATTATTTTCAACTAAATATTTATTTATTTTTATTTATATATATAATGATAATGATGATAGTTATTAACCTCTAAAAAATGAATTTTGATTTATAAAATTTTAAAAAAATAAAAATTGCTTTGTTTTCTTTAAAATTTTACTTTATACTTAATTTTTTTAATAAAAACATCATAGAGCTATAATATATTATCATAAAGTACTCATAAAGTACCTGATTACTTCAGATTAGACGTGTAAGTAGAATGTCAAAGTTACCCTTCTAGAGTTGGGGCTCCGAGAGGTCTCAAGTTCATCCAAGTGTATGGTCCCCAAATGGCATAATGAAAGCCTGCCTACGATTTTAACCATGATTACACATGTATATTTGTTGTCAAAAACAGTCTATATGATATTACAAAAACAGTCTATAAAAAAAATATCATAGTAAATTAGCACCCTAAAATTAAATAAATAACCTCAATAAAACAAGTAAAGAAATGAGAATTTTTTCTAAAGAAAGAAAGGAGTCATGTGTTAAAATAGGGATAGTTGACGTCATCACTTGTGCAGGAGTCGTCTATGGATATTGCATAAACCGAGACTGAGCAATACCAACTCCGTGGGATGGTGGGGATTGTAATTTTATGGGGAAAATGTCTGTCATGGACCATTTTATTTTCCCTGGTTGATATTTTCATTTCATGTAAAATGCAAATAGGTTAATTTATTTTTTGAAACTTCATTTTATTATTATTATTATGGGGGTTAATAAGCATATTCATTTCATGAAAGGATTGAGGAGTAGAGTTATTGCAATAGTCATTAATTATGTAACTATGATTTATTATTTAGTTTTCTATACTAGTTACCGCTGTTTATTTCATCAATCCAACTGTTAGAGTTTGTTAGTGGTTAGAATGGGTTGGATTTGGTTTCTACATTTGTTTGATGGTAGATCTATGTTACTCCTCTCCATGTAATTTCAGATCACGGCCTCAATTGAAGAGACTGGCGGAAATTTGTTTGATATTAGATCTATTTTACTTCTCTGCATGTAATTTCAGATCTTGGCCTCAATTGGAGATGGGCGGAAACCAATTTGTTTTAGGCCATGATTGGGTTAAAATAAGGCTTATTTTTATTGGAGAACATTGTGTTTTGTTGTGTCTAAGAGGCGCATTCTATAGTTCAATATGGGAATATGTAAACTTTAGAAATAATGTTTTTCTATAACTTGGTATTGTTGTCTCTATTATCCATGTCATTTGAATGAATGGTTGATCTTAATTGGTCTATAATTGGTCTCTGTTGTCCCAAATTGTAATTGAATGAATGTTATCCACTCAAATTGTAATTGAATGATTGATCGATCTTGGAGCGAATCTTGGTCCTAGAAGTCATGAGTTCGACTACTTCTACTTGCTTGAATTTGACAGTTTAATATTTTTTAAAGTTTTCATCTACAGATTTTGATTGGACATAAAGATCAAAGGGTTTGAATTGAATCTGTTTGTGATTTCGCTAGTGTTGCCCCAAATTCGATGTTCTTGTGCTATAGGCAGAGCTACATTAGAACATAGAATGCGGCGTGGTTTTTTGTCGTACGGATTTGGAAAAATGTGCCAAAGAAGTCTTACAAGGTAACTTCTTCGTAAGTCGTAGCCTAAACCTGCGATGATTTCACCATTTTTAGTGAGTTTATCAAGCACGATTTTGATCAAATCCAACCAAAATTTTGAAGAATTTTTTAAAATTGGTAAGTATAACTAGTTTAAATTTGTAGATTATGGAAGCTTTTAAGGTTTTTTTAGTGCGCTACATCCATTTATGGATTCAAAATCACTATTTCAACAACACAAAATTTGTATTTCTTGATTAAAAAAATCATCTGACTCTAACTAAAAACCTAGTGGGAAGTGAAATGATTTATTGTTTAGGCTTTTTTGTAAGCACTTAGCTTAAACCGCGATAATTTCACCCATTTCCGGTGAGTTTGTCCGACATGATTTCGATGGAATTTGGCCAAAATTTTGAAGAAATTCTTAAAATTCGTAAGCATAGTGCTTAAATTTGCATATTACATGGATGCTCTCAAGTTTTTGAGGGCATTGATTCCATTTCTAGATTCAAAATCATGATTTAAACAACACAAAATTCCTATATCTTGATAAAAAAATTCATCGAATTTCGACAAAAAAATGTGAGGAAGTGAAATAGACGCATGTTTAGACTTCTTCATAAGCATGTAGCCAAAACCCACGATGGTTTCACCCATTTCCAATGAGTTTTTCTGGCACGATTTCGACGGAATCAGACCAAAATTTTGAAGAAATTCTTAAATTCATAAGCACAGTTCTTAAATTCGTAGATTATAGATGCTTTGGCGTTTTTTAGGGTGCTGAATCGATTTATGGATTCAAAATCATGATTTGAATAGCACAAGATTTGTATTTCTTGATAAAAAATTCAATGGATTTTGACTACTGGGAAGTGAAATGGTCGCCTGTTTAGACTTCTTCATAAGCGCACATCCTAAACCCGCAACGATTTCACCCATTTCCAGCGAGTTTGTCTAATAGAATTTCAATGGAATCCAGCCAAAATTTTGAAGAAATTCTTAAAATTCGTAAGCATAATGCATAAATCCACATATTATGGATGCTCTAGGGTTTTTGAGGGCATTGAATCCATTTATGGATTCAAAATCACAATTTAAACAACACAAAATTCGTATTTCTTGGTGAAAACTCATCGGATTCTGACCAAAAGCCCATCGGGAAGTGAAATGGTCACCTGTTTAGAATTCTTTGTAGGTGTGGCCTAAACCTGAGACAATTTCAACCATTTTTTTGTGAGTTTTTCTATCATGGTTTCAATGGAATCTAACCAAAATTTGAAGAAATTCTAAAAATTCATAAGCACGGTGCTTAAATTCACAGATTATGGATGCCCTGGGGTTTTTGAGGGCATTGAATCCATTTCTGGATTCAAAATCACAATTTGAACAACACAAAATGCATATTTCTTGATAAAAAAATTCGTTGGATTCCGACCAAAAACCTATCGGAAAGTAAACTAGTCATGTGTTTAGACTTCTTTCTAAGTTTGTAACCTAGGCTCGCGACAATTTCACCCATTTTCGGCAAGTTGGTCTGGCATGATTTCGATGGAATCTGGCCAAAGTTTTGAAGAAATTCTTAAAAGCCGTAATCATAGTGCATAAATTCAGAGATTATGGATGCTCTAGATTTTTGGGGGAATTGAATCCATTTCTTGATTCAAAATCGTGATTTGAACAACACAAAATTTGTATTTCTTGATAAAACAATTCACCGGATTCTAACAAAAACCCCATCAGGAAGCGAAATGGTCACCAGTGTAGACTTCTTCGTAAGCGTGTAGCCTAAACCCGCAATGATTTCACCCATTTTCGATGAGTTTGTTCGACACGATTTCAACGAAATCCGACCAAAATTTTGAAGAAATTCTTAAAATTCGTAAGCACGGTGCTTAAATTTGTTGATTATGTATGCTCTAGGATTTTTGAGGGCGTTGAATCCATTTCTGGATTAAAAATCAGGATTTGAACAACATAAAATTCATATTGCTTGATATAAAAATTCATTAGATTTTGATCAAAAACCCATGAGGAAGTTAAATGGTCGCCTGTTTAGACTTCTTCGTAAGTGCTTAGCCTAAACCCGTGACGATTTCACCCATTTCCAATGAGTTTGTCCAACACAATTTCCACCAAAATTTTGAAGAAATTCTTAAAATTCATAAGAACAATGCTTAAATTCACAAATTATGGATGCTATGGGGTTTTTTAGGGCACTAAATCTAGTTTTGGATTCAAAATCACGATTTGAACAGTACAAGATTCACATTTATTAATAAAATATTTGTCAAATTTCAACCAAAAACCTGCTAGGAAGTAAAATTGTCTCATGTTTAGGATTCTTCATTTATAAGCCACCAAGTTTTCAGCACCATATGGCTTAGGCAAAACTATCAAGGAGAGAGTCAGATTCATTATTTTCCTATTTTGCAAGTTCACGAGGCTCAGTAACGATGAAATGATGTTCTCTCCATCTTTCTTCACTATCTTCTCCTGCTCGGAGCGTCTCTTTTTATTTTTTAAGCCTTGTCTGTTCGTTGCCATAATTATTTGCAAGAAATCCAATGAGCCTGTTGATCACTGCAAAGCCTAAGGCGGCAATGTTTTTTGAGAATAATCATTGGATCCGTGTTAGGAGCCTGATGCACTATCTTTTGGGGCTTAATAGACAAATTTATAAGGGTGGTCCTAATAGTATTGGAGAGAGCAATCCAAAATGCAATTTAAACAATGAAAATCGCAATTGCAGCAAAATTATTGTCACCGAATTTATAGAGAAATAACTAAAAAAAATGGAACATGGAAAATTTTAGGGGTTAATCTTTTTCCCTGGGCTAAATTTAGGGATTTTTAATTTTTAATGAGCTAATTTTTTATTAAGCACCAGTTATGTATGATTAGTCCACATTTTATTTACTTATTTTTAATTAATAAGAGCTAAGCCCCATCGAATTTAAAAAGGGGATCCAAGATAAAAACAATTTAGCCCTTCTAAAATTTTATTTAAACCTCTGTTATCCCACAAAAGTTGCTAGGCAGCTCCCATTCACCCCTAATTTCTAGAAATGGCAGTTGTTATGGGTTCTTTCACCTTCTATCAATCATGGAAATCGAAGTCGAAGTTACATTTGTCCATCTTTTATGGGTTGAATCTTGTTTTCAAGTTCCTTAATGTCCACATGAGAAGGGAAGTTGATATTCATTATAAGGTATTATAGTGACCCATTTGCATCTAGGAGAGTTGTAAATCCCATCACCTCAAATCTAAAGTTTCCCTAAGAAACATGGAGATTGTGAAGTTTGTGATCGACGAAGCAGTAATAATTTTTTTGTGGGTGTTTGGGGCATCATGCTTGGGGGATGGGACTTCATTTATAGCCACGTAATTGTGCTTGAAGAGGGGCATGACTTACCAAGGAGAAACTTTCCAAAATATTCGCCACGACTTCACAAGGTTTTATAATATAGTGAATTATTTGCCAAGAATTTACAAAATTATATAATTCAATGAGAAATTCGCCAAAAAATTATATATACATAATATAACATTGATAAATAGCCTTCATATTTTTCTATATATCATAGGGATTCGCCCATTTATTATACATACAAATTTAGGGGGGGTTCTTAAAATTTTCCTGAGTTCCATTTTGAATTGATGTAACTTTAGATCTATTAGTTAATTATTAATAACGAAAAAAATATTAGAATTGGATGAGATTCTGCAATGTTGTTCATTGGCATCCGTGTATGGAGATGTTGCGGTTCTAGTTGCAGGAGTGTCGACGTTTCAAGCCATGGCTTGGCTCATCTTGATGATGCGGTTCTAGTTGCAGGAGTGTCGATGTTTCGAGCCATGGCTTGGCTCATCTTGATGTTGCAGTTCTAGTTGTAGAAGTGTCGAAGTTTCGAGCCATGGCTTGGCTCTTCCCTGAAGATCTAGAACCAGAACCGCAACAACTAAAAAAATATTATTATAATTTATTATTAATAATGTAAAAAAAAAACTATTTTAAATTGATATAACTTTAGATATTAATTAATTATTAATAATGAAAAAATTGTTATTATAATTTATTATTAATAATGTAAAAGATGTTGTTATAAATATTTGAAAAATGTTAAATTCATTTGTTATTAAAAACTTTAAAATATGTTTACAACCATTTCAAAATGCAATTTTAATAATAAAAAAATTATAACAAGATTGATAGGATGAAGTTTCTTCATTAAAAAATACTTATTCTGTGAAAACATATTTTAAAAACGATATGCCTAAATAAGAAAGTCATCTTGATTCATAGGGCGTCTTAATGATTTATCAATTAATAATGTGTTTGCGCAGAAGCATACTCCTATTTGAATGTTCCAGTGGTTGAAAATAACGAAAAAACCTACATTCAGTAAATCACAGAAGCTGCTTTTTCTCTAAATAAAATCAGAACGACGGCAGAAGTCAAGGCCCTGAGATATAAAATTTGAATGTCAATTTTTTTCTTTATGAAGGTAAGAAAGAGCTACTAGCGTGAACACTGTCTATTGCACTCTGTTTTTTTAGAATATTTGGTGATCAATATCAATATCTATGTGGCAGTGTAGCATTTAATGTTGTTACAAAGGTTGAGAATCATTGAATCTAATTTAATTATTCACATTTATGCCCCAACAATATTAAATGCTGAACTATGGAATCGATACAAGGATCAATCAATCTATCTATTTTCAGTATAGAGAACACTGTACGTTCTTCCTCCTCGATCAGGAGTTAGACATCGTGATGGGACGTTCTTCCTTTATCAAGAGTTGTCTAATAAGTAGCAATTATGAAATTAAGTTATTCAAGAAGGTTAAAGTTTTGATTGCTTCTCATTTTCATTGATTTTTGGAGGAGTTAGACATGGGACGCTCTTCCTTTATCAAGAGTGGTCTAATAAGTAGCAATTATGAAATTAAGCTATTCAAGAAAGTTAAAGTTTTGATTGCTTCTCATTTTGATTGACTTTTAGATCACTCTAGGTCACTTTAATGGGGGCAAATATCTGGAGACAAAATCTTAATGCATAGAACTCTAGTCCTCCTGACAAACTCTACTTCTCGTGACAAGATATGCAATGCAATGAAAACAAAACTGTACAAAACTGTGATCATACAATGTCAAAGAAAAAGGATAATAGTTACATTTTATATACAAAGAATAGAATAAAAATAAAAGTGTTACTTTTCAATAATCTTATTTTGTAATGTTAATTATTAATAACAACCTGATTTTACAATCTCAATCATAAATATTTACAATGCCATTAATCCAAAATAATTCTTATTCATTTTCAAATAAATATAAAATAAAAATAAAAAACAAAACATTCCAAAAATTATTAAACCTATATAAGCATCACCTTCGTCACACAACCTCTGAAATACTGAACTCGTCAATCTTGAGTTTTCCATCAACATCCACTTAAACTAGTTCCATCATTTTCCTTTCTCCTTCATTCAAACTTTTGTTTTCTACACTAATATCCATTTAAAGTTGTTCCATCTTTTTTTTCTACTTCATTCTACCTTCTTTTATTCTTTTCTGATTTTTTATTTTATTTTTACAACCCTTGAAACCTAGCCACCTTACCTTTAACAAGGTTGGTACCTGAATCTCCATCTAGTCAGCTATAAAGCCTAGCTAACTCCTACCTTCAAACCCTATTTCTCCCCCCCTGACGAATTGGGTATATCTGAACGAGGGTCCTGGCTAGATCGTCCAGATCTTGGTCAATCATATTAACCAATAAAGTCACAGTGAATCAGCGTTACGTATCTCACACCGTAATGCCTGAAGAGTTCTATCTCATTATAATTTTCCATTAACAAATAAAAATTATAATTTCCAATAAAATTAATAAATACGTGTTTCCACTCATTAATTTATTTTCATCAAAAATAAGCATCGCGACCTTACTTTTACTCCCATCAAAAATAGATTAAAAAATGTATAGTTGCATACAAATAGCATTGTCATTAACTTACTCTCTTCAAAAAATAGGCATCGTGGTGTACTTTCATTGGGCAATTAACTCTTCCTTAAAATTTTCAAATAGTTGGATGTGAGACTATTAAATAAGCAAAAACTAGTGAGCCCTTGACTAAGGAACATTGAAAACTAGAAGGACTAAATGAGCAAATATTATATTAATCCACTTTTTTTTAGTAACTATAGAATGGAAGACACCGGACTCGTCATGTGGTAGGTGCCTTTGACAAAACAAAATTAGCTCTAACATGCCAAATTAACACGTGTTTATGTAACATTTTCCAGATGGAATATTACATGTCAACGGTTTAATGGCATGATAGTTCATTGATGTGGCAATTACCACATAGTAGCCACATGACTTTAGTTGTCACTTTAAGTTTATTGTAAGTTAGTGAACATCCATTCAAAATTAACGTGTCTAACAAGCCATTAGTTGCTAAGCACATGAAAGGTTAACAATTAAGAAGGAAGACATGTCACATTTGTTATTGACATCTAACAATAACTAAAAAATAAACTTAGTTATTTATATCACTTAAGCAATGTGTGATGGACATGGCTATCTCACATATGCAACGATATACCCAAGTGAGAAATATTTATTTCATTAGTAAACATAATGAACATAAATTTTCATGATAATGCAAGAGAGAGAAAAATAAAATGGTAAATAAAAAAATAAGTTAAACTCTAGACCGTTTCTACCAAGAATTTGGTGATTTTTCTGGCAGTTAAAATTGCTTAAATAACAGTTTGGGTTGCTAGAATTGCATAATCGAGGTGCCCCAGGGGTAATCCAGGTCGCTGAATCCATTCCTGCAACCAAAATTGCAATTCAAGCAATCCAAATCGCACTTTCAGCAATTTCCCCTTCGCCAAATTCCAATGAAAATCACCGATAAAGATGCAAACGATCTAGAGTTTAACCCATTTCAATAAAAAATATTCAAAGAAAAAAATATTAAATTAACTTATTTTATGTACAAAGCATAAAAATATTAAATCTACATATTTGAGTACAAAGCATAACCATGTTGTTTTAGACGGTGAAACTTCTAAATATCGAAGTCATAAAATAAATGTGAATAAGATGGTAAATAAAAGACCAAACTTCAATAAATAAATATGTATTTGTTGTTGATTTATTTTAATGAAATATTTTTTTTGTTTTAATAAAAATATAATAATTATAAAGATTATAAAATAATAATAATAATAAATTGAATGCTTAAAATTATTCCTATAAATTAATAGTTTTGAAGTTTGTGTGGTTGGCTTGTCATTAGGAAAACGAGACCATTTCCAAAATGTAAGTTTGTTCATTTCTATCCATCTTAACAGAATGCCAAAGAGTTATCCAGACTGATTACATAAACCAAAGGTGATACTAAACTATCTATAGGGACTAAACCTGTGAATAGTCCATCTCGCTAGTCCTATTTTAGTTACTAAGGAGCAGCTTATATGCATGGCTATTCCACAAAAATAAGGTAAGCAACTAAAATCGGAATTAGAAAGCATCAGAAATGGTCAGAGGGTTGGGCACCTAAAGCTCAACCTACGCTAAGCTTGGTTTCCCTGCTTAGAGTCTTCCACTAACAAATTTCCAAGTCATGCCCTTTGCAAGAGCATTCAATGTCGCCCCTAATTCCACATGTCCGCTAGTAGTCAATCAAACTAAAGCCTAATCTGCCTTATTTGTTCCTGAATTTTATCCATCTACAAGAGGATAGTTTTTTTCTCTTCATGTTGCTCCATGATTTCCCTCCCTAACAGGGATTTGAGATGTCAATATAGAGTAACCTTTTTGATATATTTGGTATCATGGGTTCTTGAAGAACCTACATCTTCCACAATGTCACCCATCTCTTCCTAAATAGCCTCTGTGGTGGTGGCATTCTGCTCATTTTCCACCCATTCCTCTCGGTGTTTGATTTGTTCTTGCACCTGCCCTAAAATTGCCTCCTCGTAATTTTTCTTAGTATTGTGAGCTTTCTAGATAGCTCTACTAGGCATATGTGTGGGTCACTTATGCATATGAGTCGTATGCTTGCAACACACCATTGTCAAGGGAATAAGGAGACTCAAAAACCGGAAGGGGTCGTCGTATATTTTCCTGGGAGGGCCACCCAACAACTAGAATTGATCAACAATATACTCAAGGGCACCCACACGAAGCTGTTACCCAAAAAGGCCGCAATAGGAGCGCACAAGCGAAAAAAAACAAGGACGTGCACGCGCATCCAAACCCGCGCACGCATCCCTACTTCGGTAATGATGAACATCCACGTCGTCAAGTCGACGTGGACAAAAGGTACGTGCACGCGTTATTAACACGTACGCAAAAAAGTGTGCACACGCGTTAATGACATGTGCATGTCCCTGTTTTTTTTATATAAAAAAAGAGCATGGGTTTGTCATTGTTCAACAAACCCATGAGCGCAGAGTCGCCAAACAAGCACCCTGCAAGTGCATCGTGGAGCACCCAAAGGCCTCCTCAACGCCATCAATTCGAACCTCGACCACCTTGTTGACGTTGACTCAAGGTAGGTGCTCAACGAACCATGTATTTCTTGTTATTCTTGTTTTTTGTTTTTTTTCCATTTCAATTTTAATTTAAAAAAAAATTACAATCCATTAAAAAACAAAAAAAATTCATTGCAGATTAACTACACCTAACAAGATGAAAAATACACCTGAACTATCAGATGAAACCAATGAAACCGAACCATCAGAAGACAACATTGGAACAGAAAATGAACCGAATGAAAACCATGAAGATCAATTACACCAAGATTTAAATGAATTAAGGGTATTAAGCGATGAATTGAAGAGCACCAAGGAACCCTCTCGGGTTTCCTTGGCTTCATCATTGCAAAACATCATTGAATCCATCAACATTGCCCATAGTGAAATCACAAATCTGAGCCAATACAAGGCTCGAATGAGGGAACACTACTCCACTAGGATGTCCAAAGAACAGATTAAAGACCTCAACATCACCAAAGCCCAATTGTACAACAAATTCATAGATCCCAGGACATGACAGCCTCTAGAATATGTGCGGAAGAGATGGGTTTGCATGGACTGGTGTATTTACCAGCAATGGAGAGATAACTAGAGAAAGATATGCTTTATGGTGTTTGGCAGGTTCCCATGCAATAATTTGGAGGTCCCACAGTATTTCCTTAGGAAATTGTGGGCTGAGTTTGAGCTAGGCTACCATGTCAACTATTTTGACATCACTGAGTTTCAGGGTATAGGTCTTGGCTCTGCCCAAGATCGACCTCAGGCCCGTCGCAATCCACTAAGAGGACCTCCTGCACCCAGGAGAGAGACAAACCCCCCTCCTTAGCCACCCAGGTTTGGTAGCAGCCTAGATGAGATTGATGACTTAGTTAGATGTGCCACACATCATTTGCTTAGACATACCACATTTGTGGCTATGTCTTCACAGAGCTGGGAGGACATCGATCAGACACACACAACTGCACGGTCTATGGGTGATGGTCGGGACATGCCAGGTACAGGTGGAACCCAGGCAGGGCCATCTAGTTCTACTGGAACAACGACACATCGTTGTTTTCACTCTTGTCATTCTTGCCATGGTCCTACGCAGCAGCATGCCACAGAGAGCTACATGGAGCAGTTTAGCTATTGTTTTATTTAATGTTCAAGTATTTGTTGTATTTTATTTGATATCGTATTGTTTAATATATTTAAATTTGAATTACACATTGTTGACTTTATTTGTTTTAATGTGCAGTTATTCAGGGCTGAGTCACCATCCTCCAGGTGGGAGGACATCGGTTCCTTTGACCTAGACCGAGCCATGGCAGCAGCAGAGGAGATTGTGACACCATACACACAGGTAACTTCTTTACTTTGAATAATTAGATCCAGTTACGAGTAATTTTTATTTAGTAATTACAAATTAATTAGCACTAAGTAATTACCATATTATCATCGGATTTTACAGTTGTGTTTATCATATTGTTTAAATTATTTGAGAGCTATAAATTCATATAATCCAACCAAACAATAATGAAACCTTGTAAAACATGAAAACCTAAGAAAACTAGAAACATGTGTTCATGTTCACTTTAGGCATCCTAGACCTCTAATGATTATAGAAATGGGAGAAAAATTTCCAAAATCTGTCATTCTTACTTGACCAATGTTGAGAGAAATTTCCATCATCAATTTGTTGTAGGTGACATTGTCATCATTCTGTCCATCAACAATCTGTCCATAAGCTGATCATCTTCATTGTGTTTAATAGCATGTCCTCATTCTGTCCCCAAACATATCTTCATTTTTCCATGGTCATGATGTCATTAATCTACCACTGCTACTGCCTTAGTGAAGCCCAAAAGTTTAGAGATAAAAATTAGTTTACTACTGCACCATTTCTCCTGTTGTTTCTACTACTTCACTAAACCTTCCTCGGTGATCCTTACCCCCGAAATCAGAGCTCTCCTCAATCTCTCGAAATCTTCACACATTGCTTCCTTAAAAATGAAACTTGTCTTCTATTTATACTCTTGTCTTCTATGAAACTTGTCTTCTATTTATAGTTTTATCATTAAGATGATTAAATAAATCAAATATGATTTATTTAATTATGGCCATGCCATGTCACCTTCTATGCCATGTCACCTTATTTAATTTTAATTTCATGGCATGCCACCTTCTATCCTTTCGGAATATTCAATGTGAGACACACATATACCCTTAAGATGCCTGCAATGCACTCTTAAAACTACCCATAGTGGGCTCCACTTTGGTGCCCGCAAGGGCCATCAACACATGTCTGTATTGGTCTTGGATTATGAACGCAATGGTCTTATGTAAATGCCCGCGGGACCTTATCAATATGCCCACAATTCACCACAAATTCCCGTGGTGGGTGATTCAAAAAATGCCCACAGGGTCCTTTTGATTATGCCCGCAATGGTGGTTTGAAATTCCTACAAGGGTCCTTCCAAATGCCTGTACATATTCCTTGTCCACCTCATCATCTTGTCTTTTTCCTCTAATCTTATGTTTTCCAATTCATCGTCCTCCATGTCACCAAGTTATCAATGCTTCTTGTCATCAACCATGTCCTCCTTGTCATGTTCCATGTCATCAAACACCATGCTTGACAAGTCATCAAGCTTGCTTGCTTGTCACTTGTCTTTGTCTTGTCCTTAGCTTGCCATGTCCTTCTTCCATGCTTGTCATAAACACTTGTCATGCTTGCCATGTTTGATGCTTTCCATGTTTGTCATACTTGTCACCTTTTTCATTCCTCAAGCCATGTTACCATCTCCATTGTGCTTTCCATAATGTGTATGCTCCATGTTTTTAACTCTTCCATGTCTTTGTCATTAATGTATTGTCATCAATGTCATTATCAAGTCCTTATCATCAATCATTTTTCATGTCTCCACTTTGTCAAGTCTTCTACACTTGTCATGCCTGCTTTCCACTTGTGAAATCATTACAGATTTTCATGTTTACCATTTGTCCAGTCAATTCTTTGCCATGTCATCACTTTGACCTTTGTCATTAACATGTTGTCATCAATGACAACTTTGGCCATCAAACACTTCAAGCATAAATTGTCAACCTTCTTTGCCACATTATCTTCAATGAATGACCACATAATGGGTCATTTGTTCCTATCATGGGCCCAATCCATTGTGGGTCAAAGGACACAATCCCCACAACCATGTTCTTTATCAAGTCTTGAACAAATGGACAGCACCAATACAATAAAAACTTTATATAATATCCAAAGCCCATAAAACCACTATCATCTAACTTGAATATAAATTAATTGCAGTCATGTTTTTTAAGTACTATCATTGTCATTCTCATTGGCATTGTGTTTAATATTGTTAATATTGTTTTTATAAATTCAATCTAAAAATTATAGTGTTCCCACAGGTGTCTGTGGGCTCCAGCAACCAGCCATCGCCACCGGGGATCAACAGATCTCCACGTGTGCAGGTATCGTGTGTATTAAAGTATAAATTTAATTTCAAATATGATGAATTGTCTGTGTATATTTATATTTTTCTATATTAAACTATGAGGTTATAAATGTGTATGCAGATGCGAGCACCTCGTCCTCGCAGTGTCGTTATTCCTCCCTCCTCGGCCTTTTGGCCACCGTATATGCCAGTTGTATCCCCTAGCATACATTCCCATTCCATGCATCCCTCCCCACCCCCTTCCATCCATCCGCACCCTCCTATCTAGCACCACAGTTCCATCCAGCTCCCCCTTCTGTTTCATATCCTACGTCCCATCACCCCATCCCAGCCTTTCCACCACCTCTGTATCAGTTTCCCATGTTCCCACCCTCCCCTATCTGACCACGACACACCACCCATCCCTCCACTGCAACACATACCTCTCCCTCCCCCACATTCCCCCACCACACTCGCTTCCCCTTCCACGGTGGCCCCATCCACACTACAACCACTTGGGGTATATTGCTCTAGACATGCATCTCCACTTCGCCCACCCCAGTCCATGCCTCCTTCTTCCACCTCTCCTTCTTCCACTGTGCCCCCCAGTGGTGTAGCCACCATTGATGTGGTTACATCCTCCCCTATACTATCCACCCTAGCATCGGAACAGGTTGTCCAGTTGACTTCTCCATATGCCAACCCTGAAGACCAGTCGGTTGTGTTCACAATAAAATTGACTAGTTTATGAAAATATCGTTCAATTTTAACGAAAAATTACTATATGCATCTAATTTCACCATTTATCTAATTGTTCTAAATGTTGCAGGGTGGCATTGTTGAGAGACTAGGAGCATGGAGGAGGGAGACCCCCTCACAACTTACAGTCTCGCATGCGATGAGTTATCTAAGATTTGAAAACTATTTTTATTTTTAAATTATGTTTTATACTTGTATAATTGCTAGGAAAAGTTGACATATTATTGTTGTCGTTTCAGGGCTCAGGGGAACGTGGTCCAAGTCGCCCGAAGGACCCAACTTCCTCTAGCACGAACAAGAGGAAGATCGATTTTGGAGATGCACCTGGGAGCTCTGAGGGTGGGAAGGAGGATTGAGAGACCCTCCTATGTACACTAGCCACGATGTGGCATTTTGGGCACGATTTGCCATATTGTGTATAGGGAACCATGGGCCATATTTTGTATAGGGCATGAGTTGCCATATTTTGTACAAGGCACGAGTTTCCATTATATAGACGTTGGGAACGATGTTCCATTTTTCCAAAAAGTGTACATGATTGGATCATTTTTGCATATTAATAGATGGATCTGCACTTGTTTATATGGCTTTTTCTTTGATTACATTTTTGCATACATCATTTTGTCTTCAATAACAATGTTATGCAAAAGTTTTCACATACATATAGATGTTATTTATAGACACCAAGTGACCTCAATATGAGTCCCTTGTATTTGAATGGGTCTTGCATCTTACATTTTTTCACACATCAAGCACATGGATGTACATGTGAGTATGCATTAAAATTAAACTCAAACTATAGATAACCAAAGGTAATAACATGTACATGTGAGTATGCATTAACATGAATGTCTTCCAAATGTTTTCATAAATAAGCATAGAAACAGCAATGGTCGAAACAAAGAATTAAATAACAACAATTTTGAAATATGAAATAATAAATGATAAATAAGCTTATGAAGAGAAGAAGTCCTCAAAGAATTGCTCAAAATGCAAGACATACAACTTCAATCCAACCACAATATGTCATGGTAATAGTTAGTATGGGTGCAAGGTTTTCCTTTTACAACTCTTTACTAGGTTTGTAGAAACCCTGCTTGCACTTGTCTCATCTCATGCTCAATTGAAGTTTTTATTTACAGCGTATCTCAGAAACCAAATTGGAACCAAACTCTTTTGGAAGCTCACCCCTTATGGCCTTGATGGAGGTTCACAACTCCACACTACATGTTTCGATACACTTAATGCTCAATCCTTCAAATTGCATAGTTAGAAAGAGTATGCATTGCATTTGCCTCTCAATTTGTTTTATTGAATACAGATGTGTTTTGTAATGGGATCATTACATAGCTAATCTGGATTTTTTATGTGGATGGAGACACCCAACAGCCATTAACGCCTAGAGATCTACACACAAGTTTTAAAAAAAACTCCTAACATTGGGAACAAATAGCCAAAACCAACAATGCAACTAGAACACAATAACCAAGGGAACTTCAAAATGCAACGCCACTCCACAAAAGAAGTTGCTTTAGACCTACCTCATTTGGTATGAGAGAAGCTGCTTTAGATACCTAGATACCTACCTGCCACTTCTCTCATTTGGTATGAGAGAAGTTGCTTTAGACCTACCTCACTCATGTCAATGCTTGAGTTTTTGGAGGTCGACCTCCCACCCCACATGTCCTCTTCAACATTTTTTGTTCTCTTGGTTTTGTGCCCACCCAAACTTTTTTCATGCTTTGGGTACCTTGAAGTATATCCTCAACCAAAAAAACTCTTATATTATGTTGATTATGTTGGTTATTGGCTTCACCCAACAAAATTATATTTAACAATACACATATTCATAGATTTGGTTCCCCATGCTCAATGCTCACTATATTTAACAATACACTTATCTTAAATTTAATTTATGTCTTGTTAAATATTTCATAATGAAATAGATATTTGAGAGCACCACATGAGACCAATCCATACCATTAATATAAAGTGTACATTAGATAAATGACCTAATTCAATTTCCTTCTATAAATCCAACCCTAACCCTCACCCAAACTGTTGGTTATGGAGCCTGATCTTCTAGTCTCATAGATGATGTTGTTTCAACCGTGTTGTACCCCAGGTTTGGTTACGATCCTGGCATGTGCCTCGAGAGGTCCGGGGAAGTGGTTGCACTCCCCCGATTGGGGGGCGCGGGGGCCAACGCCCCCGAGAAAGGGGTTTCGGGGGTGAAGCCCCCAAAGGAAATTTTTGGGTTGTTTCGCCAATAGATTACAGGCCCATGGTTTTGGGTAACCTGTGGTATTTTGCCTTTGTATTTTCCCTTTATAAGAAAGACATTGTAATACGGCTAGGGTTGATGTATTAGGTATTATGCATTGTAAAGATCTCTAATATCGTGAAAAGAGATTGTGAGAGAGTGAAGAGGAAGTGAAACGGATGTGCTGCAGGTTGTATCCCTTCATTTGCAAGATGGTATAATAATAAGGACTGGCAATTTCAGTGTGGAGGTAACCCATCTTGGGTGAACCACGATATATTGGTGTCTCTCTTGCAATGTGTTTGTGTAATTATATTTGCATTTATTTTTATTGTTATTGCTTTGCGATCCTATTTTTATAACAATTGGTATCAGAGCCAAAGGTCTATTTGGCAGATAAACCCGTAAGAAACTAGGGTTTATGGTTCGAGTGGGAGCAATGGCGGAAGAAGGAAAGTTTAAGGTCAATAAGTGTAATGGCCAAAACTACCAGTTATGGAAGATGCAAATGGAGGACTATATGTACCAAAAGGATCTATTCCTACTGTTGGGAGGAAGAGCAAAGCAGCCGACGACTATGAAGGATGAAGAATGGGAGGTTCTTGACATAAAGGCACTAGGAACAATACGGTCGTCCCTGGCTTCGTCAGTGGATTTCAATACCTCAAAAGAAAAGACAACAGAGGGTTTGATAAGAGCATTTGGTAAGCTATATGAAAAACCCTCGGCCTCCAACAAGGTATTTCTAATGAAGCGTATATTTAATATGAAGATGTTTGAAGGTGGATTTGTTGCTGGTCATTTAAATGAATTTAATATGGTTACAAATCAACTAAGTTCTGTAAGTTTGAACTTTGATGATGAGGTTAGGGATCTTCTAATCTTGTGTTCATTGCCATAAAGTTGGAATAGCTTGGTCATGGTTGTAAGTAACTATGTCTCTGGTTCAAACACCTTGAAATTTGATGATGTTATTAGTGTTATTCTTAGCGAGGAAATGCGAAGAAAAAGCATAGGTGAGACATCAAGTAATGCGTTGACCATGGAGAGCAGGGAAAGACAAAGGGAGAAAGGAAAGATCCAAGGTAATCATGGCAAGTCTAAAATGGGCAGATCTAATTCCAAACTGGGAAAAATAGAGTGCTGGAACCGTGGAAAGAAAGGACATCTGAAGAAAGACTGCAGATCTCTAAAGAAGAAAGGAGATGGACAGCAGGAAACTACCGAGGAAGCAAATGTAGTAGGTGATGTGTTACAATATGCTTTGATTCTTGCATTAGATAATACTAGTGATTATTGGGTAGTAGATTCAGGGGCTTCATGTTATGATACACCCCATAGGAAATATTTTCATTATTATGTTCTAGGTGTGAAAATCCTCACAGCAGATCTAAGAGATGATGTATAACTCACAATGAAAGAATTTAAGAATAAGATTAAGAGTGGTCAATGCAGTCAAATAAGCAATAGAATAATAATACAGTAGAACTCAGATAGAAGCAAAATAACTTCACACACACTAATTCATTAATCACAATATGGACAAATAAGTAGTACAATGCATGAGGAATCGAATGCCAAGGTGGAAATTTGAATTATCCTTCATGGAGTGATCAAAAGATCACTGGAGTGTCATCGAAGCACAACTAGTAGTCTATCTCATCATCAGTGAAGTCATCAATGCTCAAGTAACTGTCAACCATCAGTCAAACTGAGTCTAACTGAGTGTGGTAGGTGTAACTGAGTGTAAATGGCACTAACTAAATGAAGGAGGCTTAGTGGAGGGCACATGAGTAGCTAACTGGAGTCAGAATGGACAATCTAGTCTCAGTGGAGTTCTATCAGGGTGATACAGTCAGTTGAACTCAGGATAACTGAAGTAACTGAAGATAACTAAAGTAACTAAAGTACAATTGAACTGATAAGTGAAGAAGTGCGCCTTTATCAAGTGGATGGTGAGATGTGGGTGCATCACTTGCTAGGAGGGCTCAAACTAAGTGGAAATAAGCTCCCGAGTGCTAGAAGACTAGGGACTAGGTGCTGGAGGTGTCAACCTGATGACTAGGTAGCTTGTGGATGCATGCTGCATGCAGGAATGCATGCAAGACTGAAGATGCAAAGGATGAAAATGCCAGTAGGACTAGGATGGAGTATAGGAATATCCTAACACCCCCCCTTAATCCATCCTGGGCCCTGGTAACTGAGACCAAAGGTCACCCAATACAATGAATAATAACAGTCAGTAAACCGAGGAAATGGGGAAAACCTCATGGGAAAAATACCGCCCCTCAAAATAGACTGTAAGGCACAAACAAAAAATAAATGCTCCAAACTCAAGTGGCTGTGATGCTTGGTCATATGTCTGGAGGTATCTTCTTCTTGGGAAGAAGTGGATCATACTCAAAAAGCATGTGCTTGTACTTGCTCTTCATCTCGAATGATCCAAAAATATGAGGATGATCCTTGAACTTGTGATTCGAATCACTTCAGGTAGGATCAAATCTATAAATGTGCAGATAATATTTTGTCTTCTCCTTCGAACCATTATGGGTGAGATTATGCCAAAAAGAACCATCACATGACTGCTTGAAATCCAAATCAGATTTAAGACTTGAAGAATAGTTTCTTGAGATCTCCTTTGAACCAGCAGGGGTGAGATCAAAACTATCATATGCATGAGAAATTATCCCAAGCGAATGGCAATGGTTTCTTAAGATCTCCTTTGAACCAGCACGGGTGATATCAAAACCATGATGTGCATGAGAAATTATCCCAACCGAATGGAAATGGCCATAATCTTTAATAAGCTTCTGAAAGCATGAGATCATGATCATATAGTAGTAAATAAGAGGTGATTGATCAGAGAGAGCGAATGCATTACCTCCAATGGCTGATTTTACCTCCGAAACATTCATGTGATCATGATGCAAACCAACAAACTCTATTGCAAGAGAGGATTTAGGACCTTCTACAATTTCTAGAGTGTGAGCTGGCATAGAATTCGGAATAAAAGAAATTTGGAGCATGAGTGTAGAATCTGCAAGTTCTTCTTCTTTGTGGACAACTTCAATATGAGATATGTTTGATACTGATTCATGATCTGAGAGACCATCAAGGAGGGCAAATGCATCACTTCTCTTGCTCTCGAAAGGGTTTGGATTGATCCCTTCATCCTGTTTGCCGAATCTTTCATCCAAATGGGCCCATAGCTCTTTTGGAGATTTAACATATTCAACATCAAGGGAGTAGAATAACATGCTTCGAGACGTATCATACATCATGGCTGCAATAGCTCTTCCACCTTCATCTAACCAGTCATTCTCTTCTTCAGAGGATTCAAACTCTCTTTCAAAACAATAATCAAAGAGATCATGTCTCTTCAAATATGCTATCATTTTTGGTTTCCATTCAACATAGTTGAATAGATAAAGAGGAGGATCTTCTGAAAACATGGAAGCTGTTGAAGACCTGCAAAAACAATAGAAATGTCTACAACTGCTACTGATGTAGCAATTACCACATAGTAGCCACATGACTTTAGTTGTCACTTTAAGTTTATTGTAAGTTAGTGAACATCCATTCAAAATTAACGTGTCTAACAAGCCATTAGTTGCTAAGCACATGAAAGGTTAACAATTAAGAAGGAAGCCATGTCGCATTTTTTATTGACATCTAATAATAATTCAAAAATAAACTTAGTTATTTATATCACTTAAGCAATGTGTGATGGACATGGCTATCTCACATATGCAACGATATACCCAAATGAGAAATATTTATTTCATTAGTAAACATAATGAACATAAATTTTCATGATAATGCAAGAGAGAAAAAAATAAAATGGTAAATAAAAAAAGTAAGTTAAACTCTAGACGGTTTGCACCAAGAATTTGGTGATTTTTTCGACGAAAATCCAGTTAAAATTGCTTAAATGATAGTTTGGGTTGCTAGAATTGCATAATCGAGGTGCCCCAGGGAAATCCATTCCTGCAACCAAAATACCCAAATCACAGTTTCAGCAATTTCCCCTTCGCCGGATTCCGGTGAAAATCGCCTTAGCCCATTTCAATAAAAAATATTCAAAGAAAAAAATATTAAATTAACTTATTTTAGGTACAAAGCATAAAAATATTAAATCTACATATTTCGGTACAAAGCATAAACATGTTGTTTTAGATGGTGAAACTTCTAAATATCGAAGTCATAAAATAAATGTGAATAAGATGGTAAATAAAAGACCAAACTTCAATAAATAAATATGTATTTGTTGTTGATTTATTTTAATGAAATATTTTTTTTGGTTTAATAAAAATATAATAATTATAAAGATTATAAAATAATAATAATAATAAATTGAATGCTTAAAATTATTCCTATAAATTAATAGTTTTGAAGTTTGTGTGGTTCGCTTGCCACTAGAGAAACACGACCATTCTCAAAATGTAAGTTTGTTCACTTTTATCCATCTTAACAGAATGCCAAAGAGTTGTCTAGACTGATTATATAAACCAAAGGTGATACTAAACTATCTATAGGGACTAAACCTGTGAATAGTCCATCTCGCTAGTCATATTTTATTTACTAAGGAGCAGTTTATATGCATGGCTATGCAACAAAAACAAGGTAAGCAACTAAAATCGGAATTAGGGTTGGGCACCTAAAGCTCAACCTACGCTAAGCTTGGTTTCCCTGCTTAGAGTCTTCCACTAACAAATTTCCAAGTCATGCCCTTTGCAAGAGCATTCAATGTCGCTCCTAATTCCACATGTCCGCTAGTAGTCAATCAGACTAAAGCCTAATCTGCCTTATTTGTTCCTGAATTTTATCCGTCTCCAAGAGGATAGTTTTTTTCTCTTCATGTTGCTCCATGATTTCCCTCCCTAACAGGGATTTGAGATGTCAATACAGAGTAACCTTTTTGATATATTTGGTATCATGGGTTCTTGAAGAACCTACATCTTCCACAATGTCACCCATCTCTTCCTAAATAGCCTCTATGGTGGTGGCATTCTGCTCATTTTCCACCCATTCCTCTTGGTATTTGATTTGTTCTTGCCCCTACCCTAAAATTGCCTCCTCATAATTCTGCTTAGTATTGTGAGCTTTCTGGATAGCTCTACTAGGCATATGTGTGGGTCACCTATGCATATGAGTCGTATGCTTGCAACACACCATTGTCAAGGGAACAAGGAGACTCGATAACCGAAGGGGCCGTCGTATATTTTCCTGGGAGGGGCACCCAACAACTAGAATTGATCAACAATATACTCAAGGGCACCCGCACAAAGCTGTTACTCAAAAAGGTTGCAATAGGAGCACACAAGCGGAAAAAAGCAAGGACGTGCACGCGCATCCAAACCCGTGCACGCATCCCTGCTTCGGTAATGCCGAACATCCACGTCGTCAAGTCGACATGGACAAAAGGTACATGCACACGTTATTAACGCGTATGCAAAAAAGTGTGCACATGCGTTAATAACGTGTGCGCATCCCTATTTTTTTTATATAAAAAAAAGAGCATGGGTTTGTCATTGTTCAACAAACCCACGAGCATAGAGCGGCCAAAAAATCACCCCGCAAGCGCATTGTGGAGCACCCAAAGGCCTCCTCAACGCCATCAATTCGAACCTCCACCACCTTGCTGAAGTTGCCTCCAGGTAGGTGCTCAACGAACCATGTATTTGTTATTATTTTTGTTTGTTGTTTTTTTTTTCCATTTGAATTTTAATTTTAAAAAAAAATTACAATCCATTAAAAAACAAAAAAAAAATCATTGCAGATTAACTACACCTAACAAGATGAAAAATACACCTGAACTATTAGATGAAACCAATGAAACCGAACCATCAGAAGACAACATTGGAATGGAAAATGAACCGAATGAAAACCACAAAGATCAATTACACCAAGATTTAAATGAATTAAGGGTATTAAGCGATGAATTGAAGAGCACCAAGGAACCCTCTCAGGTTTCCTTGGCTTCATCATTGAATCCATCAACATTTCCCATAGTGAGATCACAAATCTGAGCCAATATAGGGCACGAATGAGGGAACACTACTCCACTAGGATGTCCAAATAACAGATTAAAGACCTCAACATCACCAAAGCCCAGTTGTACAACAAATTCATAGATCCCAGGACAGGACAACCTCTAGAATATGTGAGGAAGAGATGGGTTTGTATGGACTGGTGTATTTACCAGCCATGGAGAGATAACTGGAGAAAGAGATGCTTTATGGTGTTTGACAGGTTCCCATGCAATAATTTGGAGGTCCCACAGTATTTCCTTAGGAAATTGTGTGCTAAGTTTGAGCTCGGCTACCATGTCAACTATTTTGACATCACTGAGTTTCAAGGTATAGGTCTTGGCTCTGCCCAAGATCGACCTTAGGCCCGTCGCAACCCACTTAGAGGACCTCCTGCACCCAGGAGAGAGCCAAACCCTCCTCCTCAACCATCCCGGTTTGGTAGCAGCCTAGATGAGATTGATGACTCAGTTAGACATGCCACACATCATTTGCTTAGACATACCACATTTGTGGCTATGTCTTCACAGAGTTGGGAGGACATCGATCAGACACACACAGCTGCATGGTCTATGGGTGGTGGTCGGGACATGCCAGGTACAGGTGGAACCCAGGCGGGGCCATCTAGTTCTACTGGAACAATGACACATCATTGTTCTCACTCTGGTCATCCTTTCCATGGTCCTACGTAGCAGCATGCCATAGAGAGCTACATGGAGCAGGTTAGCTATTGTTTTATTTAATGTTCAAGTATTTGTTGTATTTTATTTGATATCGTATTGTTTAATATAATTAACTTTGAATTACACATTGTTGACTTTATTTGTTTTAATGTATAGTTATTCAGGGCCGACTCTTCATCCTCCAAGTGGGAGGACATCGGTTCCTTTGACCTAGACCGAACCATGGCAGCAGCAGAGCAGATTGTGACACCATACACACAGTTAACTTCTTTACTTTGAATAAGTAGATCTAGTTACGAGTAATTTTTGTTCAGTAATTACAAATTAATTAGCACTGAGTAATTACCATATTATCATCGGATTTTACAGTTGTGTTTATCATATTGTCTAAATTATTTGAGAGCTAGAAATTCATATAATCCAACCAAACAAAAATGAAACCTTGTAAAACATGAAAACCTAAGAAAACTAGAAACATGTGTTCATGTTCACTTTAGGCATCCTAGACCTCTAATGATTATAGAAATGGGAGAGAAATTTCCAAAATCTGTCATTCTTACTTGACCAATGATGAGAGAAATTTCCATCATCAATTTGTTGTAGGTGACATTGTCATCATTCTTTCCATCAACAATCTGTCCATAAGTTGATCATCTTCATTCTGTTTAATAGCATGTCCTCATTCTGTCCCCAAACATATCTTCATTTGTCGATGGTCATGTTGTCATTAATCTACCACTACTGCTACCTTAGTGAAGCCCAAAAGTTTAGAGATAAAAATTAGTTTACTACTGCACCATTTCTCTTGTTGTTGCTACTACTTCGCTGAACCTTCCTCGGTGATCCTAACCCCCGAAATGAGAGCTCTCCTCAATCTCCCGAAATATTCACACATTGCTTCCTTAAAAATGAAACTTGTCCTCTATTTATACTCTTGTCTTCTATGAAACTTGTCTTCTATTTATAGTTTTATCATTAAGATGATTAAATAAATCAAATATGATTTATTTAATTATGGTCATGCCATGTCACCTTATTTAATTTTAATTTCATGCCATGCCACCTTCTATCCTTTCGAAATATTCAATGTGAAACACACATATGCCCTTAAGATGCCTGCAATGCACTCTTAAAACTGCCCATAGTCGGCTCCACTTTAATGCCCGCAAGGGCCATCAACACATGTCTGTATTGGTCTTGGATTATGAACGCAATGGTCTCATGTAAATGCTCGTGGGACCTTATCAATATGCCCACAATTCACCACAAATGCCCGCAGGGCCCTTTTGATTATGCCCGCAATGGTGGCTTGAAATTCCTGCAAGGGTCCTTCCAAATGCACATACATATTCCTTGTCCACCTCATCATCTTGTCTTTTTCCTCTAATCTTATGTTTTCCAATTCATCGTCCTCCATGTCACCAAGTTATCAATCCTTCTTGTCATCAACCATGTCCTCCTTGTCATGTTCCATGTCATCAAATACCATGCTTGACAAGTCATCAAGCTTGCTTGTTTGTCACTTGTCTTTGTCTTGTCCTTAGCTTGCCATGTCCTTCTTCCATGCTTGTCATAAACACTTTTCATGCTTGCCATGTTTGATGCTTTCCATGTTTGTCATACTTGTCACCTTTGTCATTCCTCAAGCCATGTCACCATCTCCATTGTGCTTTCCATAATGTGTATGCTCCATGTTCTTAACTCTTCCATGTCTTTGTCATTAATGTATTGTCATCAATGTCATTATCAATTCCTTATCATCAATCATTTTTCATGTCTCCACTTTTTCAAGTCTTCTACACTTGTCATGCTTGCTTTCCACTTGTCAAATCATTACAGCTTTTCATGTTTACTATTTGTCCAGTCAATTCTTTTCCATGTCATCACTTTGACCTTTGTCATTAACATGTTGTCATCAATGACAAATTTGGCCATCAAACACTTCAAGCATAAATTGTCAACCTTCTTTGCCACATTATCTTCAATAAATGACCACAGAATGGGTCATTTGTTCCTATCATGGGCCCAATCCATTGTGGGTCAAAGGACACAATCCCCACAACCATGTTGTTTACCAAGTCTTGAACAAATGGACTGCACCAATACAATAAAAACTTTATATAATATCCAAAGCCCATCAAACCACTATCATCTAACTTGAATCTAAATTAATTGCAGTGATTGTTTTTAAGTAATATCATTGTCATTCTCACTGGCATTGTGTTTAATATTGTTAATATTTTTTTTATAAATTCAATCTAAAAATTGTAGTGTTCCCACAGGTGTCTGTGGGCTCCAACAACCAGCCATCACCACCAGGGATCAACAGATCTCCACGTGTGCAGGTATCGTGTGTATTAAAGTATAAATTTAATTTCAAATATGATAACTTGTTTGTGTATATTTATATTTTTCTATATTAAACTATGAGGTTATAAATGTGTATGCAGGTGCGAGCACCTCATCCTCGTAGTGTCGTTATTCCTCCATCCTCGGCCTTTCGGCCACCGTATATGCCAATTGTATCCCCTGGCATACATGCCCCATTCCATGCATCCCTCCCCACCCCTTTCCATCCATCCGCACCCTCCTATCTAGCACCACAGTTCCATCCAGCTCCCCCTTCTGTTTCATATCCTACGTCCCATCACCCCATCCCAGCCTTTCCACCACCTCTGTATCAGTTTCCCATGATCCCACCCTCCCCCATCCGACTACGATACACCACCCATCCCTCCACCACAACACAGACCTCTCCCCCCCCCACATTCCCCACCACACTCGTTTCCCCTTCCACGGTGCCCCCATCCATACTACAGCCAGTTGGGGTATATCGCCCTAGACATGCATCTCCACTTTGCCCACCCCAGTCCATGCCTCCTTCTTCCACTTCTCCTTCTTCCACTGTGCCCCCCAGTGGTGTATCCACTGTCGATGTGGCTACATCCTCCCCTATACTAACCACCCTAGCATCGGAGCAGGTTGTCCAGTTGACTTCTCCGTCTGCCAGCCCTAAAGACCAGTTGGTTGTGTTCACGATGAGATTGACTAGTTTATGAAAATATCGTTCAATTTTAATGAAAATTACTATATGCATCTAATTTCACCATTTATCTGATTGTTCTAAATGTTGCAGGGTGGCATTGCTGAGAGACTAGGAGCATGTAGGAGGGAGACCCCCTCACAACTTATAGTCTCGCATGCGGTGAGTTATCTAAGATTTGAAAACTATTTTTATTTTTAAATTATGTTTTATACTTGTATAATTGCCAGGAAAAGTTGACATATTATTCTCGTCGTTTTAGGGCTTAGGAGGACGTGGTCCAAGTTGCCCGAAGGACCCATCTTCCTCTAGCACGAACAAGAGGAAGATCAATTTTGGAGATGCACCTGGGAGCTCCGAGGGTGGGAAGGAGGATTGAGAGACCCTCCTATGTACACTAGCCACGATGTGGCATTTTGGGCACACTTTGCCATATTTTGTATAGGGAACCATGGGCCATATTTTGTATAGGGCATGAGTTGCCATATTTTGTACAGGGCACGAGTTTCCATTATATAGACGTTGGGAACGATGTTCCATTTTTCCAAAAAGTGTACATGATTGGATCATTTTTGCATATTAATAGATGGATCTGCACTTGTTTATATGACTTTTTTTTTATTACATTTTTGCATACATGATTTTGTCTTCAATAACAATGTTATGTAAAAGTTTTCACATACATATAGATGTTATTTCTAGACACCAAGTGACCTCAATATGAGTCCCTTGTATTTGAATGGGTCTTGCATCTTACACTTTTTCAAACATCAAGCACATGGATGTACATGTGAGTCTGCATTAAAAGTAAACTCAAACTATAGATAACCAAAGGTAATAACATGTACATGTGAGTCTGCATTAACATGAATGTCTTCCAAATGTTTTCATAAATGAGCATAGAACCAGCAATGGTCAAAACAAAGAATTAAATAACAACAACTTTGAAATATTAAATAATAAATGATAAATAAGCTTATGAAGAGAAGGCATCATCAAAGAATTGCTCAAAATGCAAGACATACAACTTCAATCCAACCACAATATGTCATGGTAATAGTTAGTATGGATGCAAGGTTTTCCTTTTACAACTCTTCACTAGGTTTGTAGAAACCCTGCTTGCACTTGTCTCATCTCATGCTCAATTGAAGTTTTTATGTACAGTGTATCTCAGAAACCAAATTGGAACCAAACTCTTTTGGAAGCTCACCCCTTATGGCCTTGATGGAGGCTCACAACTCCACACTATATGTTTCGATACACTTAATGCTCAATCCTTCAAATTGCATAGTTAGAAAGAGTATGCATTGCATTTGCCTCTCAATTTGTTTTATTGAATACACATGTGTTTTGTAATGGGATCATTACATAGCCAATCTGGATTTTTTATGGGGATGGAGACACCCAGCAACCATTGACACCTAGAGCTCTACACACAAGTTAAAGAAAAATAAATAAAAACTCCTAACATTGGGAACAAATAGCCAAAACCAACAATGCAACTAGAACACAATGACCAAGGGAACTTCAAAATGCAACACCACTCCACAAAAGAAGTTGCTTTAGACCTACCTCATTTGGTATGAGAGAAGCTGCTTTAGAGACCTAGAGACCTACCTACCACTTCTCTCATTTGGTATGAGAGAAGTTGCTATAGACCTACCTCACTCATGTCAATGCTTGAGTTTTTGGAGGTCGACCTCCCACCCCACATGTCCTCTTCAACATGTTTTGTTCTCTTGGTTTTGTGCCCACCCAAACTTTTTTCATGCTTTCGGTACCTTGAGGTATATCCCCAACCAAAAAAACTCTTATATTATGTTGATTATGTTGGTTATTGGCTTCACCCAACAAAATTATATTTAACAATACACATATTCATAAATTTGGTTCCCCATGCTCAATGCTCACTATATTTAACCATACACTTATCTTAAATTTAATTCATGTCTTGTTAAATATTTCATAATGAAATAGCTATTTGAGAGCACCACATGAGACCAATCCATACCATTAATATAAAGTGTACATTAGATAAATGACCTAATTCAATTTCCTTCTATAAATCCAACCCTAACCCTCACCCAAACTGTTGGTTATGGAGCCTAATCTTCTAGTCGCATAGATGATGTTGTTTCAGCCGTGTTGTACCCCAGGTTTGGTTATGATCCTGGCGCGTGCCCCAAGAGGTACGGGGAAGTGGTTGCACTCCCCCGAAGGAAATTTTTGGGTTGTTTCGCCAATAGATTACGAGCCCATGGTTTTGGGTAACCCGTGGTATTTTTCCTTTGTATTTTCCCTTTATAAGAAAGACATTGTAATACGGCTAGGGTTGATGTATTAGATATTATGCATTGTAAAGATCTCTGATATAATGAAGAGAGATTGTGAGACAGTGAAGAGGAAGTGCAATGGATGTGCTGCAGGTTGTATCCCTTCATTTGCAAGATGGTATAATAATAAGGACTGGCAATTTCATTGTGGACATAGCCTATCTTGGGTGAACCACGATATATTGGTGTCTCTCTTGTAATGTGTCTGTGTGATTATATTTGCATTTATGTTTATTGTTATTGCTCTGCAATCCTGTTTTTCTAACAATTGGTATCAGATCCAAAGGTCTATTTGGTAGATAAACCCGCAAGAAACTAAGGTTTCTGGTTCGAGTGGGAAAAATGGCGGAAGAAGGAAAGTTTAAGGTCAAGAAGTTTAATGGCCAAAACTACCAATTATGGAAGATGCAAATGGAGGAATATATGTACCAGAAGGATCTATTCCTACCGTTGGGAGGAAGAGCAAAGCAACCAATGACTATGAAGGACAAAGAATGGGAGGTTCTTGACAGAAAGGCACTGGGAACAATACGGCCGTCCCTGGCTTCGTTGGTGGATTTCAATATCTCAAAAGAAAAGACAATGGAGGGTTTGATGAGAGCATTGGGTAAGCTGCATGAAAAACCCTTGGCCTTCAACAAGGTATTTCTAATGAAGCGTATATTTAATATGAAGATGTCTGAAGGTGGATTTGTTGTTGGTCATTTAAATGAATTTAATACGGTTACAAATCAACTAAGTTCTGTAAGTGTGAACTTTGATGATGAGGTTAGGGATATTCTAATCTTGTGTTCATTGCCAGAAAGTTGGAATAGCTTGGTCATGGTTGTAAGTAACTCTGTCTCTGGTTGAAACACCTTGAAATTTGATGATGTTATTGGTGTTATTCTTAGCGAGGAAATGAGAAGAAAAAGAACAGGTGAGACATCAAGTAATGCATTGACCATGGAGAGCAGGGGAAGACAAAGGGACAAAGGAAAGATCCAAGGTAATCGTGGCAAGTCTAAAATGGGCAGATCCAATTCCAAACTGGAAAGAAAGGACATCTGAAGAAAGACTGCAGATCTCTAAAGAAGAAAGGAGATGGACAGTAGGAAACTACCCAGGAAGCAAATGTAGTAGGTGATGTGTTACAATATGCTTTGATTCTTGCATTAGATAATACTAGTGATTATTGGGTAGTAGATTCAGGGGCTTCATGTTATGCTACACCCCATAGGAAATATTTTCATGATTATGTTCCAGGTGTGAAAATCCTCACAACAGATCTAAGAGCTGATGTATACCTCACAATGAAAGAATTTAGGAATAAGATTAAGAGTGATCAATGCAGTCAAATGAGTAACAAAATAATAATACAGTAGAACTCAGATAGAAGCAAAATAACTTCACACACACTAATTCATTAATCACAATATGGAAAAATAAGTAGTACAATGCATGAGGATTTGAATGCCAAGGTGGAAATTCGAATTAGCCTTCATGGAGTGATCAAAAGATCATTGGAGTGTCATCGGAGCACAACTAGTAGTCTATCTCATCATCATTGAAGTCATCAATGCTCAAGTAACCGTCAACCATCAGTCAAACTGAGTCTAACTGAGTGTGGTAGGTGTAACTGAGTGTAACTAGAACTAACTAAATGAAGGAGGCTCAGTGGAGGACACATGAGGAGCTAACTGGAGTCATAATGGGAAATCTAGTCTCACTAGAGTTCTATTGGGGTGATACAGTCAGTTGAACTTAGGATAACTGAAGTAACTGAACATAACTGAAGTACAACTGAACTGATAAGTGAAGAAGTGCGCCTTTGTCAAGTGGATGGTGATATGTGGGTGCATCACTGGCTAGGAGGGCTCAAACTGAGTTGTAATAAGCTCCTGAGTGCTGGAAGACTAGGTACTAGGTGCTGGAGGTGTCAACCTGATGACTGGGTAGCATGCGGATGCATGCAAGACTGAAGATGCAAAGGATGAAAATGTTGGTAGGACTAGGATGGAGTATAGGAATATCCTAACACCCCCCCTTAATCCATCCTGGGCCCTGGTAACTGAGACCAAAGGTCACCCAATACAATGAATAATAACAGTCAATAAACCGAGGAAATGGGGAAAACCTCATGGGAAAAATAACCCCCTCAAAATAGACTGTAAGGCACACACAAAAAATAAATGCTCCAAACTCAAGTAGGTACGATGCTTGGCCATATGTCTGGAGGTATCTTCTTCTTGGGAAGAAGTGGATCATACTCAAAAAGCATGTGCTTGTACTTGCTCTTCATCTCGAATGTGATGAGAACAAATCCAAAAATATGAGGATGATCCTTGAACCTATGAGTTGAATCACTTCAGGTAGGATCAAATCTATGAATGTGCAGATAATCTTTTGTCTTTTCCTTCGAACCATTATGGGTGATATTATGCCAAAAAGAACCATCACATGACTGCTTGAAATCCAAATCAGATTTAAGACTTGAAGAATAGTTTCTTGAGATCTCCTTTGAACCAGCAGGGGTGAGATCAAAACTACCATATGCATGAGAAATTATCCCAAGCGAATGGAAATGGTTTCTTGAGATATCCTTTGAACCAGCATAGGTGAGATCAAAACCATGATGTGCATGAGAAATTATCCCAAGCGAATGGCAATGACCATAATCTTCAATAACCTTCTGAAAGCATGAGATAATGATCATATAGTAGTAAATAAGAGGTGATTGACCAGGGAGAGCGAATGCATTATGTCCAATGGCTGATTTTACCTCCAAAAAATTCATGTGATCATGATGCAAACCAACAAACTCTAGTGCAAGAGAGGATTTACGACCTTCTACAGTTTCTAGGTGTGAGCTGGCACAGAATTTGGAATAGAAGAAATTTGGAGCATGAGTGTAGAATCTGCAAGTTCTTCTTCTTTATGGACAACTTCAATATGAGATATGTTTGATACTGATTCATAATCTTAGAGACCATCAAGGAGGGGGAATGCATCACTTTTCTTGCTCTCGAAAGGGTTTGGACCGATCCCTTCATCCTGTTTTCCAAAGCTTTCATCCAGATGGACCCATATCTCTTTTGGAGATTTAACATATTCAACATCAAGGGAGTAGAAAAACATGCTTCGAGACGTAGCATACATCAAGGCTGCAATAGCTCTTCCACCTTCATCTAACCAGTCATTCTCTTCTTCATAGGATTCGAACTCTCTTTCAAAACAATAATCAAAGAGATCATGTCTCTTCAAATATGCTATCATTTTTGGTTTCCATTCAACATAGTTGAATAGATAAAGAGGAGGATCTTTTGAAAACATGGAAGCTATTGAATACCTGCAAAAACAATAGAAATGTCTGCAACTAATACTGCTGCAAAAGTGCAGAAACTGTTGCACTTGAAATCTTGATAATAACCTACAAAAAACTCTCAAGAATGGAGATGGAATATACTCTCAAATGGCTCTGATACCATGTGAAAATCCTCACAGCAGATCTAAGAGCTAATGTATACCTCACAATGAAATAATTTAGGAATAAGATTAAGAGTGGTCAATGCAGTAAAATGAGCAACAGAATAATAATACAGTAGAACTCATATAGAAGCAAAATAGCTTCACACACACTAATTCATTAATCACAATATGGACAAATAAGTAGTACAATGCATGAGGATTCGAATGCCAAGGTGGCAATTCGAATTAGCCTTCATGGAGTGATCAAAAGATCACTAGAGTGTCATCGGAGCACAACTAGTAGTCTATCTCATCATCAGTGAAGTCATCAATGCTCATGTAACCGTCAACCATTATTCAAACTGAGTCTAACTGAGTGTGGTAGGTGTAACTGGCACTAACTAAATGAAGGAGGCTCAGTGGAGGGTGCATGAGGAGCTAACTGGAGTCAGAATGGGCAATCTAGTTTCACTGGAGGTCTATCGGGCTGATACAGTCAGTTGAACTCAGCATAACTGAAGTACAACTGAACTAATAAGTGAAGAACGCCTTTGTCAAGTGGATGGTGAGATGTGGGTGCATCACTGGCTAGGAGGGCTCAAACTGAGTGGAAATAAGCTCCCGAGTGTTGGAAGACTAGGGACTAGGTGTTGGAGGTGTCAACCTGATGACTGGGTAACATGCAGATGCATGCAATGCATGGAGAATGCATGCAAGACTGAAGATGCAAAGGATGAAAATGCTAGTAGGACTAGGATGGAGTATAGGAATATCCTAACACTAGGTGATTTTGGACATGTCTTAATGGGTGATGATGAGCCATGTAAAATTGTTGGAATGGGTAAGGTATGGATAAAATTTAAGAATGGAACTGAATGGTTGTTAAAAGATGTTAGGAATATTCCTTCTATGAAAAGAAATTTGATCTCAACAGGGCAGTTGGGAGATGGCGGCTGTCTATTTATGTTTGGAGAAACGTGGTGGAAGATCACTAAAGGATCAATGGTGATAGCAAAAGGAGACAGGGTAGGTATGTTGTATTTATGTCCTCATAATACTGACCATTCTATCTCGTTAGCTTCCATAGGAACATATACAACATTGTGGCATCATAGGCTTGGCCACATGAGTGAGAAGGGGATGCAGATTCTCCACTCAATGAAGTTGCTGACATATTTGAAGTAGGTAAGTTTGGAATTCTGTGAGAACTGTGTTTATGGAAAACAGAAGAGAGTCAGATTTCTCAGGGTTGGGAAACAAAAGAAGAATGAAAAGTTAGAGCTTGTGCATACATATGTATGGGGACTGACTCAGCTACAATATCTTGGTGGCTCTCATTATTATGTTACATTTATTGATGATGCAACTGAAAAAATTGGATTTATTGCATTAGACATAAATTCGATGTGTTTGCTACTTTTAAGAAGTGGAAAGCTTTGGTTGAGAATGAGACAGGAAAAAGGTTGAAGTGTCTTAGATCTGATAATGGAGGTGAGTACTGCGGAAAGGAGTTTGTTAGTTACTATTCATACCATGGGATTCATAGAGAGAAGACAATCCCAGGAACACCACAAGAAAATGGTGTGTCAAAAAGGATGAATAGAATGATCAAGCGTGCAAGGTGTATGAGATTGCATGCAAAGTTTCCCTTACAGTTTTGGGAAGATGTTGTAAATACTGTTGTTTATTTAATAAACAGAGGGCCTTCTAGTGCTTTGGATGGTGGTATTCTAGAGGAGGCATGGACAGGTAAAAAGGTAAACTACTCATTTCTGAGAACATTTGGTTGTGAAGCATTTGTCCATATTGATAAAGAAAATAGAACAAAGCTTGAATCTAAAGCCAAGAAATGTACCTTTATTGGATATGGAGTTGATGATTTTGGTTATCGCTTATGGGATTATGAAAATAACAAAATCATTAGGAGTAGAGATGTGATATTCAATAAAAAGGTCATGTAGAAAGATCAATTGCAGGGAAAGAAATAGGAAAAGGAAAACACAGAGTACACAGTACTTGATGAAATTGAAGAAAATGAAGTTCCAAAGGTGCCAGAAAATCAATAACAGCAACAAGTACCTGAAACTCCTGCAAGTGTAAGAAGATCTAGCAGGTTAAGTAGACTCCCTGAACGATACTCTCCTTCAATGTATTATTTATTGATGACTGATGCTGGTGAACCAGAATGTTATGAAGAAGCAATGTAGGTGGAAACTAGAAAGAAGTAGGAGCAAGGCATGAATGAGGAGATGGACTCATTGGTAGGAAATCAGACTTAGGATTTGGTTCAGTTTCCTGCTGGTAAAAGAGCATTGCAGAACAAATGGATTTACAGGTTGAAGGAAGAAGAAGGAGGTAAGAAGCGGTACAAGGCCAAACTTGTTGTAAAGGGGTTTGCAAAAAAGAAAGGTATAGATTTTGATGAAATATTTTCTTCTGTTGTTGAGATGACTTCAATTATGACTATTTTAAGTCTAATGGCGGTAGAAGATTTGCATATTGAACAGTTAGATGTAAAAACAACCTTTCTCCATGGGGATTTGGAGGAAGAGATATATATGCAGTAGCCACAAGGGTATGAGGTCAAAGGGAAGAAAAAATTGGTATGCAGGTTGAAGAAGAGATTGTATGGCTTGAAGCAAGCTCCAAGGCAGTGGTATTTAAAATTTGACAGGTTTATGACAGAACAAGGTTATAGTAGATGTCATTCTGATCACTATGTTTATTTCAAGAGGCTAGATAATGGAAGTTATATTATCTTGTTATTGTATGTGGATGACATGATTGGTTCAAGGTCTAACATGCAGGAAATAAATGTGCACAAGAGGAAGTTAGCAAATTCATTTGCGATGAAGGATTTGGGTGTTGCAAAGCAAATCCTTGGTATGAGAATAACAAGAGATAGGAAAAATCACAAATTGACATTGTCTCACGGTGAGTACATACAAAAGGTGTTGGAGAGGTTCAGAATGCAGAATGTAAAACCAGTTAGTACACCTTTGGACATCCATTTTCAATCTAAGTAAGGAAATGTATCCCATGACACGAGAAGAGACAGATTACATGTCCAAGATTCCCTATTCATTAGCAGTTGGAAGCTTGATGTATGCCATGGTGTGCACAAGACCAGATATTGCACATGCAGTGGGAGTTGTGAGCAGATATATGAACAATCCAGGTGAAGAACATTGGAAGGCAGTACAGTGGATTCTCAGGTATTTGAGAGGTACTACCACTTAGGCAATATGTTTTGGAGGTTCAGACACTGTTATATAGGTATTTTTTGATGCAGATATGGCAGATGAATTGTTGAAGCTGGAAAAGATACATACTAGCCAGAATTCTGTAGACATGTTCACAAAGGTAGTGACTAAAGAGAAACTAAGTTCTTGCTCAGTTTTAGTTGGCCTTCTAGCGTGAAGGAGAAGATGAGAAATTTTCCAAGTCTAAGTCCATCAAGCACAACAATGGTGGAGTTGTTGTGATCAGTCTCCAAGTGGGATATTGTTGGTTGTGGAGCCTGATCTTCCAGTCTCATAGATGATGTTGTTTCAACCGTGGTGTACCCTAGGTTTGGTTATGATCCTGACATTTTCCCGATGGGATCTGAGAGAGTGTTTGCACTCCCTCTGTTGGGGGGCATGGGGGGCAATGGGCAGTGCCCCTAGCGGAAGTTCAGGGGAAACACCCCTAAGAAAGCAGGTTTGGGGGCAAAGCCCCCGAAGGAAATTTTTGGGCTATTTTGCCAACAGATTACGAGCCCATGATTTTGGGTAACCCATGGTATTCCCTTTGTATTTCCCCTTTATAATAAATACATTGTAATATGGATAGGGTTTATGTATTAGGTATTATGGATTTTAAAGATCTCTGAGATCATGAAGAGAGACTGTGAGATAGTGAAGAGGATGTACTGCAGGTTGTATCCCTTCATTTGCTGGATGGTATAATAATAAGGACTAGCAATTTCAGTGTGGATGTAGCCCATCATGGGTGAACCACAATATATTGGTGTCTCTCTTGTAATGTGTCTGTGTGATTATATTTGCATTTCTGTTTATTTTTATTGCTCTACGATCTTGTTTTTCTAACACAAACCCTAGTACTAAACCCTTTTTACCCTTTAGATACTTCCTCCAATATGTCCTCATCTCCCTACAAGTAACACTACCCCTTCACCCTCTCCACAATGGTGCCACTATCATGAAACTCAAAATCTTGATAAATTTACTGAGAAAAACCCTTCATCATGATTGTCATCTCTAGGTTCATCATCAACATCTCCATCATCATCATCATCATCATCACCATCACCATCATCATCAACATCTTCATCATCATCACCATCATCATCATCATCAACATCTTCATCATCATTGTCATCTCTAGGTTCCTCATCAACATCTCCATCATCATCATCTTCTTCATGATCATCATCTTCATCACCAACACCATCACCATCATTACCAACATCTTCTTCATCAACACCATCAACATCAACATCTTCATCATCATTGTCATCTATAGGTTCCTCATCAACATCTCCATCATCATCTTCTTCATCATCATCATCATCATCATCATATTCATCACCATCGCCATCATCATCGGCGTCTTCATCATCATCACCATTATCATCATCATCATTGTCATCTCTAGGTTCCTCATCAACATCTCCATCATCATCATCATCTTCTTCTTCATCGCCATCACCATCACCATCAACATCAACATCTTCATCATCATCACCATCATCATCATCAACATCTTCATCATCATTGTCATCTCTAGGTTCCTCATCAACATCACCATCATCATCATCTTCTTCATCACCATCACCATCACCATCAACATCTTCATCATCATCACCATTATCATCATCATCAACATCTTCATCATCATTGTCATCTCTAGGTTCCTCATCAACATCTCCATCATCATCATCTTCTTCATCATCATCATCATCATCTTCATCACCATAACCATCATCATCAACGTCTTCATCATCATCACCATAAGTGCCCGGTCAATGATTTTGCAAATTTGACCCCAATGTGCAAAAATTTCACACTCCCTTACTGATCAAAACCCTAGTTTCCAAAATGGACCTACACGATGGCACCTGGGCCATGGGACTAGAGGAGAGGGGCACCTCTAGCACTATCCAAACGTCTTGAATCCAACGGAGTTGACAGTTTGTCGATCCGAGCCACGGTCGTCATTCTATGGCTCGTTCCATCTCGCATCCAAAAATCCTTCAGGGACACCTGCTGGATACCTACCAAGGGCATAGAATTCCAACCGTGCAACAAAAATTGGTTCCCGGGAGTCATTCAAGTGTGTCTAGGAAGGTTCCAGATGGGAACGCTATCAATAAGTGCCCGGTTGATGATTTTGCAAATTTGACACCAATGTGCAAAAATTGTACACTCCCTTACTGAGCAAAACCCTAGTCTCCAAAATGGACCTACAAGATGGCACCTGGGCCATAGGACCAGAGGAGAGTAGCACCCCTAGCACTATCTCGATGTTCTGAACCCAATAGAGTTGACGGTTTGTCAATCCGAGCCACGGTCGTCATTCTATGGATCGTTCCGTTTCGCATCCAAAAGGCCTTCAAGGACACCTGTTGGATACCTACCAGGGGCATAGAATTCCAACTATGCAACAAAACCGGGTTCCGGGGAGTCCTACAAGTGTGTCTAGGAAGTTTCTAGCTAGGAACGCTAGCCATAAGTGCCCAGTCAACGATTTTACAAATTTGACCACAATGTGCAAAAATTGCACACTCCCTTACTGAGAAAAACCCTAGTTTCCAAAATGGACCTACAAAATGACATATGGGCCATGGGACTAGAGGAGAGGGGCACCCCTAGCACTATCTCGATGTCTTGAATCCAACAGAGTTGACGGTTTGTGGATCCATGCCATGGTCATCATTCTATGGCTCGTTCCGTCTCGCATCCAAAAGGCCTTCAGGGACACCTGCTGGATAGCTACCGAGGGCATAGAATTCCAACCGTGCAACAAAACCGGGTTCCACGGAGTCCTACAAGTGTGTCTAGGAAGGTTCCAGCTGGGAACACTAACCATAAGTGCCCGATTGATGATTTTTCAAATTTGACCCCAATGTGCAAAAATTGCACACTCCCTTATTGAGCAAAACCCTAGTTTCCAAAATGGACCTACAAGATGACACCTGAGCCATGGGACCGGAGGAGAGGGGCACCCCTAGCACTATCCCGACATTGTGAATCCAATGGATTCGACGGTTTGTAGATTCGAGCCACAGTCTTTATTCTATGTTTCGTTTCGTTCCTAAGATCAATGAAGCAAGACAAGCATTGGGTGATGGACCCATGGGAGAGAAGTTCCTCTTAATGGGAGTAATTGGGAAGCCCATGATAAAATTATGGTAAGAAGGACATGATATGCATGATTTTCTTGAATTTTTGGAAGCTTATCCACTATGTTTCTATTTTTCCTCAGATTTTTTCACAATGTAGTGACAATTCCTAGATATAAATGGTGTTCTTATTGGTCTAAGTGGAGGAAAAAGAAACACATACAACATCTCATTGAACTAAAGAACTAATGTATTGGTGTTGTAATTGATGCAACCAAATTAGCATAAGCATGGAAGTGGTTTGACCACCTTAACCACTAAAATAATGTATTAGTCAAATATGGGGGGAAGTGATAATTACATGTCAATGAACACTTATATTCCTCCATATGATTATAAATGTACCACTTTACACTAGTTATGGGATCAATAATGTATTCTTCTACTATGTTTTAAGATTAATATGGTATAGTAAATATTCTTGCACTAAGGTGTCTTAATGTGTTTTTTTCTTTCAACTCATAAATTCAAGACCACTACAATTGATCCTTGTCTCAATTCATGATTGTAAGAAAATATCAAACATGAAATTTATGTTGCAAACAACTTTATATGGCCATGCATGCATTATTATTTAAAGCTTCTCGTTGCAAATATCAACATGTTCTTATCTAAACCTAAGTTCTATGAACAAGGGTTTTCACCATTAGATTTGGTTGACAACATTAGCTATAGTGCCTATCACACAATAACTATCTAGGTCAACTTCAATATACTAGTAGCTATTAACAAAGAAAACCAATACTATTATTATGGGGTGGCTACATGAACGTTGAGGAAAATCCATATATGAATGCGCATTTTATTAATATTGAATGTTAATAATTTGAAACCTTATGAGCCATCCACAATTGGCAATTAAAATGCGGGGAAAGTCTTGTCAAAGAGGACTTACCACTGTAATATTAGGTAGGCATGTAAGTTAACTGAGTGTTGAAATTTGAGAATACTTTATAGGATCTAAACAAACCTAAGAAATGTCCTATATGGTAGTTTGAAAGCTCCTTTATGCACGTGCGGGAGCTGACGGAACTCGGTTCTGCTCGTCGGTTCGGGTTCCATGCCCCCGGAGCAAATCCTAAAAGTGTCCCTGAATGGCCCCGAGGTGCCAAACCAAGATTCCTGTAGCACCCAAATTGTGGCTCGGATCGCAAATTCGTCGATTACGGTGGATCCGGGACGCCGTGTTTCAGCTAGGGGACCCCCCACAACATGCCACCAACCCCAGGAAATGGTGCTATTGTGCCATATCCAGAGATAGGGTTTTTCTCAGTGAAGGCCATGCCAATCTTGCTCATGGGGGGTATTTCTCGTTCGAAGGCTCCCGGGCATGCGTGGCCATCATGGACACGTCCACAATGGCCATATGCATGTGTGGGAGCTAACAGTACCCAATTTTGCTCAATGGTTTGGGTTCTGTGGCCCCAGAGCAAATCCTCAAAATGTCCCTGAATGGCCCTAGGGTGGTGGACCAAGATGCCCACAGCACCCAACCATGCCTCGGATCGCAAATCTGTTGATTCCAGTGGATCCGGGACGTCGGGTTTTAGCTAGGGGACCCCCCATAGCATGCCTCGAAGTCCCAGAAACGGTGCCAATGTGCCATCTCCGGAGCTAGGGTTTTGCTTAGTGACAACCATTCCAATTTTGCTCAAGGGGGGAATTTCTCATCTACAGGCTCTTGGGCATGCACGGCCACCGTGGACACCTCCACAATAGCCATGTGCACCTGTGGGAGGTGACACAATCCAAGTACGCTCGTCGGTTTGGGTTCTGTGCCACAAGAGCAAATCCTCAAAGTGTCCCCGAATGGCCCTGGGGTTCCGGACCAAGATGCCTGCAGAACCAAAACCATGGCTCTGGTTGCAAATATGTCAATTTCAATGGATCTCGGACGTCGATTTTCAGCTAGGAGACCCCCAAAAATGGTGCCAATGTGTCATCTCCGGAGCTAGGGTTTTGCTCAGTGAGGGCCATGCCAATCTTGCTCAAGCAGGCCATTTCTCATCCAAAGTGTCTCGGGCGTCTGTGGCCACTGTGGACATGCCTGCAATGGCCATATGCACTTATGGAAGCTGATGAAACCCCGTTCCGCTTGCCGATTTGGGTTCCATGACCCCGAAGCAAATCCTCAAAGTGTCCTTGAATGGCCTTGAGGTTCTCGACCAAAATTCTTGCAAAACCCAAACCGTGGCTCGGATCGCGAATCCATCAATTCCGGTGGATTTGTGACATTGGGTTTCAGCTAGCCCCCCCCCCACAGCGTGCTGGCAACCCCCAGAAATGGTGCTATTGTGCCATATCTTGAGCTAGGGTTTTGCTCAGTGAAGGCCATGCCAATCTTTCTCAAGGGGGGCATTTCTCGTCCAAAGGGACCTGGGTGCCCGTGGCCACCGTGGACACATCCGAAATGGCCATACACATGTGTGGGAGCTAATGGAATCCCATTCTGCTTGTCGGTTTGGGTTCCCTGACCCCGGAGCAACTTTTCAAAGTGTCCTTGAATGGCCCCGGGGTGATGGACCAAGATGCCCACAGCACCAAAACCGTATCTCGGATCACGAATCCATTGATTCCGGTGGATCTAGGACACCGGGTTTTATCTAGGGGTCCCCCCACAGTGTGCCTCCAAGCCCCGAAAATAGTGCTATTGTGTCATCTATGAAGCTAGGGTTTTACTCAATGAAGGAGCTAAGGTTCACTAAGCAAAACTTTAGCTCTGTAGATGACACAATAACATCATTTTCGGGGGTTGGCGGTACGCTGTGGGAGGTCCCCTAAATGAAACCCGGTGTCCTGGATCCACTGGAATCAATGGATTTGCGATCTGAGCCACGGTTTGGGTGCTACGAGAATCTTGGTTCGGCAGCTCGGGGCCATTCAGGGACACTTTGAGGAAATACCGCGGGGACACGGAACCCAAACCTACGAGCAGACTTGGGTTCCGTCAGCTCCCACATGTGCATATTGCCACTGTTGATGTGTCCAAGGTGGCCATGGATGCTCGGGACCCTTCGGATGAGAAATGGCCCCCTTGAGCAAGATTGGCATGGCCCTCACTGAGAAAAACCCTAGCTCCGGAGATGGCACATTGGCACCGTTTTCGAGGGTTGGCAGCACGCTGTGGGGGCTCCCCTTGAAGAAACCCGGCATCCTGGATCCACCAGAATCGACGGATTAGCGACTAGAGCCATGATTTGTGTGCTACGGGCATCTTTCTCCAGAACCCCAGGGCCATTCGGGGACACTTTGAGGAATTGCTTCGGGGGGCACGGAACCCAAGCCATCACATTTGTCAAACAAACCTTCAAAGTGAACTATGAGTTTTCCATATTGCAGCCAAAGAGAAATGTAATACCATGAATCATCATCATTCACATGCTGAAACTCAAGCCTGTTGGAAACACTCCTCGGACGGCGGGCGTGGGTCATACTGAGTTGAGAAACTAATTGAGGGAAAACATAGTGAGAATCTAAGACGGTTGCATAGTTAAATGCATGCAGAATAAATGAAGAGTGGGTGGCGAGAGAAATGGTTGTGGGACGTCGTATGAGAGGAAATGGCGATGGGAATTGATTGATAAGGTCAAATTAAATTCGCACGGTGGTAATAAACTACACTTGTGTCTTCCATTGTAAGTTGCACTTCAAACTTGAAGGTGGTAGCCTTGGGACTAGACATAGGTCGTAGGTTTGAATCTCCTCTGTTCAATTCGTACCCTGTTATTTTTTCGCTACAGAAAACATATAATTTGCAACGAAAAAATAATAGGGTACGAATTGAATGGAGGAGATTCGAACCTGCGACCTATGTCTAGTCCCAAGGCTACCACCTACAAGCTTGAAGTGCAGCTGACAATGGAAGACACAATTGTATTTTATTACCACCATGCAAATTTAATTTGACCTTATCAATCAATTCCCATCGCCATTTCCTCTCATACGACGTCCCACAACCATTTCTCTCACCACCCACTCTTCATTCATTCTGCATGCATTTCACTATGCAACCGTCTCAAATTCTCACTGCGTTTTCCCTCAATTAGTTTCTCAATTCAGTATGACCCACAACCATCATCCGAGGAGTGTTGCTAGCGGTCTTGAGTTTCATCCTGGGAACGATGACGATTCATGGTATTACGTTTCCCGTCGGCTACAATATGGAAAAATAATAGTTCACTACGAAGGTTTATCTGATAAATGTGACGACTTGGGTTCCGTGCCCCTGGAGCAAATCCTTAAAGTGTCCCCAAATGGCCCCGGGGTGCCGGACCAAGATGCCCGCAACACCCAAACCGTGGCTCCGGTCGTGAATCCGTCGATCCTGGTGGATTCGGGATGCTAGGTTTCTACTAGGGGCCACCCCACAGTGTGCCGCCAACCCTTGGAAACGGTGCCAATGTGCCATCTCCGGAGCTAGGGTTTTGCTCAGTGAGGGCCTTGCCAATCTTGCTCAAGGGGTCCATTTCTCATCTAAAGGGTCTCGGGTGTCTGTGACCACCGTGGACATGTCTAAAATGGCCACATGCACCTGTGGGAGCTGATGGAACCCAATTCCGCTCACCGGTTTGGGTTCTGTGCCCCCAGAGCAAATCCTCAAAGTGTCCCCAAATGGCCCCGGGGCGACAGACCAAGATGCCCGCAGCACCCAAATTGTGGCTCCGGTCTCGAATTCGTTGATTCCGATGGATCTAGGATGCTATGGGGGGGACCTATCTGAAATCCGACATCCCATATCCACTGTAATCGACATATTCGCGACTCGAGCCATAGTTTGGGTGCTGTGGGCATCTTGGTCTGGCACCCTGGGGTCATTCGGGGACACTTTGAGTATTTGCTCTGGGTGCACGGAACCCAAACCGACGAGTGGAACTGGGTTCCATAATCTCCCACAGGTGCACGTGGCCATTTTGGAGGCGTACACGATGGCCATGCACGCCCGGGAGCCTTCGGATGAGAAATGCCCCCCTTGAGCAAAATTGGAATGGCCCTCAATGAGCAAATCCATAGCTTCGGAGATGGCACATTGGAACCATTTTTGGGTCTTCGAGGAACGCTTTGGGGGGGGGCCTAGCTAAAACTTGGCATCCTAGATCTACCGGAATCAATGGATTCATGATCCGAGCCACGGTTTCGGTATTGCGGGCATCTTGGTTCGGCACCCCGGGGCCATTTGGGGACACTTTGAGGATTTGCTCCGAGGGCACGGAACCCAAACCGGCCAGTGGAATTTGGTTCCATCTGCTCGCACAAGTGCACGTGGCCATTGTGGACGTATCCACAGTATCCACGCACACCTAAGATCCTCCGGATGAGAAATGCCCCCCTTGAGCGAAATTGGAATGGCCCTCACTAAGCAAAACCCTAGCTCCGAAGATGGCACATTGGCACCTTTTTCGGGACTTCGAGGCATGCTATGGGGGGTCCTTTAGATGAAACTCGACATCTCGGATCCACTAGAATTTATGGATTCCCGATCCGAGCCACGGTTTGGGTGTTGTAGGCATCTTGGTCCGGCACCACGGGGCCATTCAGGGACACTTTGAGGAATTGCTTCGGGGGCATAGAACCCAAACCGATGAGTAGAATTGCGTTCTGTCAGCTCCCAAACATGCGTATGGACATTGTGGATGTTTCCACGATGGCCACACATGCCCAGGATCCTTCGGATGAGAAATATCCCCCTTGAGCAAGATTGGCATGGCCTTCACTAAGTAAAATCCTATCTCTGAAGATGGCACAATAGCACCGTTTTCAAGGGTTGGAGGCACGTTGTGGGGGGTCCCCTAGATGAAACCCAGCATCCTGGATCCATCGGAATCGACGGATTCACGATCCGAGCCACTATTTGGGTTTTGCGGGCATTTTGGTCGAGCACCCCGAGGCCATTTATGGACGCTTTGAGGATTTGCTCCGAGGCCATAGAACCCAAACCGATGAGTGGACTTGGATTCTATCAGCTCCCACAGGTTCAAGTGTCCACTATGGACGTGTCCACGGTGGCCACGGATTTCCAGGAGTCTTTGGATGAGAAATGACCCCCTTGAGCGAAATTGGATAACCTCTCTTTCACATTTGTGAAGACCTATGATCACTAAGGTTACTAGTAACTTGTTCTAACACTAAGGCCATTTCCCTAGCAGAACGCATGGAGAGTGGAGCTAACACCTAACATGATTTTGGATGTCAACACTAGAGGATTCCACCAATTGTAATGATATATAGAATAAGGAGTTATTCCTTCTCATACCAACAATATCACGCTCTTTTATTTGTAATTAGCTTCATGGAGGAATTAACTATGGTTCATGAAAACACCCCTAGGAGGATATGTGAAGTCTAGGGAGGACAACTTGGCTTGAACTTGATCCTTCTGCGATTATAGGGTTACATCCCTTGGAGGTTTATGATTAGGGTTTTGTGATGAAACCCTAGGTGCATTTTATAAATAAGAAGAAGAGAAGCAAATGTATTGCATTGGATGACTTGTTTTAGTGATTCATGCATGTTATATCTCCTTGGTTCAACTAGGGCTTTCACTATTTTCTCTAGCTAGTGTTTTCGAGAGCTAGTGAATTGTACTAGCCTTGTGATAAGGCTCTCATGCATCTTCTTGAATTGTAATTTATAGTTATATATGTATTGCTAATTTATCGCAAGTAAAATATAATTTTGTTGAGTGATTTGACATCATCATTGAATAAGTTAAGGGTTGTTTTACTATTGCTATAATTGTTGTAAGATTGAGTTTTCAGATTTGGTTTATGCATGATAAGTTTTCAATGCAACTAAATATAATATAAGAACTAGGATATTTTTGTGAGGCTCCATGCAAATTCACTAAAGCAAAAAAGTGATTGTGAATAGGTGAAACTCCACTCTTTGAGGTTTCAGAGGCTTTGGATTTATGTGTTTCCTCCTACCATATTTAAGTATATAAAATATTTTCTAAGGGCATGCCAAAATATTCTAACGTATACATTTATTGTGGGTAAGACAGATGGACGACATTTCTTGCAAAGCCAAGGATTGATTTACATTAGATGTGTGTTGTATCCATCGATGGAGAGTAGAGTTGAGATTTTTTGTGTGCCCATGGTTGAGGGTCTAAGAGTATGTGAGATAATTGGGAACCCCAAGTAAAAGGCCTCACAAAGGGAAATTCCAAGTAATTTTGAGAAAGTGACAAATTAGGTCAAAAGTTGAGCATCTTGTTCTAACACTAAGGTCATTTCCCTAATAGAAGACATGTAGAGTGGAGCTAATGCCTAACATGATTTTGGGTGCTATCAATAGCGTTGTCTTTCCATGTACTTGTGTAATGTGACATTGCTACTATTTGTAAACCCTAAGAAGGAGAATCATGCTAGTGGCGAGAGCTTGATTGACATAAGCTTGTTATTGAATCCAACGAGGACTTCTTTCTAGCATGGAGATTATAGGGTTAATGAGTAAACCCTAGAAGTTAGATTTTATGGATCACGAATATATAACCAGTGGAGAAGATAAGAGAAAGATAGACATGTTGGATGTTCTTGTAGATATTTCTCTTGTGCGATGCTAGAGTACTTGTGTGATGTGACATGGCTAGGGTTTGCATGAGATATCTCATATTAACATGTCCATGTGCTCTTGCATGTACCCCAACGTTCCAATAAAAAGAAATATTTATATTTATATAATCACAAGCCATTGACGTCATTGAAATATGAGATCATGTTAGTGGAAGAAGTTGCAGAGGTGTTAGAGGCCTGAATATTGAAATAAATCAATCCCAACATAAAGCATCTCATTCTTATCACCAACTAAATGCATATTAGGGTTTGTTGTTAGAGTATAAGACCTAGGGTTTGAGGATTGAAATACCAGGATGGACATGTAGACTTGGATTCTATAAGTTGAGTTCTCTAGTGGTGTACTTGTGTGATGTGACATGGATAGGGTTTTTAAACCCTAATCAAGATAATCATGCTAGTGGGGAGACATTGATTAACATAAGCTTGTTGTTGAAGCCAATGAGGGATTCCTAGAGATTAGTGTTATGATTAGTGTTTCTAGGGATAGTTTAGGTTTCTAGAACTAGATTAGATTTATAGTATTCTAGCTTAGTTTTCTAGTGTTAAATTAGTGTTTCTAGGGTTAGTTTAGCTTTCTAGGATTTCTAGGGCTAGATTAGGTTTGTTAGGTTATATTAGTGCTTCTAGGGCTAGACTAAGTTTCTAGGGATAGATTAGGTTTCTAAACATTAATGACAAAGGGTGAAATGATGACATGGTAGGTGGACAAGATGACATGAAGGACAAGCAATAGAAAACACATTAATTACAAAGTGTTGATGACTCGACAAAGGAGCATGCCAAGGTAAGAAAGATTGATAGGATGACAAAGGAGTATGACAAGTGACCAAGTATGACAAGGACAACAATATGATGATGCAAAGGTCTCCAAGTATGACAAGGACAACAATATGATGATGCAAAGATCAAGCAAGCATGAGATCATGTCAAACAAGCATGATAAATGTTGTTGACATGCATGATGAGGATGAATCGTTGACATGGAGGAAGCATGACAAATGTTGTTGACTAGGCAAACAAGCAAGGTGAATTTGGAAAGCATGGCAAGTGTTAGTGACATGTAACTAAGTATGTATGTATGTATCAACAAAAAATGCACATACCAACAAAATAACATAAAACTACACATACCTCGATGTAGAACATAACATTCTTTGATGCAATTCTTTCTCTTATGTAAAGTTGACTGGACTCATTCAATAAATCCATCTAGATCCTCTCTATTGCTAATTGTATCCATCAATCTCTTGTTCTCTGAATGAGGCAGGTAGTAGTGTACCTTGGTTGAGCTCTTGCTTGACATTGTCTGTAGATGGACGTTTGTGCCAACGATCAAGTTTATGAAGTGATACACCATTGAACCTGGTCTGTAATCCATGAATACATGCCCACTAGTCTTTCTTGACTTCCCATCTAGTGTAAGATACTCCCCCTTAACCACCATCGATCCAATAGGAAATTCAATGCCTTCATCGTCGATTAATGATTTGTAGAGGGTTTGCTTACCTTGGATGCACCGTGCCAACCAATAATTCGTGCCCCATTCATTGTCTTTCGAGGCAACAACTGCATATATGTTCTTGGTTGTACAAGATCTGAGATATGGTCTTAGTCTGTCGAAATCGCTGAGTGACCCTCCTCTAACTAGGTTGTTTCAACAACTGCACGTTGGTCTACAACAAGTGACACATGATCCCATTCATCAACTCAGTCTATGCATTCACATTCATCCCATTCGCCACTGCTACAAGGGTTGCAAAAGAAAGCAAGCTTTCACGTCCATATTTCAAATAAGGGGTTGTTTGAGCTTCGAACTGAATGAAATCCATGTGTTCCTTGTACTATGCTGCAACTATAAGAACGCGATTGATCTATGTCAACCACTTGCCAAAAATTTCTTACCACACGTCCTGCCACTGATTATGTTTGTTGATCTCTTACTCGATCTGACATTGTTGCAGAGCACCATTGAACTATGGATTATGCATCTCGCATATGAGGTTCCGTGTCAAACCTCATCTCTTCCCTTCGTAGTGCGGTCTTGATGCATGCACTGACCCCATCATGCTCGTCTTTTCCCGGTCTCAAAATAGTTCCAGATATGCGGCACATTATAAGTCTTATGAAAAATACACATCCATTGGAATACTCGGGCATTTTTGAACTGGCCTGCACAACCATCCAACCATATCCAATGCTGATCCATCTATATATCGCTCTCCTTCAACTGATCATAGAAAATTCAAAAACAATGTTGCACATAATGCAGATCATGGGTTCTATCATCACTTATGTAAAATTTTGCCTCATCCAGTATTATCCTCTTGTCATTGCTGCTCTTTGGCCCATGCCTATACATAATATGTACCATGATGCTAACTTGGTATAAATGGTAGTATTGACTCTGTATTTCATTTGGTGGTTGAAGGGTGTAATTTTCTGCAAAATCCACAATTGACACTATGGTTCCAGCAGGAAATGTGTCCCTGCATTTTATGTACTGCTCATCTTGCCATCGTGCTACATGCACATGTTGAACATATTGCTCTGTTTTCTTGTAGAAATCCGTCATGAAGTCACATACCCATACCTGCTACCATGAAAACAAGGGAAATATTACAATGTGGCCTTTGGAAAAATGTATATGTCATAAATTGAACGTGTAATATGAAAAATATGCAATATTCATTTGTACCTGTGACTTCACTAATGTAATCTTTTTACTTTCCCTGGAACTGTCTAATTGATAGGTTACGTACTTGAAGCTCTGCATCTCCACGCCCAGCCTACCAAATTCGTGCTCATCACTTTCATGGATGCAACGGTTCAAAATAGAAAACCCACTGTACCTAGAACATGTTCCATATAGACATGATTTTTCATAATATTTTTGTCCTTCAGGCCTTGGACACATGATGTTGTGGATAAAGTCTCTTGATGCATTCGGTGGTAGTATGGATTCATTGCATCCTTGCACAATGTTAGTATGCAAATCACAAAATATATATTTATATGTGTCATAATAATATTCATATTCTACGTGGTATCTACAACAACAGGTGTTTCGATCAATGCATATACGAACGTCCATGGTTTTCACTCAAAGGACCTTTGGCCTAGGTTCAATTGTGTGTGCTCATTCTTGAATCTCTCATAAAGTCCAGTCTGTGTGGTGTCAAGGAAGTGTTTAATATGGGGTTCACGTTTAGTAGAAACTTTTCTCAGCTTTAGCATGTCTCTTTGGTTTGATGAAGGTTTGGTATGATCATGCCAAAAATTTTGTACTAACTCCTTAACAGCATCAATTGGCTTCCTATATCCACGAGGAAACATACCAACAAAATCCCAACAATCATTTCCAATCAATGTGTCAAGATTTTCTCTTATAACAGAGTACTTTTTAATAGTTTTTCTATTTAATCTAAGCCTATGAGAAGTGTGTGATAGCAGGCGACGTTTCCTTCTGGACTTGCTTACAGCTAATTCCGCTAACACACGACGAGACACACATAGATATTTTGTACGAGACGTCTTCCCAATTGCATTAAAAGCATATTGGAGATTTCTAACAATATGATTGCTAGCCTCTAAACTTTTAACCATCTTTATGCCCAAAATTCTCCTAACAACAGCTAAACAATCTGACTTTAACAAACATAGCAATAATTGACATTTACCTGCATCACCTTTGGATTCAAAATATTCCTTGACAATTTTGTTGCATTGCCATTCGATAGTGCGTTTTGGAAACTTACCTTCAAGGCCCGATAGAGCACTTTCATCCACATGAATACGTCTAGGAGTTCTTCTTGCACTGGACATATGAGGTACGGAAGGTGGACACGAGACATGAATACCAGAGCTTGTTTGTTGCGGTGCTTCATTCACACATTGGGCCATAATGGGAGTGTGCTCGACATGGTTATGGTCTTCTTGGGGAGATTGCAAATTAAGCACTGCTTGTATGTCCATCTCTACACATGCAACATCTCCCAATATTCATGTGTCGTGAGGAACTTTGGCATTACTCGTTGATGGATTGTTGGTTGGATATTGTGTTGATGTTGGAATTTGAGTTGGGTTTGTTGGATGCGACCGCTTTACCTGTGGTTCTGAACAAGAGGTTGTCATTTCAATAAGTGTGTTAGGATCAATGGCAGGATCTAGGGCAATGACAAGACCATGTCTCACTCTTTCCATTGCCAACCTGGCCTTTTCTCTTAATTCATTGACCTTTTCAATGGGAAGATTCCTTCTATATTTTTTTGTTCTGTTACGTGAGTTTCCCATCTCCAAAAGTCTCTTTAACAAAAATATGAGGCCTACCCCTACAAAAGAAACAACAAATAAGATATCAGTTCCATTATACAATGAACTTGACACATTCCAACATAACTTACTACTTTACAAATTAATACATACAACTACAAACAATGTTGGTTTATTTGTGTCCGAATAAACATCATTATCCCTTACAATTTCAATCAATTTAGATGATGGTTGGTCAAGTGTAGAATGGAGAAACTAGTGTCTTTCCTAGCTAGAGATGCTAGAGATGCCTTGGGAATAGTTTGATAGTTTTTCTACATCAAATAGGATAAAGAGAATAAGTTTACTAATTACACAATGAGGAGGTTGCAAATTTCCCCAAGGAAGGAGAATTCAATGAGGTAGAGGCAAGTATTCAAGATCAAAGGAACGATATTAATGAAACATTGTGATAAACATAGTATGAAGATGAGAGCATGGAAAAAATTTCATGAACTAATCAATATGTACCCTCTCCCATGATTACTTCTTAGGATTTTATTCAAATTGAAGAGGCTCAAGAGAGAACCTCATCACAAATGGGAATGTGTGGGGGAGGAATAGTTTGATTGTTTATACTATAGGTTTTGCTATGGTGTACAATGTGTAAAAAATCGAGGTTTATTAAACCATTTATTTGTATTTTTTTCAAATGAAAACGAGTTTATGCTAGATATGCCTTGGGAATAGTTTGATAGTTTTTCTACATCAAATAAACATAGCATGAAGATGAGAGCATGGAAAAAATTTCATGAACTAATCAATATGGACCATCTCCCATGATTGCTTCTTAGGATTTTTTTCAAATAGAAGAGGCTCAAGAGAGAACCTCATCCATACCATCCTTGTTTGAAATCAAAATATATTCATGGTAATAATTATTGGTTTACATTGCATACTTCATCTTGTCTAGTGAATATGAGATTTTTTAGATGTGAACTTGGGAATTCTTCTTTTCAAATTCGTTGTTGTCTATGCATGGATATTGTTGTAGGCATATGATAAAAACAAAAAGGCATGGGATAATCTCAAATATTGTGAATGAAAAGAATTATTTACAATTCGCCATACCTATAGAAATGATCTCCACTTGCAATGGAAACTGGTATCTTGAATGTATCCACTAGATTCCAAGACCACTGAAGATGTTTGTTAGATTCCAAGAGTGATTTTGTGTCCAATAGATCAATGAGTGTCCAAAAGATCAATGAATGTGAGCCAATAAGCAACCTATAAGAGCTTGAAACCCGCGAAAGACAGAAAACTAGTTTTTTTTTTGTAAGCATTCCCAGGAACATAAAACTCTATTTTTTTAACTAGCAGCAGACACACGCACGCGTGTTTGTAGTGTGCACACGTCATCAGTGCGCACGCGCCCCTGCATAATGTTTACACCATTTATTAACC